>BLSH010186678.1:179174-192789 GCA_018402905.1 Glandirana rugosa
AACTACTTATACCCCAGTGTATGTCATTATTTGGACAAAACAACAAAAGAGTTTAAACTGAAGTTTTCACCTTTATGAAATTTCACTGTAATTTCGGAGTAAAAACAAAAAAAAATGTAATTTTATTGTTTGTACAATATGAATGGACAAGACGCGTTACCAAAATGTCTCGTCGAGGTTAGGAGAAGAAGACCCCAGTGGGCGACCGTTAGTTCCGGGGAGGAAAAGCGGCTCACGGGGGTACCTTTTGGCGAACGTGGGCACGTACGAACGAGGGCGACGACACAGGTAACCGTGTCTGTCGTTTTGAGAAAACAACAAAACAGGTTTATTACTGTATGTGACCCCATATTCATCAATATAATTAAAATATTTCTTACCTTTCTAGCTGTTTTTTGGAGCAATTTGAAATGAGAGGACTTCAATCTGTCTCCACACTAACATAGTGCTTCCCCATACTAACATAGAATGCAGAAGCCCAGCTTCTAGATCTTTAAGCCTCTGTTTAGGACAGACAGAGGTTGATTTACTAAAAGTGGAGAATACAAAACCTGGTGCAGCTGCGCATGGTAGCCAGTCAGCCTCTAACTTCAGCTTATTCAATGAAGCTTTCAGAAAAAACCTGGAAGCTGATTGGTTTCTATGGAGAGCTGCACCAGGTTTTGCACTGTCCAGTTTTGGAAAACCAACCCCACTGTGTTCAAATCTAGTTTAGAACAGACAATGAGGTCTGCCAGCACAGTATAGATGGGGTAATTATGGTAAACACTAACTCCCCTGCCTCTTTTGCAAAAGAGAGGAAAATTGCACTTTTGGAGTTTTTTTTTTTTAAAAGTCAATTGTAAGCAGAAGTTTTTTTTATATTATTTGCACTTATGCTATGAGAATGATGGCATGGAGTTGATTTACTAAAGACAAATAGATTGTTCACTTTACAAGGGAAGTCACACATTGCAAGGGGATTATTCCCAGAGCTTAGTAAAGGAGGTGAAGCTTTGCTGTCTTCCATCATCCAATCATGTTCAAGGAAAAATGTGTTTTTTCACTTTAAAATGAAATCACACCAATTCACTAAGCTCTTGGGAAAAGTTCCTTGCAGTGTGCAACTTCCCTTGACAATTGAACAGCCTATTTGCTTTTAGTATATCATTCTCTATGTATCAAATATAAAGTAGGTGTTATCTGAACTTGGCTGCAAATGTGGAAATGCACTTTTAAAAAATCAGGGAATCGGATAGAGAGCATCTATGAGGGCGACGCAGGATGCAGCTGTGCGGTAAGAGTGATCCATTTAATATTTCCATTAAGCGGTTGGCTATTCTAATACTGCTATAGTTAGTAGAGGGCTATGTGGGGATTGTGAACTGGCTATTAAATGGAGAGATACAGAAATGTAAAGTCTTCATGCGGATTTACTGAAAACTGATCATAGATGGTTAAAAAGTGACATTTTTCTTTCTATTTAGTCAAAACTAGAAAACCGTGGGAATATATTATGCAATTGAAGTATAATGGAATTAAGTGTTCCACGCATAGTTTGATTCCACTATATAAAGCCAAATATGCTAAATTAAACTAATAGGAATCTATAAAAAATATCCACAAGTACTTTAATTGGCAAAAGTACTTTAAATTAGCAGGATGTACCTCTGAAACAGGATAGCTGTGTTCACTCAAGACGATTACTAATAAAATGAATCACACAATTGACAGCAATAATAAAGCTAAACTCCAGCCAAAGATTTTTTTTTAATCCATTAATTTAAATTTTTTTTAATAGATAAAGTGGAGAAAAGTCAGAACTTCTGTTTAAGAAGGTGTCAGTTTGACAGGAAGAATGGGGTTTCTGCTTAAAGGACATTCGGGCAGCAAAAAAATAAAAACTTTACCAGCAAAAAAATTTTGTTTTTTCTTATTTTGCTGTGCCTCCATTATGGAGATTTTTAAAGCCTTGCTTTGAGCTTTAAAAACAATCTATGCTTTAAACATAGGGTTACAGTAATAATGTAATATATACATGTCCATCGTCTTTCACCTCTTACAACTGCAGTTTTGGTCCAGAGAAAGGAAAAATGGCCTATTAGAAAACAGCATTGTAATGTACTCTGCTGTGCTGCCCATGTAATGTACTCTGCTCCACCCCCTTGTAATATGCCCTGCTGCCCCCAGTGTAAGGTGTCCTGCTGTGCTCCCCATGTAGGGTGCCCTGTTGAGCCCTCCATATAATGCACACTGCTAAGTCCCCATGTATTGAACTCTGCTGTGTCCCCCCCCCACCCTTTTTAATGTGTCCTGCTTCCCCTTCTCCCATGTAATATGCCCTACTGCCCCCACCCTGCTGACCTCCTGTACACTACCTTCTAATCCCTATACATTGCCATGCTGATCCTCTGTGCTCTGCTGCCCCCCTGTACCCCACCTAGCTGCTCCCCTGCCCCCGCCCCCAGTCCTCATGGGTTTATGACCTATGTTAGATGTTATATCTCTGGTATGAGGCTGTGTATGGTGTTGCAGTATGGGGATTAACCACATTTGATTTGTTAAAAAGCCCAACCCGAGGTGATCATATTCTTGACCTTGTACTGACAAATGGGGATCGACTGTCTGATGTTGAGGTGGGAGAGAATTTGGGTTCTAGTGATCACCAATGTGTTTGGTTTGATATTAAAACAAGAACTGAAAAATCATAAACAAAAACAAAAGTTTTAGATTTTAAAAGGACAAATGTTGCTGAAATGGGAAAATTTCTAAAAAATGAGCTGAAAGGTTGGAGTAAAATGACAGGAGTAAGTAATCAGTGGGCACAATTAAAGTCTACCATCCTGGAGGCAACTAGATTATATGTCAGGAAAGTTAGTAAGAATAAACGGAAGGAAAAAAAACAATATGGTTCACCAAAGAGGTAAGTAGGATAGTAAAGGGAAAAAAAATGGCGTATAGAAGATTCAAGGAAACAGGAGGAGTAGCTGACAGAGAGGAGTATAAAAATAGACAAAAGGAGGCCAAACACATTATCGGTGCTGCAAAAGCACAAAAAGAGGACGAAATTGTCTATTAAGAAAGGAGATAAAACCTTTTTTTTAGGTACATTAGTGATAGAAGGAAAAAATACAATGGGATCACTAAAATGAAAACTGGGCACAACACATGAGGGAGTCCAAGATGTAGCAAACCATTTAAACAATTACTTCTGTTCAGTCTTCTCAGAAATAGACTGCACTAATGATAACAAGTTAGGAAATCATATTGGTTCTAGTAATGATTAATTTCTAGTATTTCTGGAGACAGAGGTAGCAGAGAACCCGGCTAGGTTAAAGCTTAACCTCCCTGGCGGTATGATTATGTCAGGAATTTTGTTCCAAAAGCGGTACCATTTTTTTGCATGGAAATTTGGTGTTATGTATTGTAGGCCTGCAATTCTTAGGAATAACTCACTTAAATCTGTCCAAACAACAGTCTAGTAGACATCCCGGGTATGAAAAAGTTTGAAAAATGAAATCATAAATTATAATATAATAAATAACTAAAAATAATTATCAAAAATAATAATATAATAGTAATAAAATTTATTCAATAATGTAATCAAACCAAAAACACAGAAATTTGCTCAGTTGCAGAATTGTCGCTGTCGTCACTTTCAGTTTCTGATGATAAATTTCCTCAAAAATCAGTATCACTCAATTCTGCAAATGATTCTTATTTACTATCGCTGTTTTCTAGCTGATCAAAAACCACTTTTGACGTAAAGGGACGCTTTTTGGTTGCTATGGACATTGTCATGTTTCCAGGCAGAAAGAATGACATTTATTATATAAAAGTGCATGCAGGGCTCCGGGCAAACCACTAGGGACAAAGGGGATGTGTAATGATTTCATACAGTAATGTAATCTATAAGATTACAGTGTACTGTATGTATAGTGTGTGTTTCACTTTTTGAATTTCCCACCGGTCTCCGTCCCCGTGCGACGCGACGCTCGCAGGGAACGGAGCCCGGCACACAGAGGCATCGGAGCGGCGGACACAGCCCGCAGACACGGCGGGGGACATCGCTGGATCCAGGGGACAAGGTGAGTAACATTGCCTGGATCCAGCGATGCAAGCCCGAGTGTGGCTCGGGGTTACCGCTCTTGGTGCTGAAAATCCACCCCGAGCCACACTCGGGAATACCGCTAGGAAGGTTAATAAAGTAATGGGCCCTAAAGGTATTCATCCCAGAATTCTAAGAGAACTTTGAGATATAGTTGTTGGACCATTAACCGATCTTTTTAATCAATCTCTTCTAACAGTAGTCATGTTAATGGAATCATTCCTGAAAAGAAGGATTCGTGATCACCTAAAAATACACAGCTTGCTGGACCCAAAGCAGCATGGCTTTACTGAGGGCAGATCATGTCAGGCAAAATCTGATTGAATTTTTTGACTATATTACTAGTGTTTTGGACCAGGGTGGTGCTGTGGACATAGCGTATCTTGAATTCTGCAAGGCATTCGACACAGTTCCACATAATGATCTGATACAAAAGTTGTACAAGCTAGGACTTAACCCTTGGGTGGTTCAGTGGATATGCAGTTGGCTAAAGGATAGATCCCAGAGTGTGGTTGTAAATGGGGTTCACTCAGAACAGAGACCAGTCACTAGTGGGGTACCACAAGGCTCTGTGCTGGGTCCTGTTCTATTTAACCTATATGTAAGTGATATAACAAAAGGTTTGTTGGGCAAGGTATGCCTATTTCCTGATACAAAGGTGTGTAATAGGGTTGATATCCCTGGAGGTGTCTGTAACATGGAACATGATTTGGCATTGTTGGAAGATTGGTCAAAGCAGTTGAGACTGCAGTTCAATATTTCTAAATGTAAAATAATGCATCTAGGGAAAAATAATCCCCTTAGAGAGTACAACATTGGGGGTACAGTGTTAGCCAGCACTACCGAAGAAATAGATTTGGGGGTGCTTATTTCAGATTATTGTAAAATGAGCAAACAGCGTGACCAGGCAGTGGGAAAAGCAAATAGAATTGTGGGATGTATTAGTAGAGGGATCACCAGCAGGAGGAAGGAGGTTCTGATTCCTCTATATAAATCTTTAGTGAGACCTCACTTAGAATACTGTGTCCAGTTCTGGAGACCTCACTTACAAAAAGATATTGATAAAATAGAACGAGTTCAGAGACGGGTAACAAAAATGGTGAAAGGTCTGGGAGATAAAACATATCAAGAGCGACTTCAGGAACTTAATATGTACAGTCTGGAGGAAAGAAGGGAGAGGGGAGACACGATTGAAACCTTTAAATACATCAAGGGGGTGAATAAGGTTCAGGAGGGCAGTCTTTTCAATATCAAACCAAGACCAAGAACACGGGGACATGACCTCAAGCTAACTGGAGGGAAGTTTAAAACTAATCTTAGAAAGTATTATTTTACTGAAAGGGTGGTTGATGATTGGAATAAACTACCAACAGAGGTTGTGAGACAGTCAACAGTAAATGGCTTCAAACATGCCTGGGATAAATGTAAATCTATATTCAGACAACAAGGTTAATGTGAAAACAAAAAAAAAATAAAAAATAAAAAATTAAAATTAAAAATTAAAAAGGGCAGACTCGATGGACTACTCAGTCTTTTTCTGCCGTCACTTTTCTATGTTTGTATGATTTATCCACCTGTGGGTGGACTTTGCTTCTATTGTGAAATTTTTTATTTACTGTATAAGAATATATTTGTTTGCGATCGTGGAATATTATTTTATATGAAGGATATGATTTGTTCATCATTATATATTTATTGAGACATAATGTATTTTGGTTACCAATTACACTTATATTGGTTCATGGTGTTTATATATACACACACCCACACACACACACACACACACACACACTGTGTGCACAATTATTAAGCAAGTGAGTATTTTGACCACATTATCATTTATATGCATATTGTCCTACTCCAAGCTGTATAAACTTGAATGCTTATTTAAGTATATCAGGTGATGTGTATTTGTGTAATAAGGGAGGGTGTGGCCCAAGGAGATCAACACCCTATATCGAGGTGTGTATAATTATTAGGCAGCTTCTTTTCCTCAGGCAAAATGGGCCAAAAAATTGATTTAACTGACCCTGAAAAGTCAAAAATTATAAAAAGTCTTTCAGAGGGAAGCAGCACTTTTGAAATTGCTAAGATATTGGGGTGTGATCATAGAACTATCAAAAATTTTGTTGCAAATAGTCAACAGGGTCACAGAGAGAGTGACTCTTGATGGACCAGATGGATGGGCCTGTGGCTGGATCAGTAATGGGCACAGAGCTCCACTTCCAATCAGATGCCAGCAAGGTGGAGTTGGGGTACTGGTATTGGGCTGGTATGATCAAAGATGAGCTAGTTGGGCCTTTTAGGGTTGACGATAGACTCAAAATAAACACCCTGACCTAATGCCAGTTTTTAGAAGACACATTCTTCAAGCAGTGGTACAGGAAAAAGTCTGCATCTTTCAAGAAGACCATGATATTTATGCAGGACAATGCTCCATCGCATGCATCTAAGTACTCCACTGCATGGCTAACCAGTAAAGGCTTTAACCACTTACTACCCAGGCCAATTCTGACACTTCGCTCCTACATGTAAAAATCATCATTTTTTTGCTAGAAAATTACTCAGAACCCCCAAACATTATATATATATTTTAGTAGAGACCCTAGGGAATAAAATGGTGGTCATTGCAACTTTTTATCTTGCATGGTATTTCAATTTTTGAAAAAAAACTGTTTCACGCATTAAAAAACAAAAACAGTAAAGCCCAATTTTGCATAATGTAAACGATGCCGATTAGATAGATAACCAACATGTCATGCTTTGAAATTGTGCACACTCGTGGAATGGTGCCAAAGGTCGGTACTTAAAAATCCCCATACGCGACGCTTTAAAAAAATTTACAGGTTACCTGTCTAGAGTTATAGAGTGGGTCTAGCACTAGAATTATTGCTTTTGCTCTAACGTTAGCGGCATCACCTCACATGTGTGGTTTAACCACTTACCAACCGGAAGGTTTTGCAGCTTTAGGACCAGAGCACTTTTTGCGATTCAGCGCTGCGTCGCTTTGACTGACAATTGCGCGGTCGTGCGGCGTTGTACCCAAACAAAATTTGCGTCCTTTTTTCCGCACAAATAGAGCTTTCTTTTGGTGGTATTTGATCGCCTCTGCGTCATTTCTTATCGCCGCTATAAACAAAAGAAGAGCGACCATTTTGCAAAAAAACCCAAATTTCGTACTTTTTGCTAAAATTCAAATCCAAAAAAAAAATATAAAAAAACATTTTTTTCACCGTTTTTGGCCGAATTATATAATTCCTCATATTTGCGATAAAAAAAATTGCAATCGGCGTTTATTGATTGGTTTGCGCAAAAGTGGACGCGTTTACGGATGGTGAGAATTCATTTCTGGGGTTTTTATTTTTTTATTATTTTTTACTAGTAATGGCGGCGATCTGCGATTTTTAGCGGTAATGCGATATTGGGGGGGACATGTCGGACCATTTTGACACTTTTTTGGGACCAATGACATTTATTCAGCGATCAGAAATTTAAATGTCCACTGATTACTGTATAAATGTCATTGGCAGTGAAGGGGTTAACCTGCAGGGGGCGATCTAGGGGTTAATAGTGTTCCCTGGGTGTGTTCTTACTGTGGGGGGGTTGGGCTAACATGGGCTTGAGAGATCTAACTGATCCCAGTGACAGGGATCAGTAGATCTCTCATGCCCCACTGACAGGGCGGGGAACCGCCGTGTTTACATCGGCGGTTCCCCATTCTTTTCCCTGTAGCCGCTCATTGCGGCTCGCCAGCGGACATCGGGTCCGCCCGAGCCGCGGGCACACTCCCCAGGAGTGCGGCGGGGGCGCCCCCTGGTGGCCAAATGCGAATCACCGCTTATTTACGGTGATTCGCGCAGGGCTCCCCGACTGCCGCCGTGAAAAGACGGCGCGCAGTCGGGAAGCAGTTTTAAACAACGTTTACATATGTGGGCGCGACTTACGTATGCATTCACTTCTGCGCATGAGCATGCAGGGACGGGGATGCTTTAAATTTTTTATTATTGTTTATTTTACTTTTATTTTTCTATTTTGACACTTTCTTTTTACTTTTTTATGATCACTTTTGTTCCTATTACACGGAATGTACTGCATGACAGGTCCTCTTTACAGCAAGATCTGGGGTCAATAAGTCCCCAGATCTCGCCTCTAGGCTGGGAAGCCTGAAATTAAAAAATAAAAATGATCCTGGCTTCCCAGCCGAGGCGGCATTTTCAAATGCAGAGGCCGGGAGTGATGTCATAACATCGTGTCCAGCCTCCAAAAGATCATATAGACGTCCAGGGGCCATCTGGCCCACCGGATGCTCTATGGTAAACTTCCTTTTCCCTCTCACCGATTGTACGGGCAAGCTGCGAGAAGCACCAGAGGGCGGTGGGGGGAGGGGGGTCCCCACCAATTGTCTATAAGAACGATCAAGCAGCTGAACCGCTATGATTGTTTTTACGGTATAGGGAATCGCCGGATCTAAAAGAAGATATCTGAATGATGCCTGTAGCTGCAGGCATCACTCAGATATCCCCACTCAAAGTCTGCAACGTCATATGATGTCCTTGGGCGGGAAGTGGTTAAAGATAAAAGAATATTGACATGACCCCCTTCCTCACCTGACCTAAATCATATTGAGAACTTGTGGGCCTTTCTTAAACAGGAGATTTATGGTGAAGGAAAACAGTACACCTCTCTGAACAGTGTCTGGGAGGCTGTGGTTGCTACTGCACAAAAAAGTTGATTGTCAAGAGAGCAAGAAACTGACAGACTCCATGAATGCTTATGACTGTTATTGAAAAGAAGGGTGGCTATACTGGTAACCAATTTTTTTTTTTTTTTTTTGAAATGTCAGAAATGTTTATTTGCAAATTCAGAGTTGTTTGTTCATTATTCTCACTTTAACAGATGAAAATAAACAAGTGAGATGGGAACATTTTCATTTTCCATTTAGTTGCATAATAATTGTGCACACAAATAGTTGCCCAATAATTGTGCACACATAGATATTCTACTAAGAAAGCCAAAAACTCACTTTTACTTCCTTAAATATTCAGGTTTGAGGTTATTTAACATTTTTGATTGATAGAGAATGCTGTAGTTGTTCAATAATGAAATGAATTCTCAAAAATACAACTGCCTAATAATGGTGCACACAGTATATATATACACACACAATGTTTTGTTGTTTTGTATGTAGACAATAATTGAGTATATCTTCGGTATAATTTTTAGTTTTTCAGTTTTTCAGTTTTTATTTTGGTTATCATCACTTAGTGCAGATTTATTTTGTTATCTATACACATCATTTCTAGCAGCTGAGCAATTCCAATTATGCATGGGACATGCTTAGAATCTTGACTCAACCCCTTATGGAGAAGTATGATTCCACAATCTTTCTGAACCCCACATATTCCTCCCTCTTCTAGAACGACTAAGAAAAAAAATCAAACAACATCTTACAGTAAATGTCCAAGAAAACCCCAGTGTCCCAGAAGCAGGATAAGAGCAGGAATAAATACATTTCAAAGGGTCAAGACTTAAGGCCGGTACACATGAGGCGAATTTCGGACGGGAGTTTTTGTACGACAGCTTGTCTTCCGAAATTCTTACCGTTAGTATGCTCCTTTCAACATACGATTTACATTTTTCGCCAGACAAAAGTTGGATGTGCAGACTAGTAAATTGTTGTCGTACGACAATGCCGCGTCTGATTTTCATTCCGTTAGTACGGTTCTCGTACGAAAATAATCGTATGACCGCGACTACGCATGCACAGAAACTAAAAAAAGTTGCAAAAATGTTCAAAACATTACGTCACTTCTAACGTTGAGTTTGGTCGTACGAAAATTTTCGTATTGTTAGTACGCTCTTCACGTTCGACATGAGACAAGCATCCAACAAAAAACTGACAACGCCATGTCTGATTTTCATTCCGTTAGTACAGTTCTCGTACGAAAATAATCGTATGACCGCGACTAAGCATGCTCAGAACCTAAAAAAAGATGCAAAAATGTTCAAAACATTACGTCACTCTAACTTTGAGTTTGGTCGTACGAAAAATTTCGTATTGTTAGTACGCTCTTCACGTTCGACATGAGACAAGCATCCAACAAAAAACTGACAACGCCACGTCTGATTTTCATTCCGTTAGTACGGTTCTCGTACGAAAATAATCGTATGACCGTGACTACGCATGCTCAGAAACTAAAAAAAGATGCAAAAATGTTCAAAACATTACGTCACTTCTAACGTTGAGTTTGGTCGTACGAAAAATTTCGTATTGTTAGTATGCTCTTCACGTTCAACATGAGACAAGCATCCAACAAAAAACTGACAACGCCACGTCTCATTTTCATTCCGTTAGTACGGTTCTCGTACGAAAATAATCGCATGACCGCGACTACGCATGCTCAGAAACTAAAAAAAGATGCAAAAATGTTCAAAACATTACGTCACTTCTTTTTTTTTTTTTCCGTTAAAGTTTTTATTTAATAATAACATAGTAACATAGGTACAAGACATAAGTTGTTCAGTGATGCTTGGATGGTATAGCAGGTACACTGTTGATTGATTACAACCGGTATGTGAAGTATAACAGAAACAATAAGAACAATAAGAAGTTACATCCCTTTAGTCCTTTTTAATGTATGCTGTTTATTAGGGGTGGGTACTGATTTTGAGTCACAGTTGCCTTAGACGTATGGTTTCCGCGCAAAATCAGGGTACTAACATTTTCTGTTCAATGACTGGTGTTGTAGTATGAGGCCTATAGTGTGAAACCAGTACGTTTTTGAGCCAGGGGTTGTTCGTCTAGGCCTGGGGATGGTGTGGTGAGCGAGAGAACTTCAGGTGGGGTAAAGGAGTTTTCTGGATGGGGATGGTTTGTGTCTGGGTGTTCGTGGGAACTTTCCCACTTGCATTGTTCCTTTTAGCGGTTGTAATTATATTTCTTCATGAAGTAAGTAGGCTGATGGAAGGGAGGGGTGTGGGGGGGGGTGGGATAGGAGGGAGGGCTGGGTGGGGAGGAACGGAAAGGGAAAGAAGGGCGAGAGAGAGGGTGTGGGGGAGGGGAGGGAGTGGGCGGGAGATGGATGGGAAAGGAAAAAGAGAGAGTAGAAGGGGGAGGAGCTCCGCGGGTCTCCCCCGACAGCCCCGCAACCAGACCCTCATGTGGCGGTCTAGGATGGGGGACTGTAGTTGGCTGGTTTCGGGAGTGTGTTTCTGATTCTTTCTATGGTCTGGTTATCCGGGCTATATTTGGGGTTATCAAGGGGGTGTAATAATTTCCATGTGTGGAGATTTGTTGGAATATGTTAAAGATTGTACTATAGTGTATAAACTTATGGTGGGCTTTGGTTTAAGAGGTTGTAGTAGTCCTGGGTAGTTTTGAAGTGGGTCCAGCAGGCCCAGGTTTGGGAGAATTTGGAGGGGGTTTCTTTGGCGATATGAATTAGTTCCTCCATTTCTGCGATTTTGTTTACTTTTTTACACCATTCCACTATGGTTGGGGGAGATGGTGAGTTCCAGTGGATGGGGATGCAGAGCTTGGCTGCATTTGCAAGGTGAATAGCGATGGATTTGCGGTATGTTTGTCTTGGTAGGCTGGTGTGGTGTAGCAGGAATTGAGCTGGGGATGGGATAAGTGTGTATGTGGATAGTCTGTTCATTAGATCTTGTATTTGGGACCAGAATTGTTGGAGACGTGGGCAACTCCACCATATGTGTAGGAGAGTGCCCAGGGCTTCTGAGCATCTCCAGCAAGTATCGGGTACTGTTTGGTAATATTTGTGGAGTAGGTGTGGGGTTCTGTACCATCGAAGTGCTATTTTATAATTGTTTTCCATAGTTGCCATGTTCAGTGAGCCTGTGTGCGTCAGTAAGAAAATGTTTTCCCATTGCTCGTCCAAAATATTTTCTTGTATGTCTCTTTCCCATTTGGAGCATGTCGGTCCCGAGCTAGGGGAGATATCCTGGAAGAACAGGTTGTGGATGGTGGATATGAGATGTTTATGTTCGCCTGGTTGTGCACATAGTTTCTCGTAGGGGGATAATGGTCGGGAGACTTCTGAGTGTTTGTTGAGTTGTTTGATAAAATGTCTAATTTGGAAGTAAGCCCAGGGTGAAGGAGGGGGGGTTGTGTTTGAAGCAACAATGTTTTCTCTATCAAGTAACGTGCTGTTATTGAAGAGGTGGTGCGCGTTAAGTTCTGGTTTGGGCCATGTCTCTATTAACCACTTGACCACTGGGCACTTAAACCCCCTTAACAACCAGACCAATTTTCAGCTTTCAGCTCTCTCACACTTTGAATGACAATTACTCAGTCATGCAACACGGTACCCATATGAAATTTGCGTCCTTTTTTTCACACAAATAGAGCTTTCTTTTGGTGGTATTTAATCATCACTGGGTTTTTTATTTTTTGCGCTATAATTAAAAAAAGACCGAAAATTTTGTAAAAAAATGAATTTTTCTTCGTTTCTGTTGTAAAATTTTGCAAATTAGTAATTTTTCTTCATAAATTTTGGCCAAAATTTATACTGCTACCTATCTTTGGTAAAAAAAAAAAAAAATAGTGTATATTATTTGGTCTTTGTGAAAGTTATAGAGTCTACAAGCTATGGTGCCAATCACTGAATATTGATCACACTTGATTTACTGACTCTCATTTCCCGAGACCCTAACAAGCCAGGAAAGTACAAATACCCCCCAAATTACCCCTTCTTGGAAAGTAGACATTCCAAGGTATTTAGTAAGAGGCGTAGTGAATTTTTGGAAGTTGTCATTTTTTCCCACAATTCTTTGCAAAATTAATTTTTTATTTATTTATTTTTTTCCCAAAATTGTCATATGTTAACAGGTTATTTCTCACACCCAGCATATGCATACCACAAATTACACACCAAAACACATTCTACTACTCCTCCCAAGTATGGCGATACCACATGTGTGACACTCTTACACAGCCTGGCCACATACAGAGGCCCAACATGCAGGGAGCAACGTCAGGCGTTCTAGGAGCATAAATTACACACATAATTTCTTGACTACCTCTTGCACTTTTGAAGGTCCTGGAGCACCAGGCCAATGGAAACGCCCAAAAAATGACCTCATTTTGGAAAGCAAACACCCCAACGTATATTCTATGAGGCATAATGAGTCTTTTGAACGGTTCATTTTTTCCACAAGTTTTTGGAAAATGTGGAAAGAAAATGAAAACGCATTTTTTTTTTACACAAAGTTGTCCATTTATACAATATTTCTAACACACAGCATGTACCCCGCAAAAATGACACCCTAAAATATATTCTGCTACTTCTCCCGAGTATGGCGATACCACATGTGTGACACTTTTACACAGCGGGACCACATACAGAGGCCCAACATGCAGGGAGCACCGTCAGGTATTCTAGGGGCATGCATTTAGAATCTAATTTGACCACCTATTACACTATTGTGAGGCACTGTGGTGGCATATATAGGCACTGTAGTGGCACAGATGGGCAGGGTATTGGCATGGATGAGCAGTAGAATGGCACG
>BLSH010186678.1:200160-230827 GCA_018402905.1 Glandirana rugosa
GTTGGTCCTATCATGGAACATTTTCATCACCACTGTAGAAGTACCCGACGTATATCGAACAAGTCTTTGGTCTCGGTTACCTCCATGGGTCGTCTCCCACCTACGTTCTGGTCAGGTGGACGTGTTACTCTCTGACCAGAAATAACGTCCTTTAAGGACGTGTCCAGGTTTCAAAGTGTAACCTCAACGAAACAAATCTATAATGAACGAATAGGGTCTGAAGTCTAAGTTTGACTGAATACGAAAAAATAAATTGCACCACAATTTCAGTAAAACTTGTCAGAGGTGATTCATGGTGATAGCAGAGAAACAAACAGCAGAAAGATATGACACTTAGTGTTCTTAATTGAGACAAGTACACACTATAGAGGGACATGCTTTGTTCATATTTCAGGTCTGAGGTTTACAACAACTTAAATGTACACTGCTGATCTGCAATATAGTCCATATATTAACACCACGTTAAATAAAAAAGCATAAGTCAGTTTGAATCTGAAGTCTGGGATAAGCAAGTAATATCTAAACAAAGCAACTCCAATGTGAAACTTTGGACCTGTGCAGGAATTTCCTGCAATAAAGACCAGTCTCTCATTGTGCAGGTGGACTGGTCTTGCATCCACCCTCTGCTGGGTACCTCCATTGGCTCTGGTTTCTGAACAAGCTATATGCAGCCCATGAAGATGTCACCACTACTTTTACAAGGTACTATCCTGGTTGGCAAAAGCTTTTTGGGCATACAAAGTGGAATCATTTCTTTTGTGGCTATACAGAGACATATTTAAAAAAAAAAATCATTTTTGTGCCCAGAGTTCAGCTTTAAGCATCTTTGCAGCCAAAAAAGGGAACAAAATTTACCAAGGCTTCACATGTCCAGATATAATACAGTTCAAGATATATTTATAGAGGAATTCCAGACAGTTCCAGACAGGTATATGATTACCATAGAGACACTCATATCAATGCATAACCTAGTTTATCCTCTCACTTCTGGCTGTGGATGATAACATCTGTGGATGATAATTAAACAAAAAACGATCCACAGGCATCACCTATCTAATGTGGGGTGCAAGCAACACAGAAAAAGTGATTCCATGCCATCTAGCAAATAACGTAATGAATAAAATGGTGTATTGCTACCCAAACATCTTGTTTGGTTAGCGCTACACTATTTTATTCATTACATCTCTGGACGATTGTGGCTAAATTTAGTATATCAACTACAGAGAAAAGTCAATGCAAGGGATAGTGAAAATATTCAGAAGATTCATTATTGCTTGCCAAAAATGAAACCATCTCTACTTCTCTTTTTGGTTGGTCTGTTCAATAGAAAAAAATAATAATATAAATATATATGAGAGACGGAATCTGCCCAGACATTTATAGGTACAAATTGCTGTGGTATCTAGCACCAAGCCATCAGTAGCAAATCATTTAAGTCCTGTAAGTTGGTGGGGCCTCCATGAATTAGACTTGTCTTTCTGGCACATCCCATGGATGCTTGATTGGATTGAGATGTGGAGACCAAGTCAACTCCTCAAACACGTTGTTGTGTTCCTCAAACCGTTCTTGAGTTCATCAGATCAGGCTGCCTTCTTCCATTGCTCCGTTGTCCAGTTCTGATGCTCATGTGCTCTTTGGAGGCACTTTGGCTGTGGACACAGGTCAGCATGGGCACCCTAACCAATCTGTGGCTACGCAGCTCTATACGCAACAAACTGTGATGCACAATATGTTTTGACACCTTTCTATTGGGACCACCATTAACTTTTTCAGCAATTTGAGCTAAGAAAGATCTTCTACTGGATTGAACTACCAGCCTTTGCTCCCCATGTGCATCAATGATCCTTGGCCGCCCATGAACCTGTCAGTGGTTCACTGTTTTTTCCTTCCTTGAACCACTTTTGGTTCTGTCCTGACCACTGCAAACCGGTAACATCCAACAGGAGCTGCAGTTTTGGAGTTGCTCTGACCCAGTCCTCTAGCAATTACAATTTGGCCCTTGTCAAAATTGCTCAAATCTATACACTTTCCCATTGTTTCTGTATTCAACACATCAACTTCAGAGACAACATGCTCACTTACCATCTAATTTTGGGACGTCTGCCTTTACACGCACATGAACTTTAATGACATCCCAGTCTTAGTCCGTAGGTTTCAATATTGAGTTGCAGCTATAACAGCTTCAACTATTCTGGGAAGGCTGTCCACAAAGTTTAGGAGTGTGTCTATTGGAATGTTTGACTATTCTTCCAGAACCGCATTTGTGAGGTCAGGCACGAGGACGAGAAGGCCTGGCTCGCAGTCTCAGCTCTAATTCATCCCAAAGGTGTACAATTGGGTTGAGGTCAGGACAGTGTGCAGGCCTGTCAAGTTCCTCCACCCTAAGCTCACTCATCCATATATTTATGGATCCTGCTTTGTGCACTGGTGCGCAGTCGTGTTGGAACAGGAAGGGGCCATCCCCAAAGTATTCCTACAAAGTTGGGAGCATGAAATTGTCCAAAAGGCCTTGGTATGCTCACACCTTAAGAGTTCACTTCACTGGAACTAAGGGGCCAAGCCCAACCCCTGAAAAACAACAACACACCATAATCCCGCCTCCACCAAATGATTTGGACCAGTGTACAAAGCAAGGTCCATAAAGACATGGATGAGCAAGAGCCCTGTCCCATTCCCAAAATGTTGCAGTTGATACCCAAAGAGAAGCAGCTATGTGAATTGCTTGTGAGTCAGTGAGAAAGCCTGCTGAAGCAAGAAATAAGTCACTTTGCTACATATACCATGTTCTCTCACATAGAACTAGTGTATGCAAGTGCTGCTATGTTACCGGCAATACAGGAAGTATCTATCCTCCCGTGTGGGACCTCAGACCAAGCTCTAATGCTTGTATGTCTATCTATTGGTCCAGATTCCTTGCAGGGGCTGAAATTATGGCGCTTGTCTAAGTATTGGATCTCTGATGAGAAGGTTGAACCTCAGATGGCTGGAGCCATTTCCGAATATTAGTCATGCAATTCGGGGATGGCCTCCCCTGAAATAGTGTGGGATGCATTTAAGGCCTCCACTAGAGGAAAATATCAGTTATATATTAGTGAGAATCAAAAATGGGGGGTTGCCACCTAATGAGTCCCGCTCCCTTAGGGGTTCAAACTCACCACACAGCAGTTAAAATGTGCCTTTTAATGGACAGACCAATGATCGATCACCACACAGTTTCTGTTAAAATCTGCTTGTTCCCGGTGGTGAGGGGTTTCCTTTCTGACCAGCTGATCAAGTTAGGCTGACGGTACCTGCTCTTCAGATCGGTGATAGAATAATTTGATGTTCACAATGCATGTTTGTAAGTGTGTTTATATGAGGGATTGTGGAAATAAATGAGCTGAACAGTATTACGCTATGTGTAGCTCTTTTTCTTTTCATTAAGAGAACACCACCGGGAACGAGCAGATTGTAACAGACCCTGTGCGGTGGATTGATTATTGGGCTGTCTCTTAAAAGGCACATTTTAACTGCTGTGTGGTGAGGTTTAACCCCTAAGGGAGCGAGACTCATGAGGTGGCAATCCCCCCCCCCCCCGTTACTGTTGTAATTAGATCCGAGGTGTCCTGGCATTGAGGAGTGTATTGTAGGCCTCCTTGTATACACATTTTTGAGTTATATATTAGTGAGGCTCGAGAACTTGAGGCCCAATACACTGCCTCTCAAACTGTCTATAGAGGTATGGTCCTAGCATACAGAGAGGTATCATTATTACAGGTAGTGGCCTTCCAACAGATTCTTCTACATCAGTCCCAATGGATGTTTGTGCAAGGGGACAAAACAGGTAAACTGTTGGCATAGCTCTCTAGAGATCAAACTGAGGTAACACATATTAAGATGGTACAGGGGGGGGGCGATGGGCAGTTACTGAAGGAGCCTGATCAAATTAACACCCATTTATCTTCTTATTATAGTCAGCTTTATTCCTCTGGGGCCCAATACTCCTTAGAACATTTACATCAATATTTGTATGACATAGTGTTCCCTGTGCTTGAGGATAATGACTGTCAGAAACTAGATGCCCCCATAACACAAGATGAGGTTAAACAAGCATTGAGTTCTATGCCAGCATGGAAAACCTCCAAGGTGGACGTTTTACCAGCTGAATTTTATAAAACCCATGCCGATCTTCTCCTTCCACATTTGATAAATTCTTAAGATAGCGCTCGCTGAGAACTAGGGATGAGCTTCTGAACATCGGGTGTTCATTTGTTCGGGTTTTTCCAAACATTATGGGGCATTTGCGGGAACTTTGCGCGCCCCATAATGCATTCTAATGATGGCAGAATGCCGCACGCTGATTGGCCAAAGCATGCACATGACCTGCATGCTTTGGCCAATCAGCGGGGGGTCTGCTGTGAGAGCTTTGATTGGCTAAAGGCAGGGTGCCGTTAGCCAATCACTGCACAGCAGCCTCAATCCACACCCCACACTATATAAAGCCTCTTGTACAGCGGCTCTATGTAGTGTGTTGGCGGCGGTGGATAGATAGTGAGCTTAGGTTCCTGATTACAGGCAGTTTAGCTAGATAGCATTTTAATGTGTTAAAAAAAAGAAAGAAAAAAAAGATAGATAGATAGATATGGCTATCTGTATACAGTCAGGCAGTGCAAGAATATATATATATATAGTAAGGAAAATAAGTATTTGAACACCCTGCTATTTTGCAAGTTCTCCCACTTAGAAATCATGGAGGGGTCTGAAATTGTCATCGTAGGTGCATGTCCACTGTGAGAGACATAATCTAAAAAAAAAAAATCCAGAAATCACACTGTATGATTTTTAAACTATTTATTTGTATGATACAGCTGCAAATAAGTATTTGAACACCTGAGAAAGTCAATGTTAATATTTGGTACAGTAGCCTTTGTTTGCTATTACAGGGGTCAAACGTTTCCTGTAGTTTTTCACCAGGTTTGCACACACTGCAGGAGGGATTTTGGCCCACTCCTCCACACAGATCTTCTCTAGATCAGTAAGGTTTCTGGCCTGTCGCTGAGAAACGCGGAGTTTGAGCTCCCTCCAAAGATTCTCTATTGGGTTTAGGTCTGGAGACTGGCTAGGCCATGCCAGAACCTTGATATGCTTCTTACAGAGCCACTCCTTGGTTATCCTGGCTGTGTGCTTCAGGTCATTGTCATGTTGGAAGACCCAGCCTTGACCCATCTTCAATGCTCTAACTGAGGGAAGGAGGTTGTTCCCCAAAATCTCGCAATACATGGCCCCGGTCATCCTCTCCTTAATACAGTGCAGTCGCCCTGTTCCATGTGCAGAAAAACACCCCCAAAGCATGATGCTACCACCCCCATGCTTCACAGTAGGGATGGTGACTTGGTACCGAACATGAACTTTTTTGCGAAGTTCGGCCGGACCCGCCGAACCCGAAAATCCAGGTGTTCGCTCAACTCTAATCACAAGGAATGTAAACATCCCTTGTGATAGCAATATATGGTGACAGGTACTCTTTATGGAGGGATGGGGGGGTCTAAGAGACCCCCCATCCCTCCTTTACACTTCACAGTATTCAGATCGCCAAAAACAGTGGTTCTGAATACTGTCATTCTTTTAAAACCGGCACCGTTAACCGCCAAATAAACCAGAAGTGACGTTGTAACGTTGCTTCCAGAAATGTACGAAGGAGTCCCAATCGAAACCGATTCCGTCTTCCACAGGGACTCCACACAGCTGGCGGACATGCCGGATCGGAGCTCCGGTCTTCTGGTGGGACGGGAGGCCGGAGAAGAGCGGCGGACGGTGGCGGGAGGGGGGGATGTCCCCTCCCGCTGCCTGGGATAACGACCGTGCAGAACTGGATCGGCTGTTATCAATGGATAGCCAGCCGCCTGCTCTAAAAAACGGTACCAGGGTATAGCCTGTAGCTGCAGACTATACCCCAACACTTCCACTTAATGCAGCCACAGTTTATAAACAGCAATTCGCGTTAAGTGGTTAAACTAATTTATAACAGCAGGACCATTCCTGCGCCCAACAAAAGTAACTGCTAGGGGTTACAGTGTTCTGGCACCAACAACACCCAAGGCCCAATTTTTCACCACCTGTTTGACTGGGGAATGTCATCACAATTTTTAACCACTTAACGCGAATCACCATTTATAAACAGTGGCAGCTTTAAGTGGATGTATCAGGGTATAGCCTGCAGCTACAGGCTATACCCCGGTACTGTTTTTTAGAGCAGGCGGCTGGCTATCCGGTGATAATGGCTGATCCGGCTTTGAAGCCAGGCCATCCCCCCCTCCCGCCACCGTCAGCCGCTCTTCTCTGGTCTCCTGTCCCACCAGGAGACTGGAGCTCCGATCCGACACTTCTGGGCACTGTGTGGAGTCCATGTGGAAGCCGGAATCAGCTTCAATCAGGACTCCTTTACACATTTCCGGAAGTGACGTCACAGCGTCACTTCCGGTTAACTCGGCGGCAAACAGCGCCGGTTTTAAAAAAAATATAGTATTCAGAATCACAGTTTTTGGCAATCTGAATACTGTGAAGTGCAAAGAAGGGATGGGGGGTCTTTTAGACCTCCCATCCCTCCATAAAGAGTACTTATCACCATATATTACGATCACAAGGGATGTTTACATTCCTTGTGATAGCAATAAAAGTGATCAGATTTTTTTTAAACAAACAGTGTTAAAAAAATAAATAAAATAAAATAAATACAAAGATGTAAAAATAAAAAATTTAAAGCGCCACCGAAACCGCAAGCTCGCGCAGCAAAGAAAACGCATACGTAAGTCACGGCCGCATATGAAAACGGTGTTCAAACCACACATGTGAGGTATCGCCGCGATCGCCAGAGTGTGAGCAATAATTCTAGCAAAAGACCTCCTCTGCATCTCTAACCTGGTAACCGTTAAAAAAATTTAAAGCGTCGCCTATGGAGATTTTTAAGTACCAGAGTTTGTCGCCATTCCGCAAGTATGCGCAATTTTCAACCATAACATGTATGGTATCTATTTACTCGGCGTAACATCCTCTTTCCCAATATACAAAAAAATTGGGCTAACTTTACTTAAAAATAAAAAATGTGCTCATCGCTACCAAAAGTGAATAAAAAATATATTACTGCGTTCATATATGCTTCACATGCGTTTTTAGATCTATTGTTTTTTAGAAATTTAAATAATATGCAAAGTGCTCAGCACTTTTCACAGGTGTGCAGACATTCAACAAATTGTGTCATTTGATAGCCTACATTCATTTGTAGATTTGACAATATATCATGCATATATTAGTAGTAACTAATTGTGTTCAACTCTCTGTGCCACATATAAATCAAACACTGTGTCTCAAGGCTGGACACAATCTGTGCAATTGGTAACCCTGCATGTGCTCAAGTGATTCTCATTAAATACTGTGTCTCAAGGCTGGACACAACTTAACTAAAACATAAATACCACAAATCAGAATATGCAGTGTATCTATTAATGTGCATATAAAAAAAAAATGTCTCTTTAAAGTCTTCAATTTGTTTTTGTGCTTCTTAAATCTGGTATCCTTCCACCAAAAACAGTAATATTTTTGTGATGTTCACAGGAATACATTTTTGTGACTTTAATTCACTCTGTGCCACCTTTTTATGCTCTAGCCTCTCACCTGAGTGTGCTAGGGCCTTAGCACGTAAAGGTTTCTTTGCTGTGATGATGTGATGGTAGTGTTTCTCCACCAGAGGTCTCTCAATGCTCTTAATGGAGCCCTCCTTCCTCCTATGGTGTGCCTGGTTCCTCTGAGCTTATACTTCTAATTTCGTTCTCAGCATATATGGGAGAAGAATTGAAAAGCTCTGTGGTGTGATATAGTTTTAACAGTTTATTTAAATAAAACACATAAAGAAATCACATTTAAAATCCTAAAAACCAGCGCCTCTCCACGAGCAACAAACTCGTCACTTTCAATTTCGTTGCTTCCGATCACCTCCGCTCACGCCCTACATGTTACATCACGCATCACGTGACTTCTTCATGGGGATCCCCACCATAGGAGGACTCCATTAGGAGCATTGAGAGACCTCTGGTGGAGAAACACTACCATCACATCATCACAGCAAAGAAACCTTTATGTGCTAAGGCCCTAGCACACTCAGGTGAGAGGCTAGAGCACAAAAAGGTGGCACAGAGTCAATTAAAGTCACAAAAATTAATTCCTGTGAACATCACAAAAATATCACTGTTTTTGGAGGAAGGATACCAGATTTAACCGCTTGCCGACTGGTGGTTGGCAATTGACGGCGACAGTGTGGCTCCTCTGCGCAAATCGCCGTCATATGAAGGCGGCTGCGAGATCGCGCACAGTGAGCACGCGCGCGCCGCCGGAGGCGCGCCCACACGCTCACTGTGTCCGGGGAGGGCCACCCGCGATGCCCCCCCCCGGAGTGAAAGTATGGAGGTCCGTGTAAGTAAACAAGGACCTCCGTTCTGTGAGGGGGGAAGGGCTGTGATCACAGCCTTCCTCTACGTGGAAACTGTGATCACTTCCCTTCCCCTGTTAGGGCAGCCCAAACACAGTTAGAACACGCCCAGGGAACACAGTTAACCCAAAGAGCGCCCCCTGCAGGTTAACCCCTTCACAGCCAATGGCATTTACACAGTAATCAGTGCATTTTTATAGCACTGATCGCTGTATAAATGCCAATGGTCCCAAAAAAGTGTCAAAATGTTCCAACATGTCCGCTGAAATATCGCAGCACCGCTAAAAATCGCAGATCGTCGCCGTTACTAGTAAAAAATAAAAAATAAATAAAAACCCCAGAAATGAATTCTCATCATCCGTAAACGCGACCACTTTTGCGCAAACCAATCAATAAACGCTGATTTTTTTTTGCCAAAACCGATGAAAAAAAATGTTTTTTTATATTTTTTTTTGGATTTCTATTTTAGCAAAAAGTAAGAAATTTGGGTTTTTTTGCAAAATTGTCGCTCTTCTTTTGTTTCAGTGGCGATCAGAAATGACGCAGCGGTGATCAAATACCACCAAAAGAAAGCTCTATTTGTGGGAAAAAAAAGGACGCAAATTTAGTTTGGGTACAATGTCGCACGACCGCGCAATTTTCAGTTAAAGCGACGCAGATCGCAAAAAGGGCTCTGGTCCTAAAGGGGGAAATCCTTCCGAGGCTGAAGTGGTTAAGAAGGCACAAAAACAAATTGAAGACTTTAAAGAGACATTTTTTTTATATGCACATTAATAGATACACTGTATGTTCTGATTTGTGGTATTTATGTATTAGTTAAGCTGTGTCCAGCTTTGAGACACAGTATTTAATGAGAATCACTTGAGCACATGCAGGGTTACCAATTGCACAGATTGTGTCCAGCCTTGAGACACAGTGTTTGGTTTATATGTGGCACAGAGTGTTGAACACAATTAGTCACTACTAATATATGCATGATATATTGTCAAATCTACAAATGAATGTAGGCTATCAAATGACACAATTTGTTTGAATGTCTGCACACCTGTGAAAAGTGCTGAGCACTTCGCCTATTATTTAAATTTCTAAAAAACAATAGATCTAAAAATGCATGTGAAGCATATATGAAGTAATATATTTTTTATTCACTTTTGGTAGCGCTGAGCACATTTTTTATTTTTAAATCTTGCAAAATAGTCACGGATAACTATTTAGGGATTGCAGCTGCCACAGCAACGATTTAATATTTAATATCAATTTAAGCACAAATCAATTGTTGTTTTAGTGGGAGCGCGAGAGTAACACATCACAATTCATGGGCTAACTTTACTGTTGTCTTATTTTTTAACTCAAAAAAGCTAATTTTTTCCAAAAAAAATTGTGATTGAAAGACCGCTGCGCAAATACCGTGTGACAAATAGTATTGCAACAATCACCATTTTATTCTCTTGGGTGTTTGAAAAAAATATATAATTTTTGGGGTTCTAAGTAATTTTCTAGCAAAAAAATTATTTTGACTTGTAAACAAGTGTAAAAAAGGGCTCCGGGCCTTAAGTGGTTAAACTAATTTACAACAGCAGGTCCTGTTTCTGCATCCAACAAGAGTAACTGCAAGGGGTTATAGTGTTCTGGCATCCCCAACACCCAAGGCCCAATTTTTCAGCACCTGTTTGACTGGGGCATGTCATCACAATTTTTAAAATCATTTACAACAGTGGGGCCAACACCAAAATTGAAAAACAAAAATCGCGTAGGGTTCCCCCCCAGAAGTCCATAACAGACCCTTCAGGTCTGGTATGGATTTTAAGGGGAACCCCATGCCACAATTTTAAAAAGAAATTGCGTAGGGTTCCCTCCAAAGTCAGTACCAGGCCCTTCAGGTCTGGTATGGATTTTAAGGGGAACCCCGTGCCAATTTTTTTTTTTAAAATGGCGTGGGGTCCCCTCAAAATCCAAACCAGACCCTTATCCGAGCATGCAGCCCTGGCATGGCAGGTGGGGGTGGGGACGAGCAAGCACCCCCCCTCCGAACCATACCATGCCACATGCCCTCAACATGGGGAAGATGCTTTGAGGTCGCCCCCAAAGCACCTTGTCCCCATGTTGATGGGGAGAAGGGCCTCAACCCCACAACCCTGGCCGGTGGTTGTGGGGGTCTGCGGGCAGGGGGCTTATCAGAATCTGGAAGCCCCCTTTAATAAGGGGGCCCCCAGATCCCAACCCCCCAAACTCCAAAAAAGGAGTGTAGTGGTAAAAAAAAGAAGAGGCAGTTTTTGACAAGTCCTTTATTGTGTAAAATAGCTCTTTTCTTCTTTATTCCTCCATCTTCTCCTGGCCCAGTCCTTCTTCTGGTCTTCTGCTTCTTCTTTTAGTCTTCTTCCTTACTCTCTTCATCTTCAATCTTCATCTTCTTCTTCCTTCTTCTTTCATCACCACCGCCGCTCTCCCCGCTGCTGCAGCCTGGCCCCTGCGCATCTCCCAGAATGGGCGGTCTTCACAATGACAGTTCTTTTATAAGAAGGGTCCCATAGACTTTTATGGTGTTCGGATGTTCGCCCGAACTTTTTGTCTGTTCGCATGTTCTGGTGCGAACTGAAACGGGGGGTGTTCAGCTCATCCCTACTGAGAACCAACTACCGCCCTCTATGTCGAAAGCAGTAATAGTAGTGGTCCCCAAACAAGGTAAAGATCCATCACTCTGCTCCTTTTATCACCCCATATCCCTACTAAATGTGGACGCAAAGGTGCTAACTAGGGTGCTGGCAAATCGGATCAATCAGGGTTTATACCGGGCAAAGGGATGGATATTAACCTGCTCCATCTGTGTACGATTATAGATACTGCTGGTTCTGCCTCTGACCCTGGGGTGGTGGCCTCATTAGATGCAGAAGAGGCCTTTGACTATTGAATGGCAGTATCTTTGGCTGGTCCTGCATACATTTGGTTTTGGGCCTAAACCTCTGAACTGGGTTAAACTTCTGTATATTCACCACATGGCCAGGGTGCGAACCAATGGTTTACTTTCCCCTTTTTTTTCCACCATATAGAGGGATGAGACAGAGGTGCCCCTTTCTCCTGTTTTATTTGCCCTAGCTATAGAACCAATGGTGATCTGGTTGTGAAGCTCAGAGAGTGTGGAAGAGATAACAGTGGGTTCTATTATTGAGAAGGTTTCTCTATATGCCAATGACACTCTGTTGTTTTTGAGGGACTCAGGATCTTCATTGGAGGCGGCTCTGTCTCTCATTGACAGTTTTGGAGTGTTCTTTGGCATACGAGTAAACTGGGATAAATCAGTCCTGTTTTCGTTAAGATACCTCCAATTATGGCATGCAGTTAGGGCACAATTTCCCACTGTTATTGTTCTAACATAACATTCAGTGGAACGCTATTTGTTTGTTAAAAATACGGATATGATACTATCTTCTCTCTATCTCTGAATCTCTGGGAACGAGACACCTAAGGTTCCTCAGCTATGTCCCACCTGGCAAAGCGATATACCCAGCCTTACTGATGAGGACTGGGGGGGAAGACATACCGCAGTACATCCCAATGATGATTTCGGCCAAAGATAGATTCATTCAATTGAAATTTCTACACCAAGCATATTATACCCCCCCCCCCCAGTGGCTCTCTTTTACTTACACTGCAACTGATAAGCATTGTTTTAGGTGCAGGTCAGAGATAGGCACTTTCATACACATGGTTTGATTTTGTCCCACTCTTCAAACTTTTTGGCAAAAAGTGGTTGAGAAGCTTGGTGCTCTCCTAGATGTGAAAATCCCATGGGATCCAGCTTTCCCCCTGTCAGGTGTGGGTGCCAATGTAGCCTTATCCTTTCATCAATGTTGCTTCCTGTTTTATGCATTGTTCTGTGCACAAAAGCTCATCCTAATGAGATGGAAAACAACTGTGGTACCCACAGTCCAACAGCGGAGAACATTGGTTAACCAGGTGCTTCCATTATATAAATTAACCTATATGGGTCGCAATTATCCAAAAAAATTCTAGAGGCTAGAGGACTATCTCTGTGATTGAGTATTACCCCCCCTTTTTTTTCTTCTTCCCCCTTTACCCACTCCTCAGCCCTTCCTTACTACCTCTTCATTACCCTGTTGCAGTGACTAATTTGTGGTGACAGTGACATATCCGGGATACTGGCTATGTAATGTGGAAGTTGGACTGCCTTGTATTCTGGACTACTTCTCAGATTTGCCTGCAGAATTGCTGACTGATTTATGATTTTATATATACAGTGCACACAGAACTTGTGTTGTATTATCTTGCCATGTAACCTATTTTGTACCAATTATGATTTGATTGGCAGCATTAAAAATACAGTATAACTGAGCAAATGAATTGCAAACAAAAAATACATTACATGTAGACAATGCTGAAGAGATGAAATACCGTGACAACCAAAACCTTCCCCTACAGCAAACGCATGTAGTCTAGGCCATGCAGTGACTGGAAAAGGTAACTATTTACTGCCTACTAGCACTAATGGTGGACTCTGTGCATACACACTGCATACCCATGGTTAAGATTCAGGTTGTGTGTACTTGACCAGCTACAGGTCTCTTTGCTGGCATTTAGCTCCTGGGTGGGCACAGCACATGCATCTTTGCCATGGAACTATAACATGCTCTGAAGATACTAAGCAACAATGGATAACAATCTCCAAAATTAGATAGCACACTATTTTAAAATTATTTGACCTCATAGTTCAAAGAAAAGGTTAGTTCTAAAACTTTACATTTGTTTTATTTCCATTTATTCAAATGGTATCCAAGCCCCACATTTCACCTGAAATAGCAATTTTCACAGGTTTACATTTTCTATGTTTTTATGCAAATTTGTTTGGAGAAAAAAAAACTGCTGACATTTACCTGAAATTATATTACTAAGTTTCAAAAAACTTGCTGTAAATGCCAGAAAGTCAGTATAAAGACATGTTCTGTGTGTCACGTATTAACACCTTAAGCAGATGTCTGAAAGATTGAATAATAGGTAAGCACATGGCTTACCAGGGTTATAATAATACTAAACAAACTATGGGAAATAAATCACAAATTTTTCTTAAAACTTAGCATGAAGTAAATGTCATGGCTCAAGTGTATTATTTCAAAGCACAAGGCACCAGTAGTACCATAAAAGGATGAGTGGGATAAATGGAAAATTGTGGTAATTATCCCAGTGTTTTTATCTTTCTGAAGAGTAGATTTTTAAGGTGCAGGGACTAGCAACAGTTAAAATGTAGATATTATAAGTGGCATGTCCCACTCATCATAGCATAGAGCTTTAAGATCTATTTGCTCCTTAGGGTCCATCACTGCCCATAATCAATTTCTTCCTTCTGAGAACATTAATTGTGTATAATGACAGCCTTCCACCAATACATCATTTACCTTAAAAGGCCTATACAGCTTTTCCCTTTATTCAATCAAATCATCTCTACAATTGCCCTTCTTGAGATAGATAATATCTTTTAAGCCCTATACATTAATATAAAAAAATAAGATGTAACAGACAAAAAATCTAATGGAAGTAGTAGTGTTTCTGAAATGGTATGATGGCTACTATTATCCTAAATAACATTCGAAGATTCAGACAACATAGAAATGAATCCAGCACTTTAAAATCATTTTCTGAATAAAATTCTAACTGTTTTTCTACCTATAACCACTACAGCATTCCAACAAGCTGATCAGAGAAGACCAAAAAGGAAGAAAATTACTGTCGGCATAGGTAAATAAAACATTTTTTACTTACAGAACTTTGTTCTGGAACATTTTAATTTAGAGGACACAGTGGCACTGCCGTGGTAAAAAAAGCAGTGCTGGGGGTTGAGAGGGGTTAGTGTAGTTTACGTTAGAAAGGCTGGGGAAAGGGGTTAGCAACAGTTTTGTTAAAGGTAACCTGTAACTCTTGGGCAGATGTTAAGGCCATGCTTACAGCCTAGGCCTGGAATCTAAGGTGCTCCAAGGATACACAAACTGTTTTGTAGCTTAACACAGGCACTTCAGCAATATCATTCATTTACAGTGTACAGTATCTGTACAAAAGTTTTTTTGTTTGTTTTTCAAATAGTGTAGGGTAGGATTGGAAACCAGTAAGGTTAAAAACTAGTAAGGTTTTATAGTATAACTAAAGGCAAAACATTTTTTCTTTTTTAGGTTTGGACTGACACCTGTAAGTTTTTTTTATTGCTGTCTGTGTGCATGTTAGTGAGATTCCCCTTCTCTATTTGTCCTGTTTACCATTTTCATTAAAAGTGAAAGTAAAAGAAAATCCCAAATTCTGGGTTGTCCTCAGAAGAACAGCAATAGAGCAGACATTTTCCAATATGGACTTAATTTGTAAGGATTTCCTCTCACTTCCTGTTTTGGCTAAGGGACAAGAAAAGAAGGAAAACATTTCCCAATGGGACATGGATGGCGAAAAAAACTGAAAGGGGTTATAACCCTCACTTACGTTATACAAAATTAACATTTTTCCCAGTTTAGCAGTAGGCTTCACACCCCAGTCCGCCACAGCAGGTCCTGGTACCCGGCCGCCTTTGTCGGCCAGGGGATCATGTGATTGCATGGCAATCACATGATCCCAATGTAAACAAAGCTGTTATGAATGAATCTCATTCATAACAGCTCTGCTTCCTATACCAGTGAGCTGTGATTGGCCCACAGTTATCACATGTTTCCTGGGCCAATCACAGCACCCTGTTCCAAGTGATTAGCTGAAGCCAATTACATATCACTTGTAATCACAGCTGTCGTGAACATAACCCATTTACAGTGCATCCGGAAAGTATACACAACACTTCACTTTTTCCACATTTTGCTAAGTTACAGCCTTATTCCAAAATTGATTAAATGCATTATTTTCCTCAAATTCTACAAACAATACCGCATAATGGCAACATGAAAGAAGCTAGTTTGAAATCTTTGAAAATGTATTAAAAATAAAAAAAAGTATTTTTGAGTATGATGCTACAAGCTTGGCACACCTATTTTTGGGCAGTTTCTCCCATTCTTCTTTGCAAGACCTCTCAAGCTCCATCAGGGTGGATGGGGAGTGTCGGTGCACAGCCATTTTCAGATTCTCCAGAGATGTTCAATCGGGTTCAAGTCTGGGCTCTGGCTGGGCCACTCAGGGGCACTCAATGAGTTGTCCCATAGCCACTCCTTTGTTGTCTTGGCCGTGTGCTTAGGGTTGTTGTCCTGTTGGAAGATGCACCTTCGCCCCAGTCTGAGGTCCAGAGTGCTCTTGAGCAGGTTTTCATCAAGGATGTCTCTGTACATTGCTGCCAGCATCTTTCCATCGATCCTGACTAGTCTCCCAGTACTTGCCACTGAAAAACATCCCCACAGCATGATGCTGCCACCACCATGCTTCACTGTAGGGATGGTATTGGCCAGGTGATGAGTGGTGCCTGGTTTCCTCCAGACATGACCCTTGCCATTCAGGCCAAAGAGTTCAATCTTTGTTTCATCAGACCAGAGAATTTTGTTTCTCATGGTCTGAGAGTGCATCAGGTGCCTTTTGGCAAACTCCAGGTAGGCTATCATGGGCCTTTTACTGAGGAGTGGCTTCCGTCTGGCCACCCTACCATACAGGCCTGATTTGTGGAGTGCTGCAGAGATGGTTGTTCTTCTGGAAGGTTCTCCTCTCTCCACAGAGAAATGGTGGAGCTGTCAGAGTGACCATTGGGTTCTTGGTCACCTCCCTGACTAAGTTCTGTCTCCCCTGATCCCTCAGTTTTTCCGGGTGACCTGCTCTAGGAAGAGTCCTGGTGGTTCTTCCATTTACAGATGATGGAGGCCACTGTGCTCATTGGGACCTTCAATGCTGTAGACATGTTCTGTACCCTTCCCCAGATCTGTGCCTCGATACAATCCTGTCTCGGAGGTCTACAGACAATTCCTTGGACTTCATGGGTTGGTTTGTGCTCTGACGTGCACTGTTAACTGTGGGGCCTTATATAGACAGGTGTGTGCCTTTCCAAATCATGTCCAATCAACTGAATTTACCACAGGTGGACTCCAATCAAGATGTAGAAACATCTCAAGGATGATCAGTGGAAACAGGATACATCTAAGCTCAATTTTGAGTGTCATGGCAAAGGCTGTAAATACTTTTGTACATGTGCTATTTTCGTCTTTTTTATATTTAATAAATTTGCAAAGATTGCAAATGAACATCTTTCACGTTGTCATTATGGGGTATTGTTTGTAGAATTATGAGGAAAATAATGAATTTAATCCATTTTGGAATAAGGCTGTAACATAACAAAATGTGGAAAAAGTGAAGCGCTGTGAATACTTTCCAGATGCACTGTATGACAGTTGATGTCATTGCTATTACAATGACTATCGTAACAATAAAAGTGTAAAAAAATAAAAATAAAATCTGTGATTACCCCTCCAGAGTAGTATAGTGTTACTATGGTGACACTGAACAACTCTGATGAATATGTAAAAATAAATAAATAAAAAAGGTTTAAAAAAATCCTGTTAAAAAGTGTTCTTTATCACAGCCTCACCAGTCATATGATGATGCTGGTAAATAAAAAAAAATTCCAAAAAAAGTGACAAAACATGACAACTTCAAATAACTCTGCCTCTTACTGAATGCCTCAGACTGTCTAATTTCAAAAAAGGGGCCACTTGGGGGGTAATATTTGTACCGTCCAGGCATTTTAAGGGCCTTAAGAAATGAGATAGGCCATCAGTACATCATGATTGATCACATTTACATTTTTAAATGTATATAACATAGTTTGTAGATGCTATAACTTATTGTATTTTTCTTTTACCAAAGACATGTAGCAGAATATATTTTGACCTAAATTTATGAAGATTTTTTTTCATTTTTTTGGATATGTTTTATAACAGAAAATAGAAAATATTGTTTCTTTTTAAAAAATCTTCCATTTTTTTTTTTATATAATAAAAAATAAAAAACCCTGTGGTGATCAAATACCACCAAAAGAAAGTTCTATTTGTGTTAAAAAATAATATAAATTGTATTTGTGTACAGTGTCTTATGACCATGCAACTGCCAGTTAAAGCTGCGCAGTGCTGAATAGCAAAAAATGGCCTGGTCATGAAGGGAGTAAAGCCTGCCAGAGTTCAAGTGGTTAATACCATCAGAGGCTCCATTGATGAGTATCCTTCTTCCTTACTGTCTGGTAAGAAGTTTTTCCCCAGGACAGAGAGTAAGTGGAAATCTCTCAAACAGCAACAAAAACAGTAAAAATGCTTGTTTAACGTAGGTGAAAACTAGAACCTCTCTCAGCAGTTTATAGCTGTTCATTTCCTGGTGCAGATTTTCTCTCACGTTTTCTCTCTGGTAAAACGTTGAATGGAAAGCGAGGGGGAAAAAATTCACACCAATTGAGCCTCGGCTCCGGATAGAAGTAAAGGCCCGCACACACGGTGTAATTATCGGTCTACAATTGTCGTACGGCAGCCTGTAGTACAACAATCTGACCGTTAGTATGCACTATTCGACAGCCGATTTTGAATTATCATCCAACAAAAGTTGTATGAGCAGACTAGAGAACTTTTATCTGCAGACAAGGCATTGTCCAATTTTCGGCTCATGTGTACAGAAGTTGGACAAACAAAAGTTGTGCTTGGACCTCAATATTAGAATTAGCACCTCATCCCCATAAATTGATTGAGAAAATTATCCACAAGGGAATATTGGGGTAGGGCGATTATAACAGTGCTCATAAACATTTAGACACAAATTGATAAAATGTCAATCTTTTTAATAAATATTAGAGTAAAAACATGTACAACTTAAAAGCGAATTAGTGCTTGCACAATATACATCACAGTTATGAATAATTGTAAGGCATTGTGAGGCTTCACATATCCCAACATGTTTCGCCATTTGTGGCTTCATCAGGGGATGGATGAAAATAGATCTTTTACACTACAATAGAGTAAATATCGTTAGCAACTTACGGCACGGAGCACGGAAATTATGCTGCCATATCCCGCAATCACGCGAATGCGCCCCCACAGAACAACTTTTTATACATTGTAAAGCATACATGACTTAGCAAACCACAGCAAAATTGGGAGCACCTTTACATGGTTAATGGTGCTAATTATATGTTTAATCAAAATGAATAACAAAAAATGAATGATATAATGTATTTTTGTATATTCATAAATATTGTTTGGATCCTGTTTTTCTATATGTTCCCTACATGTCATTAAAAGATTTGTTCTCATTTATTTATATTTTTAAGCGGTAATGTATGTAGTACCCATGCAGTATTTAACAACATTTAAAATGTGTTTAGAGATATATATTTTTTGTGAATGGCTTTCTGTTGCGTTATCTCGGATCATTGGGCACCTCTCCCCAATGATTCATTCCGGGGGCCTTGATGTGAGCCTTTCAGTAGGCCAGAATGGGTTAAACATCATCCCTGTTGTATATCGCCCCTTTGTCTGCTATTACATTTGCCTCAGATGTTCAGTGTTGTCATTCTTGTTGTGGTCATTGCTGGAAGCCACTCTGTGTCCGCCCATGTTGCTCTAATTGGTTGAGCTGGCTTTAAGCCCATGTCAGATGCTGCACACTCCCGCACGGCACTATGGGAGATGATGCAACGGGCCGTGATTGGGTCGCTTGCGCCATGAGGTCTAAATCCTGGATTGGTCCCATGATGGCAGGTGATGTCAGGCGCTGGCCACAAGCTGGCTATTTAATGGCGGTTTCAGCCGTATTTGATCGGCTGTACCTCCAGGAGCCACGCTGGACCTTCACATGCTTTTTGGTAAATGTCTTATTATCTATAGATTCTTATCACATACTACAAACTCACATGGCTTTTTCACAACTGTGCCTCACTCCTTGCAGTTTGATACTTTGCTGTCTATTTAAACTTCCTGGCTACACTTTCAAACCTTGCTTAACAATTTCTTTTCATTTTCTCCTCTCACTTACTCACTCTTATGGTGGCTTCATGTGGAAGTATTGGTGTTTATATCCACATATCCACCAGAATTTTGACCATTTTTTATATCAATATTCATTGAAAATCATTGAAATCATGTTTCTTGGCAATACTATCTCTGACTGTTTCTTATATATTGTCTCTCTTACTACACGATGCTGTCCACAAGGCTTGTCAAATGATTTGTATTCTTGATTGGCAATTCCATTATTTTTATTTTTACCAATACTCATGATGGCTTGGTTTCCTTCTCTAGCTCTGTGATATGATATCCACTGGTCTTGTGGCTCCTGGTATACTCTTTACTAGCACAATATAAATGTAAGTCTGTTTCTTATATACTCATATACATATTTTTTGTTTGATGTTGGAGCCATATGATGGCCCGTAGTAATGGACTGATTGTTGTGGTCCTTTGAGTATAATTCAAGTTTTTTGGTCCGTTCTAGTTAAAATACCAATTCCATTACATGGTCTAAGGCGCTCTAGGTGAATCCATCTGGTGCTTTTCTGGCCCACCTACATGAGAGGCTCTACTACCTCTGGGGCGAGTATATGGGTGGGGTGTTTTGGTCATATGCTAAGTCATGTATGCTTTATTATGTATAAAAAGTGGTCGTGATCACGGGATATGGCAGCATAATCTCCACGCTCAGTGCCACCGGACCAGAAAGACTCGACCGACACAGCACTGATCTTGGCCAGACGTGATATTCCGAGCCCCCGCAATGGCCAACATTGCTGGGCACCAGAGGGAATGTACAAACTGCAAAAAACCCAAGCAGAAGAAGCAGTCTCAGCAGAAAGCCGCCACTGCCACAGTGAAGGGCAAGATGGCACCCGAACTTCCTGAGCCTGATGACTCCACGAGGCTCTCAGCCATAGAACCAGCTTCCCCAACAGATAGCCTGTTACAGTTCCCCACTGACTTGGTAAGCCCTGTGACAGCTGCTTCTGAAGATATGCCCACTAAATTCCGGGCTATAGTGTGGGATGAGATCTCCAGAGCCTCCCGCAAGCTCTCCTCTGACCTCACGAGGAGTCTTAAAGAGCTAGGCCACCGCACTAACCAATTGGAGCAGAGGATGGACTTAGCTACTACTGTGCTAGAGGGACATGAGGACGAGGTGGACAAATTGCATATTGAACTTTAAAATTTGCATGATAAATTAGAGGATGCTGAAAACCGGGCACGTAGAGCAAATCTCCGCATCCGAGTAATCCCAGAGGCCATAACTGACTTACAGGGCACTGACACTGAGTTAACTTAAGGAATAAGCTTCAGAGCTCCCACTTGAGCGCCTAGATTTTGACCACATCCATAGATCCCTCGCTCCTAAACTGACCGAAGGACTGCCAAGAGATGTCATTATAAAATTTAATTATTATCACACAAAAGAAAGACTCTTACAATCAGCAAGGGAGAAACGTGATCTCTTTTTTCAAGGTAATCCACTCCAATTGTTTGCAGGCCTATCTCCAGTTACTATTGCTAAACAGTTTCAGGCCTCTTCATTGCCCGACCTCTGACATAATTTCCAGGAACTGCAGCTTGACCTTCCACCAGTCGGAACTACCCTCATCTCGCCCCAGGCCGTCTCAAGTTCCCCACAGACCCTCCCAAGCTTCCCATCAAGGCTCTCGGGCCCTTCAATCCCTTCAGGCTCAACGTTTTCAAGATGTGCCCATTCACTGAAGACCCCAGTCCTTGGAGATGGGCCTGGAACTCCCTCCAGGCTCTCTATTTTTGTTCCTTGTCGTGGGTAACAGCTGCTGGGATCTCCGTTTCCAGCACCGTATAACCGCTTAGTGTTATGTTGATATTATTTTGTATTGATTTACATGATCTATCATAACATACTGCCTTATTTCCACAGACACACTGTAGCCATACATGTGGGTGTGTTTTTTTTATATTTTTTTGTTTCTTTGTTTTTTTATTATTATTTCCCGCCCCAGGTTGCCCCAGTTGAGAGATGGCAAGCCTGGGAAGGGACTCGCCCACATTTGGAGTGCCAGCTGGATAAAGCTTCCCTGTTTAGCTCACTTTGAATCTCTGAGTACCCTGTGGCCAAAGGTTGGAGTAGTTGCCTTTTCTGCTGGTGGGCGACGGCTCGAAACACGCATTATTTCGTACCCAGTCGAGTGGGTCCGGTGGACCACTGCTCCCCCTATGTGTCGGCACTTGGCTGGGATCACTATCCCGGTCAGTCACTGGCACCCCAGTGGGCCTCTTGTCCCACTAACTGTGGTATGTTTGCTTTACCAACTTCTCATGCCCCTAGTTTCTCTCTGTCCTTTAATGTCCTCTTTACTAGCTCTCTCTTTTTACCCATCTACTAAGATCTTCCTTCTTCTTACTATTTTCTCTCTCCCTTGGAGTCTACAAGGTCTTCAGTCAGAGACATCTTTACATTATTTGTCTTTTCTTCCACCATAACACTAGAATGGTTGTCCTTAAATGTCCAGGGTATGAACTCCCCCCAAAAATGGGTGAAGGTTTTCAAGTATCTCAAAAAACAACAAATTGATATAGCATGCTTACAGGAGACAAATTTTTCTTCTTCCTCTTGCCCAAGGTACTTTAATGCCCAGTATTCTCAGGTGTTCTTTGCAAATGGCCCAACAAAACAAAGAGGAGTGCACATAGCCTTCCGCAATTTTGTTCCGTTCAGTTGCACTAAACTGATAGCTAACCCGAACGGTAGATGTCTTTTGCTTCAGGGCACCATCCAAGACACTAAGGTCACTATCAGGACCTATTATGCTCCTAATACCAACCCAGGGCCTTTCCTGACCCATGTCTGAACCTTCCTAAATGTTTAGCACATTACTACACATACTACCCATTTTACCTGATACTCATTGCCGCTGTTCTCCAAGATCTTTTGATAACCACCAATTATCAGGTATTTAATATCAATACTATGCTTTATTGTCTCTCATCATCTTTGTTTATTCTTTGGATGTGCCTCTCCTAGATTTTGTCAGTGACATGTATTCATACCAACCTTGAACCAACATTCTGATTTGATGCACTCAGTTATGTATGTATTAGAGTGTGATGGTCAATATTTGTGGAATGTTTGCTCTATTAATTTCTCTTTTGTATTTGTATAGAACTTCTGTATGCTTTTAAAGTTCCTGATGAAGCTATTTGCGAAACATGTATAATTTACAGGCATTCAGACAAAGTTGTACAGTGTCCATTTTTTATAATCTGATTGCAATATGTGGTAATTGTGGTAATGTAGTAATGTGCAAAACATTCAGGAAGTTTTTGTCTTCCTTTTTATTGTTGTAAAATAAAATATATTTTTTAGTAATTTCTATTGTCTTACTTGGTTGGCACCATTAAAATCCTGTGATTCACTCTTATAGTATTTCTTATAGGACCTTGTATTATTCATTCTCTTTGGGACTCAAATTTTCAGTGGGTCTGATCTCCCCCCACCTACCCTTAATTCGCCTCACCCACTTCCCTCTTAGCTGTGATAACCCTAAACAGTTCTCTTGGTGGACAGATAATGGGTTCGTAGATGTTCATTCTCTGTTCACCCCTACCAGAATTATGACTTTTGAGGTCCTCAGATCTTCCCATCATATTCCTCTCCATGAATATTACAGTTATCTACAACTTAGACACTTCTTACAACAATTAATAAAATCCTGACCGACTCCATACACATTAACCCCATTTGAAAGCCTTTGCAGAGCCCATCCCCACTCCTTGGGACTAATATTGTTGGTTTAATCATCAATTATTTCCTTTAGAAAGCCCCCGGCGCAACGCTATCACCTGCAATGGGAAACAGACCTAGGGAAAAAATTTGATCCAGAGGACTGACAGATCATGACAATTGCTCTCTCATACATACTGCAGAATGCTTATAAAGTACTGTACAGATGGTACTGTACACAGGCAAGGCTGGCGCAATTTATCCCATCTTACTCCCCTTTATGTTTCCGTGGATGGTCCCAGGAAGGCACCAAGGCACACATCTGATGGTTCTGTCCCAGGGTATGCAGAATATGGGTCAGGGTATATGCCCTTCTTTGTAACATATTTCACACTACTATTAAACCGGTTCCCTATGAGGCCCTTATTCAAAAACTGATAGTTGAACTGCTTCGTCCGGAACGCCAGTTGGCATTACATCTTTTTACTGCAACTAAACTGACTATTGCGAGGGCTTGGAAAACTCCTGCACTTTGAAGCGGTTAATAACCGAACGAACAACATCATGGTCAATAAAAAATTGACCGCACTAGCCTCAGACACTCACAGTAAATCTCTCTGAGTGTGGCAGCCCTGGATTGCTTATACCCAACCCTCTACATCCAACAACCAGCTTCTTTCAATTTGATGACTCTCTGGTGCTGGCCCTCTTTTTCCCCCCTCCATCCCCCCTCTTTCTCTTTTGACTCCCCTCCCCTTTTCTCCCTATTCTATTTCCATTTTGATCGTTATGTACCTTTATTTTTTTAAAGCCCACTGGGCTGTAGGGTAGGGATTGGATGTGGATGGTTACAGTTAACGTATCCCCCTAAGACTGGAGGGAGCATATTTCTATGTGGATACCCGACTTTCAACAAGCTTCCATGTTTTGGGACCCTAATTCAATGGCCAGAGTTATTCTGGTTTAGAATACCTTATGTTACAATTAGGAAACTCGAGAATCTTCCACCAAAGACTTTTGGACACATGCTACGACACTAACAAGAGTCTGGAAGCTCTGTAATTATCTTGGTTTATCCTTTTGATGGAATCTTTCTTTATCTGCTTTGTATGTAACTGTTTCATCGTTTGCATAACTTACCTGTTCAAATTATTTTGCAAACAACACCTTTTGTAAAAGAAAAAGTTGTTCTGTGTTTTGAGTTGCTAACGGTATTTACTATATTGTAGTGTACAATCATCTATGTTCACCCATCCCCTTATGAAGCCTCAAATGGCAAAACATGTTGGCATATGTGAAGCCTCATAATGCCTTACAATTTTTCAGGACTGTGGTTGTGATGTATATCGTGCAAGCACTAATTCACTTTTAAGCTGTATATGTTTTTACTGTAATATGTATTAAAAAGATTGACATTTTATCAATTTGTGTCTAAACGTTTATGAGCACCGTTATAATCCCCCACCCCAATATTCCCTTGTGGATAATTTTCTTAATCAATTTATGGTGATGAGTTGCTAATACTAATATTGAGGTCCAACCACAACTTTTTTCACTTTATCCAGGTGTCATACTACTCCATCGCTCTGATGTTTGGATCTTAGTATTCAAATGTATTATTTTCAATATTGTAGAGAGACTTTTTGTAAATGTATGTATATAATCAATGTATTTTTTAAGGTGGCCTTTGTTTCTGGAATTGGTGAACTGCTAGGGTAAGTTTTTTGTTCCTATGCTCCCCTGGTATCTCTCCTTTTTCAGAGTGGCCATCGAATTACTATTCGGTGTAAAATCCTTACTTAATAAATATAATTTTCTTCATTTTATAGCATATTTGATCTTAGTCCCCTTTCCCCTTCTTGCTGCACTTAGTTGAGGGGGGCCCCAATGGGCGGAGTTCTGTGGGGAGGCATGGGAGGGTCTAATGACCAAGGTTCAACACACACAAAATTATTCTGAATTATCTGAAACAGAATGGGATAAGGCCTTTCGCAGACTCCAAAATCTGCTAGAAAGGAAACCTCGTATCTTTTGGCATAAAAAGTATTTATCAAAAATATGCAGAAAACCAGATAATCCCATGGGGACTTAGAGTCCAAATCTTTCCAAATCTCAAAAAAAATAGATGACAATATCAAACAAAAATGGGAACAAAATTTACAGTTGTGCTCAATGTGAACGATGACCATTTTCAGTGAGCAACATCAAGTGGAGATATCTGAGGTAGATGGCCAGATTACCAAATTGCACTCTGATCACATGTTTGCATCAGTTTCCTCTAAAAGCTTTTCTAAAAAAAAGAACAGGAACTTAAAAAATTCATTGAGCAATACGCCATAGATATAATGAATAACAAAGAAAGCAAATTCCTATGGGACAATGCAGCTTATAACAACAGCTTTGCTTATAGATGGAACCAAACTGTTCATACTAGGCCACATTTTGGACATCCCCCAGATATCCCACAAAATAGAGATGAGGATGTTACTAATCTTTCTTCTGCCTCCTCTGTTTCTTCCAGTCAATCAACCAGCTATCAGGATTTTTCTGAGCACAGATTCTCAAAAAAACGTAAAGTAGACCCAGATTTAACCTCTTTAGACTCTCTAAGACACACTACAGGACAGCATAAGGATCGGCGACCCTTAGGGGCGCAGATACAAAACAAACTTCTTCATGGTTACCTTCTGGGGCACAATTTGTGCCTAAACTTTTGACTAATACTCCTGCATAACTATCTACTATGGCTATGGGCTTTCACCTTCCTTCTTCACACTCTTTACCTATTAACTCTGCACTCAATAAGGTAAGCAAATCACACAATGCATCGTCAAACTCTGGATGGTCCCCTCAGATGGACCCCAAATTAGCACCAATATTTTTTCCGCAGCATCCAGACTTGACAGTGGATTCTCCGGGGAATAAAAAACTCATGAAAATTCCAAACACTCCATTGTAAATTTGTCTTCACATTCTTTATCTAGAGATGAAATACAGGTGCTTGAATTGGGCCTTACCTTTTGTCATGTATGATAAATCCAACCAACATCTAGACCAGGAGTCCTCAAACTATGGCCCTCCAGTTGTTCAGGAACAACAATTCCCATCATGCCTAGTCATGTCTGTGAATGTCAGAGTTTTACAATACCTTATGGGATGTGTAGTTCCACAACAGCTGGAGGGCCGTAGTTTGAGGATGCCTGATCTAGACTCTATGAGTAACTTAATGCCTGAGCAACCCCCATGTTCAATCGACAAATTACGTGCTTTGAATGACTTGATGGAGTTATGGGAGGAGGGCAATACTGATGCCGACGCCCCCTCGGCCCCTATGACACAGGGAGCTTCTTCCCACCTCCTTCCTGTTTTAAACCAAAATTGGGAGCCTTTCCACCACTAAACCAAAACCCAAACACCAGGGCCTTTTCACAGCAAACAAAGTCCCAGATTGAAAAGCTTACATTCAAAAATAGGGGACCTACCAATATGACATATTCCCAAATGAGAGCTCTTAAATCAGTACAACAAAATTCTGTTTTGATTATTAAACCTGCCAACAAAGGCGGTAATTTAGTTGTCTTGGATAGAAGTCAATACAAACAAATATGTTAAAAGGATTTTGGAAAACGCTGAATGGTATAGGCCTATATCTAACACAGTCATTGAAAGTTTCTATTCAACACATTTTACTTCCCCTTTGGACAATTTTGATCCTGCCATTCACTCCCCCTCAGCCCCCTATTGGGTTTCCACTATGATTAAAACTGCAGCAAAATTGGGAGCACCTTTACATGGTTAATGGTGCTAATTCTATCTATAAACAAAATTAATAACAAAAAATGAATGATAAAACGTGTTTTTGTATATTCATACATATTAATTGTTTGGATCTTGTTTTTCTATATGTTTTCTATATGTCATTAAAAGATTTATTCACATTTATTTTTATTTTTTTAGCGGTAATGTATGTAGTACCCATGCAGTATTTAACAACATTTAAAATGTGTTTAGAGATATATTTTTTTTTTGTGAATGGCTTTCTGTTGCGTTATCTCAGACCATTGGGCACCTCTCCCCTATGATTCTTACGGGGGGCCTTGATGCGAGCCTTCCAGTGGACCAGAATGGGTTAAACATCATCCCTGTTGTATATCACCCCTTTGTCTGCTATTACATTTGCCTCAGATGTTCGGTGTTGTCATTCTTGTTGTGGTTATTGCTGGCAGCCGCTCTGTGTCCGCCCATGTTGCTCCAATTGGTTGATCTGGCCTTAAGCCCATGTCAGATGTTGCGTGCTCCTGCATGGCACTATGGGTGATTTAGTTTAGTCTGCCTGACTTTGCCCAGCAACTCATGATGTGGCGGCCCGTGATTGGCTCGCTTGCGCCATGAGGTGTAAATCCTGGATTGGTCCCTCGATGGCCGGTGACGTCAGACACCGGCACTGAGCGGGCTATTTAATGGTGGTTTCAGCCGCATTTGATTGGCTGTACCTCCAGGAGCCACGCTGGACCTCCACATACTATTTGGTAAATGTCTTATTATCTATAGATTCTTATCACATACTACAAACTCACATGGCTTTTTCACAACTATGCCTCACTCCTTGCAGTTTGATACTTTGCTGTCTATTTAAACTTCCTGGCTACACTTTCAAACTTTGCTTAACAATTTCTTTTCGTTTTCCCCTTTCACTTACTCACTCCTATGGTGGCTTCATGTGGAAGTATTGTTGTCTATATCCACATATCCACCAGAATTTTGACCATTTTTTATATCAATACTTATTTTTACTTTTTTACCTCTAATGTTTCTCACATTTCTTGACAATACTATCTCTGATTGTTTCTTATATATATGAACAACAAGAAAACGCACCTCCAATATAGTGAATAGTAAAAACAACCAGTAAATAAACCAACAGTGAACACACAATAAATAACAGACTAAATCCAATATTTACAGTGCAAGAGATAACCAAATCATAAATGTGCCACAGCCAGAGTCATACACAGGAGATCAAGTAGGGGGGAGCTGGGAACAGGAAAAGGGAGTCAGGAGACGGACTGATCGGGTAGGAAGGGATCAGGCTGCAGGATCAGGGTCAGAGTCCGGGAACAGGAGATGGGAAACAGACTTCAGGAATACAGGAACACAGGAATGCAGATCAGGGGCACAAGGAGACAATACAAAGGCAAAGAATCACAGTGTTTCCCAGGTTTAAATATGCTTCCTGCAATCAGCATCAGGTGATGCCTGATTTCAGGAGATAATGTCAGCACCTGACTGCCGAGAGACACCTTTACCGACCATCAGCCTCCGACTACTGATGGACACCTGCTGGTGGACACAAGAACTGCAGCCCATAGGTCTGGGAGCTACAGTGCCACCAGCAGGTTAAACTGTTCCCGACAGAGCAATTGTTATTCAAAATGTGAGAGTACTGAAAGCTGAAAATTGGTCTGGGCAAGAAGGGGGTGTAAGTGCCCTGTCTTGAAGTGGTTAAAGGCTAAGTTCACCTTTTACAAAAAAAAAAATCATAAATACACATTTTTTGCAGTTTAAAAATTTGCATTAATTAAATGTTTTACTCTGCAGCCTGTAAGGCATTGCACCCATGATCAGAAGATCACAGGTGCAATGCCTGGATCCTGCAGAAACTCAGTATACTGTTTGCCCGTACCTACGATATGGACAGACTGTTACTGAATGTCAGGAAGAATAAATGGACAAGAACACTCAGCAGCCCCCTCACAGTTCATTGAGAACAACAAGCCATTGGCCGCAGAGGCCGACAGTACTTGCAGTTGGTTCATTGACAAAACTCTGTGAATGAATGATGTGGCCGTGTACACAGCTGTGTTGTTTTTAAATTCTGACAGTGGAAGCAGGTAAATAACCCCCGCCCACTGTCCCAGGGAGGGGGTAGAGGCTGCGGGACCTGGAACATGTACATATTCCCAAAGAAGAAGTTATCCTTTAAACTCCACTGTAGAGTGTATTTACAGTATTTCGATGAACAAAGCCAACAAATTATTGTTATGACTCTATGCAGAGTGTTTAGGCACTTTTACAAGGCTGCATTTTAAACAGGACACACATCAACCAGATTTTAATCAAAAGATCAACATTAGAGTCTATTTATTTTACTGGTCAAAAAGTCCACAAACTGTTGTGGTATCTATGTGCGCACAATTAAATCACTTGTACTAGGACCCATTTTGAGCAGGACTCCCACCAGCCATACCCTCATAAGGAAATTAAGTGCACTATACTGTATGCACAGAACATTTCCCCCAAAATATTTTTGTGTACGGTATTTAATTTTTTGTACTAGGCCACATCACCCACCATTCACCATTCATTGAGAAATCTGAAAAACATTAGAGTGTAATATATTCAGAGAAAAAAATCCCCCTAAACATTTTTGTTACAACATGCCCAGTATTTATCTTTTGTACTATATCCCATTTTAAACAGGACCCGCACAGGCCATTTTAAAATCAAGAACTAAATATTGATGTATAATATTTTTTTTGCTCAAAAAAATCACCCAAAAGAGTGTAGTGCCTACAAGTATTTCATCATTCATAGCAGGCCCCATTTTGAACAGAACACTCACTAAGCCATGTTAAAAAAGAAAAAAAATCAACACTACATTGCATGCTTTTTCTATGCTGTATTTTCACAGATAGAGACCATGCAGGATTTATAGTGAAATAAAAATTACACCACACTGTGCAATCTATAACCAGTGGTAAGGGATGGACACCCGATAGTCTGAAGGGCCTGCTATTCACTAGGGACAGTTTTGTTTATTTTCCAATGCATAACCTTCTTACCTCTACTAGCTGTTTATTTATATGTAGTAGCTAAATTAACAGACCTCCCAACAATGCTATTACTAGGCTGAAGCTTGGGGGAGCTCTAGTGTTTAGAGTGTGACCATAGGAGAGTGATGCCACCTAGCTTACATTAAAGTGGTTACAAAGCCTAAACATTTTTTACCTTAACCACTTGCCGACCGCCGATCGGCATCTGACGGCGGCAAAGTGGCTCTGTAAGACAAACCGCCGTCATACGATGGCGGCCGCCAGATCGCGCACAGTGAGCGCGCGCGCGCCGCCGGAGGCGCGCCCGCGCGCTCACTGTGTCCGGGGGGGGGGGCAGGGAGCGGGTGCGGCGGCTTCGATTGCCGCCGGCCACCCGCGATGCCCCCCCCGGAGTGAAGGAGCGGAGGTCCGTGTAAGTAAACACGGACCTCCGCTCTGTGTGAGGGGGAAGGGCTGTGATCACAGCCTTCCTTTACGTGAAGGCTGTGATAACTTCCCTTCCCCAGATAGGCAGTCCCCCATACAGTTAGAACACGCCCAGGGAACATAGTTAACCCTTAGAACGCCCCCTGCAGGTTAACCCCTTCACTGCCAATGGCATTTACACAGTAATCCGTGCATTTTTATAGCACTGATCGCTGTATAAATGCCAATGGTCCCAAAAAAGTGTCAAAATGGTCCGACATGTCCGCTGAAATATCGCAGTACCGCAAAA
>BLSH010186678.1:230868-269508 GCA_018402905.1 Glandirana rugosa
TACATTAACGTCACTTCCCCACTTGGACGACCCCCGTCACTAACCCCAATTGACATAAGGGATCCACACAAGATTGACACTTCCCCGACCCGACCGTTCCCGTGGTCTCTAGATTGACTAGGGCTCAGGTACGGCGGAGAGTCTTGCCCCTTGGTGGTACAAATGTAACCGCCAAGGGGCAAGACCGAGAGATTGTCCCGTAGCGCTTAGTGGCCACAGGTAGTTCAGGTAGACTGGGTGCCGGGGAACGCGATTTCCCTGCTGATATCCGCCGTTAAACGCCCTGTCTCGGTGTGCACAGCATACCGCCAGCCCTTCACGCACGACCGCGCAATTGTCAGTTAAAGCGACGCAGCGCCGAATCGCAAAAAGGGCTCCGGTCCTAAAGCTGGAAATCCTTCCGGTCCTTAAGTGGTTAACCACTTCCCGACCGCCATACGACACGTGTGGCTCTGTCCCGCAAATTGCCGCCTATAGTCGTCCCTTTAGCGCAAGGGGCCGTGGGTCAGATGGACTTGATGGACACCGGTGATTCGCGATGCCCTGTTAGAGAGCCAGAACGGGGAACCGCCAATGTAAACATGGTGGTTCCCCGTTCTGAGAGGCGGCATGGACTCGGGATCAGTTAGATCTCTGGTGCCCTTGCCAGCCCAGCCCCTTCACAGTTAGAACACACCTAGGGAATACAGTTAACCCCAATCACTGCCCCCAGCAGGTTCACCCCTTCACTGCAATTACATTTATACAGCAATCAGTGGATATTTAAACTTCTGATCGCTGCATAAATTTCATTGGTCCCAAAAAAGTGTCAAAAGTGTCCGACATGTCCGCTGCAATATCACAGTCCCGATAAAAATCGCAGATCGCCATTACTAGTAAAAAAAAAAAATGTAAAAACGCCACAAATTCTCATGGTTTGTAAACGCGGCAACTTTTGCGCAAACCAATCAATAAATGCGTATTGCGTTTTTTTCTTTTACCACAAATATGAGGAAGAATATAAATCGGCCAAAACCGATGAATAAATTAGTTTTTTATATTCTTTTTGGGGATTTGTATTTTAGCAAAAAGTAAGAAATATTGTTTTTTTTTTGCAAAATGGTCGCTCTTTTGATGCAGAGGTGATCAAATACGTTTGGGTACAATGACCGCGCAATTGTCAGTTAAAGTGACGCAGTGCCGAATCACAAAAAAAGTGCTCTGGTCCTAACATGGGAAATCCTTCTGGTCCTTAAGTGGTTAATGCTTTCCTTACATTGAGGTAAAAAATGCTTAGCTAATAGTAGTCCCCCTCACCCGCCCACCCCCCTTTAAACTTACCCAAGCCCTAATTCAATCTGCAGCAGCTCTCCCCATTTACTTTCTGGTGTAACAGGCTTTGCTGAGGCAGTGTGAGCCATTGGCTCCTAATGCTGTCGTTCAAAGCCAGTGATGAGGGTATGGGGGCAAACTGGGAGACTCAAGAGCAAGCCCCCACAAGTGCCCCCATTGGAAGCAAGAAGCACCAGCAAGCCATCCGAGAAGAGAAGGGTTGGGTTTTTTTTATTGCATTTACAACCACTTTAAACTCAGGAAGCAAGCATTCTTCTGGGCTCTCCTTTGCCTAATACAGGTTAGCCACACTTTAATTGTGTTATCCGTGTTCAGTTTCATAATGCAGTATGTTTGTTCTTGCATCCAGTATCTCTGTGTTTTTCCTGTGCTGCCACTTTAGTATAAGTAATTATCTATATAGTATATTGTGAGTCATTTCTTTCTATGCTTTTACACATTAAAACCAGAATTCTTCTGTGCTCCCTTTTGTATAATACAGGTTCTACAGGCTGCATCCTTGTTGCATCTTACATTCAGACTACCGATAATCCTGTAACACATAACCTCTGGATGCTCAAAACACACACAAAATGAAATCACTTGTACAAAGTCCTATTTTCAACAGTACCCTCTAACAGCCATTGTAAAATTTTGATACTAACAGAGAATGCCATTTATTATTAGAAAAATAAACACAAATTAATTTTTTTCCTACATTTGCAGTATAAAACTTAATAGCACCAGGCCTTAATTTGAAAAGGACCACTAACAGACATTGTAAAATCAAGACTCAACATTGCAGTGTAATTTATTCCCAGACAAACTTTGATGCCCGGATTAAGTCCTGATCTTGTTGGTCACAGAGTCTTTATACAAGAACCAAGGGGTACAGATTTTGAAGTGTTTTTCTGAGTGTTCTTTTAAACGTGCTATAAGTTGCTCCATTAACTGTATATCAGCATATCTGCCATACCATTGATCGATAGTTGGTTACTACATGGTTGGTATACATGCCTTGGCCACATTTAAAAGGTGCCTAAGAGTTTTTGTAGCGCTTAATTGACATCAACTACCATTTTTAAAACTTGAATTTTTTTTTATTACAGATTAATTTATTCTCCGAAAAAAACACCCCAAATATTGTAGTTGTTGTTACCAGACTTTATTTTTGCTCAAGCCCCAATTTAAATAGGACTCCACAACAGCAATTTGCAACTGTGGAAATCAATACTACAGTATTATTTATTCTCAGAAAAAAAAAAACAGCACAAATATTGTACTGAGCATGTGTACCATCTCAACTTGCTTTTAATATTCAGCATCATAGTGAATTTATTTCTCTGTAGACAGCCCCCAATATATTGGAGTTAGGCTATGTACAGTCTGAAAAAACAATAAACAGCCACCTTGTGAAAGTGTAACTCCACTTTCGCTGAGAAAAAAAACAATCCCATCTAGATACAAGGAAAGGAGAAAAGGCCCGCCACTCAATTAATAATAATGTTGCTAGTTGGCAGAATTCATTTCAATGATTTATTAATTGAAATTGAATTAATTGGTATAAATTACTCTTATATAAAAACCTTGATATGTTATACAAATAATCCAATCATGTACAGAGACAGTTAATATATATTCAAATTACAAAAAAATAAAAAAACAAAAGAGACATGATTAACAGTATAAATTCATAAGTAATTGATCCATAGATTGTGTATTGTATATAAATGCATTTTTGAAACCAAATAAATCTAAGCAATCATTTAATGTAGACTCGACGCGTTTCATGGCGTACAATATTCTAGAAATAAATAGTATATCTTTAAATATATGGTACCTTTTAAAAAGGAAAAAAAGATGATCTTAACCACTTCAGCCCCGGAAGAATTTTGCACTTTAGGACCAGAGCACTTTTTGCAATTCGGCGCTGCGTCGCTTTAACTGACAATTGCGCGGTCGTGCGACGTTGTACCCAAACAAAATTTGCGTCCTTTTTTTCCCACAAATAGAGCTTTCTTTTGGTGGTATTTGATCGCCTCTGCGTCATTTCTTATCGCCGCTATAAACAAAAGAAGAGCGACCATTTTGCAAAAAAACCCAAATTTCTTACTTTTTGCAAAAATTCAAATCCAAAAAAAAAATATAAAAAAACATTTTTTTTCACCGTTTTTGGCCGATTTATATAATTCCTCATATTTGCGATAAAAAAAAAAATCGCAATTGGTGTTTATTGATTGGTTTGCGCAAAAGTGGCCGCGTTTACGGATGATGAGAATTCATTTCTGGGTTTTTTTTTTTTTTACTAGTAAGGGGGCGATCTGCGATTTTTAGCGGTAATGCGATATTGGGGCAGACATGTCGGAACATTTTGACACTTTTTTGGGACCAATGACATTTATTCAGCGATCAGAAATTTAAATGTCCACTGATTACTGTATAAATGTCATTGGCAGTGAAGGGGTTAACCTGGGGGGGGAGCTAGGGGTTAACTGTGTTCCCTGGGTGTGTTCTTACTGTGGGGGGGTTGGGCTAACATGGGCATGAGAGATCTAACTGATCCCAGTGACAGGGATCAGTAGATCTCTCATGCCCCACTGACAGGGCGGGGAACCGCCGTGTTTACATCGGCGGTTCCCCATTCTTTCCCTGTAGCCGCTCATCGCGGCTCGCTGGCGGACATCGGGTCCGCCCGAGCCGCGGGCACACTCCCCAGGGCACACTCCTCTGGTGGCCAAATGCGAATCGCCGCTTATTTACGGCGATTCGCGCAGGGCTCCCCGACTGCCGCCGTGAAAAGACGGCGCGTGGTCGGGAACCAGTTAAAGAGAATCGTAACTCACGAAACAGCTTCACAGCAATGAATAGCTTGCAGTTAGGGGAGGGCGGGGGCCAGAGATGAAAAGCCTAGCACAGGTCTGAGGTGGGGAACGCTGTCCAAACCAGAGGGAGCAGTAAAGAATAGCCAGATCACCACAAGACCATCTATGAAGTCACACTGTGCTGAAAATGAATATGAAAATTTTAAAATAAAAATACAAATAAAAAATAAAAATTAAAAAAATAAATAAAATAAATACAAATAAAAAAATAAATGTAAAAATCCCATCTGAGCGATCAATGTATATTGTACAGATTTTAACAAACTTTGCTGCAGTTCTACCTGTTTCTTCTCTGAATGAATACCTCTTTGTTAGATCATGCCTTTTGAAGAACTGATTCTGATTGGGAGTGACTTTTTCATTTTTGATCAGCTAGTGTACTTGCAGTGCTCTAATGAGGAGAATGGCAGGATCTGCATTTCTTTAGAAGCGATTAACTCTTTGGGAGCATCTGACCAAAACTGACATTTTTTGTTGCAGAGAATGCCTAAAATATGACTTATATTTTAGTGCATACTTCTGTGAAAGTCAATGAGTCAAACACACAAGCAGGAAATTACATCTCTGGGGGCATTATGTACACCAACTGTGTACCACGCACCCCTAGGTTGCCATATTGCATTGAATTATACATACAATACGACAGCACTGCAGATTGAAAAGAAAAGATAATTTTCAATAGCAATATACTGCAATATGGCTGGTGTCACAATTGTATGTGCTATATTTTTTTTTATTTGCAATATTTTTTTCTCACAAAAGTTGAGTTGCCCTTTAAACAGGACCCACAACACCCAACTTTTAATTGAAAAAAAATAGCATTTCAGTATATTTATTTTACTAAAAAGAAACCAATATTCTAGTAAATACATGCACAGTCTTTAAAACTAAACTCTAGAAATTCAGCTACTTTGTAAAAACTGCAGACATGCCATGAGTTTGGTTTAACAAGGTGTGTGAACTATAAACCAAAAAATCCCCCGCGCCACGTTGGACAATACTTATAGTAAGTTGCAGCTGCTGTCTAATATTTTCAACAAGGAATTGTTTAATATATGACTACTCTTAGGCAGGGCTTGCTATAACATATAAAAACAAAAACAAATTTGTGTCTTAATAAATCACAGATAACATATTAGTGAGATATGAATCTAAATGCATTTACTTCACATACGTTCCAAAATATTAAAGTGACTTAGTGCAAATAAAAGTCTTTTCAAACTGTGCAGTCTTGAGTGCTATTAGATGCCCAATTCCCAGGGTATCCCCTGTAGTGAATATTCCACCTTGTGTTGGATTTACACACCGCACTAACCCAATGTCGATGACCTCCTTACTGTACAGGAAGGGAAGTCATATGGGCTTGTAGCTCATTAAGGGAGACCTGTTCCGATGGTTCCTGATAGTAGAGACCCCAGGTGATAGTCCCAAAGTGTAATGGGCAGGTAATTTAATACAAACGGAGAGACAGCCTCTCATAGTGTAAAATCCTTAGATATATTTATTAAAACTCATGCTATATGAATAAGATTAAAAAGTGCCTCTAATGCAGTAAGCTATATAAAACAATGGCCCGTTATACCAGTCTGTGCGTTCCACTCGCAAAGCCTGAAGTGACGCATGGGAACAGCCGCTCAGCGCATTTTGTCAGTTCACGATGTATACTCACCAGCCACCTTATTAAGTACACCTGTTCAATAGCTTGGTAACACAAATTGCGAATCAGCCAATCACATGGCAGCAACTCAATGCATTTAGGCATCTAGATGCAGTGAAGAAGGCTTGCTGAAATTCAAACTGAGAATCAGTATGGGGAAGAAAGAGGATTTAAGGAACTTTGAACGTGGCATGATTGTTGGTGCCAGACGGGCTGGTCTGAATATTTCAAAAACTGCTGATCTACTTGGATTTTCACGCACAGCCATTTCTAGGGTTTACAGAGAATGGTCCGAAAAAAGAGAAAATATCCAGTGAGTGGCAGTTGTGTGGACAAAAATGCCTTGTTGATATCAGAGGAGAATGGACAGACTGATTTGAGATGATATAAAGGTGATGAGATGAACAGTAACTCAAATAGCCACTCGTTACAAACCAAAGCATGCGGAATACCATCTCTGAATGTACAACGCATTGAACCTTGAAGTAGATGGGCTACAGCAGCAGAAGACTACACAGGGTGCCACTCCTATCAGCTAAGAACTGGAAACTGAGGCTACAATTCGCACAGACTCACCAAAATTGGACAATAGAAGATTGGCAAAATGTTGCCTGGTCTGATGAGTCTCGATCTCAGCTGCAACATTCAGATGGTAGGGTCAGAATTTGGCATAAACAACATGAAAGCATGGATCCATCCTGCCTTGTATGAATGGTTCAGGCTGGTGGTGTAATAGTGTGTGGGATATTTTCTTGGCACACTTTGGCATCCTTAGTACCAATTGAGCATCATTTAAATGGCACAGCCTACTGGAGTATTGTTGCTGACAATGTGCATTCCTTTATGACATCAGGGTACCCAATCTTCTGATGGCTTCTACCAGCAGGATAATGCACCATGTCACAAATCATCTAACCACTGGTTTCTTGAACATGACAATGAGTTCACTGTTCTCCAATGGCCTCCACAGTCACCAGATCTCATCCAATAGAGCAACTTTGGAATGTGCTGAAATGGGAGATTTGCAGCATGGATGTGCAGCCGACAAATCTGCAGCAACTGCGTGATGCTATCATGTCAATATGGACCAAAATCTCTGAGGAATGTTTCCAACACCTTATTGAATCTATGCTGCAAAGAATTAAGGCAGTTCTGAAGGCGATCCAACTCAGTACTAGCAAGGTGTACCTAATAAAGTGGCCAGCGAGTGTATATGTGCTACAAAAAACACCCTGATATACCTTCAAAATGTGTTTTAATAGTGTGCAAAACACATACTTTTTCTCAATATAAATATCAGCATTTTCTGTAATGACCATCAGCATGTTGCTGTCCTTGATAACACTTCAAACATCTCTCCCTAATCTGCTGTAAACACAAGAAAATAAACTCTAAATTTGTCAGTGACTGGATGTAAAAATAAAGATACATTGGTTTCCGCTATTTGCAGAACTGTAGAACACACTGTTTGTCTGTCTGTAACTGCATGCAAACATAGAGAGGTTTTTTTTTTGACCAGATGTTTTGGAGGCCATAAGAGATATGGGATCTAATAGACTCCAGATTTCTCCATAAAGAGGACCTGCCACGGCCCATGCCATCACAAGGAATGTTGTTCATCCCTTCTGATAAAAATAAAGTTGATAATAAAATTTAAAGGTACAGAGGAAAAAAATTAATCAAAATAAAATAATATAAAGCCCCCCCATGCTCATGTGCAAATGTGCACGTAGGTCACACATGCAAAACAGCAGTCGCACTACGCATGTGAGGTACCAGTGTGAACATCAATGCAAGAGCAATAATTCTAGCACCAGGCCTCCTATGTAACTCTAAACTGGTAACCTGTAAAGGCTTTTAAAGTGTCGCCTTTAGATAATTTAATGCATTGTAGTTTGTTGCCATTCCATGGGTGTGCACAAGTGTGACGTGCTTGGTATCTAGTTACCTGGCATAGCATCATCTTTACCAAAAACTTGGGTATTATGTCGCATTTGTGTTCACTAAAATTCATCAAACTGTATTTTTTACAAAACATTTACATTGAAAAAAACGCTGTGCAAATATTGTGCGACATTAAAAATTGCAACACCGTCCATTTTATTCTCAAGGGCCCTAGAGAATAGGGCTCTGTTTGAAAAAAAAAATTATCTATAATGTTTTTGGGTTCTAAGTGATTTTCTAGCAAGAAAAGAAATGCAGATTTTTACATGTAAGAGAGAAATGTCCGAATTGGCCTGGGGGTCAAGTGGTTAAGCTGATATTTCAGAGGCAGGGACCAGGCAGGCTTTAATAAGAAATAAAAACTAGAGTATTATTTTAGAAACAACAGCTGGAAACATTGTACAATTCCATAGACAGAATTTCTGTAGTTGGGGTAGGTCACAATTTCAAAAATGACACACCTCGTGCTGCTTTTTGGGGCAAAAAAAGCAATACAAAGCGTATGATTTTCACTATAAAAAGAAAAAGTATTGAATAGACTCCATAAACAGTATTGGAACTATAAGGCCTCATACACACGGGCATTTTGTAATGCCACGTTTTTGGGTGTTTTTTGCTGTTCTCCATGTTATTTAATGGCCCTCTAAAATGTTGACGTTTTTGAGCAGTAGAGGGCGTCGGCGTTAGTGAGCTGTAGCTAGAACGCGGGACCAGTGTGTTCTGAAGCTGCAGTGTCATGGCGTTTTTGATGCCGAGCCGGCAAAATGCACAATACCGTTGCTTAACGTTGTATACACAGCGTTAAGCCTCGTCAGGCGTTCTATTCAAAATCAATGGTTCCCTATGGGAGCCCATTGATTGGAATAGAAGCCGCACCAGAAATCGGATCACCGCAGAAGACCCCTCAGAAGACAGAAGACCCCGCAAAAGAGCCGAAGAAAGAAGATGAGGGAGAAGAAAGGGGAGAAGATGCCAGAGCTGATTTAATAAAATATTTTAAAAAGCTGTGTAGTGGTTTTTTTTTGTACACTTTTTTTCCCCCAGGTAAATGGGTAGGGGTACTATGTACCCCATACTCATTTACATAGGGTAGGGGCCCGGCATCTGGGGGCCCCCTTATTAAAGGGGGCTTCCAGATTCCGATAAGCCCCCGCCCGCAGACCCTGACAACCAATGGCCAGGGGGACAAGGTGCTTTGAGGTGGGGGGCGCAGAGCCCCCCCTGCCCCAAAGCACCCATACTTCCCATGTTGGGGGCATGCGGCCTGGTACGGTCCAGGAGGGGGGGGCACTTGCTCGTCCCCACCCCCTTTCCTGGCCTGCCAGGCTGTGTGCTCGGATAAGGGTCTGGTATGGATTTTGGGGGGGCCCTACGCCATTTTTTTCAGCGTGGGGGCTCCTCTTAAAATCCATGCCAGATCGAAGAGCCTGGTATGCTCATGGGGGAGGAACCCCACGCAAATTTTTTGCGGGGGTTCCCCTTTAAGACACCTAGCACACAAGTCGCGCCGCAAGTCGGATCACCGTGATCCAACTTCTGGTGCGGCTTCTATTAAAATCAATGGGCTCCCATAGGGAACCATTGATTTTGAATAGAGGCAGAAAACGCAGCTGAAAGCTAGCGTGAAAAAACGTGCATTGACGTCAATTGCTTATTTTTTTGCAAACGCCCGTGTGTATGAGGCCTAAGCCACATTTGCAAAATTACATGCAGCTTTTCAAGGAACAAAAACACAATAAATGCATATTTTTTCAAGCTGTTTTAAACAGTTTGGGGTGTTGCGGCTGCTGCTGTATTTAGGTAAATAATAATGTAAAATGTAAAAGGAAAAATAAATTAATACATAAATAACACGTCCAAAATATGTTATGGCATTGCTGATGCTTTCCATTAGAATCATATTGTTCCATAACACCACATACAGCTTAAAGGCATCTCCCAGGCACGTATTAGAAAGGAATGGTGTTTCCAATGTACCCCTCAACGTTGCATAAATAGGACTGTCTAAAAAGAAAGCCTATACCCTTGTTGACTGCTTCCATATGAGTTCTATAAGCTGACAAAAGAAGGGAACGTGTCCCTCGTTTAAATTGTTCTTTTTCCTGTACTTTCTGAATACATTTAAACAGCTTAAGATCATATTATACAAGCTTAATCAGGATATTTACACCCTAGAAATAAAAACGCCGCATACAATTAAGTGTAGACCACCAACCTCAAGCTGCAAATAGGAAATATGAAATATTCATACTTACCTGATTAAAAAAAAATACTTTTTTATTTCATTTTATAGTCATGAATATAAACCATGAATAAAGAAAAATGTACACAAAAGCACCCTCAGCTGTCAGCACTGAAAAAAAAAGTCAAAAATAATGGTTGGCCAAAGACAAAGCATTCACATCCTCCAACAGTGGCAGAATTTTGAAGGTTTTGTACAGAGTTGGTTATTATTTGCGATCTGAAAGGCTGCTGGTTCCCAGATCCATGAGAATTGAATTAATGAAACAAATACACCAAGGGCACATGGGAATTGAGAAACAGAGCTCAGGATATACTCTGTGCTAAGCAGAAAAAACATTTCAATAGAACAAAACAAATACAATTTTAGCTATGTTAAAAATTAGGCATAGTACCCTGATGTGCTTGTTTTCATCAGAACTGCCAATATTTGCTACACATTTTTGGGGACACTTTTGTTGCCATAGAAAAATGGCAGCAATTGATATAAAATGACAGAGGGTAGATGCTGTTTATTTTTTTAATTGTAAGGGAAATTGTAAAAAGATTTAGACTTAAACACTAAAACACTATGCCCTTACAATAAATAATATTTATCATTCGGGGCCCTTTAAAACCAAAACATAATATATAAACATGTATCTGCTATTATTGATAGTTGATCAAAAAACCTGCTAGACAGTATGATGAACAACAGATGCCAGAGGAATAGGTATTTTTAGTAAGTCACCTTTATAGAATAGAGAAAAATAAGTAAGGGGGTTTTACCATTTTAACCACTTCAGCCCCGAAAGGATTTCACACTTTAGGACCAGAGCACTTTTTGCGATTCAGCACTGTGTCGCTTTAACTGACAATTGCCCGGGCGTATGACGTTGTACCCAAACAAAATTTGCGCCCTTTTTTCCCCACAAATAAAGCTTTCTTTTGGTGGTATTTGATCACCTCTGCGTCATTTCTGATCGCTGCTATAAACAAAAAAAAGAGCGCCAATTTTGCAAAAAGTACCAATTTTCTTACTTTTTGCTAAAATACAAATCCAAAAAATATATATAAAAAAAGTTTTTTTTTCATCGGTTTTGGCTGATTTATATTCTTCCTCATATTTTTGGTAAAAAAAAAAAAATCGCAATTGGCGTTTATTGATTGGTTTGCGCAAAAGTTGCCGCGTTTAAGAATGATGAGGATTCATTTCTAGGTCTTTTTTTTTATTATTTTTTTACTAGTAATGGCGGTGATCTGTGATTTTAGCAGTACTGCAATATTGCAGCAGACATGTCGGACCATTTTGACACTTTTTTGGGACCATTGGCATTTATACAGCGATCAGTGCTATAAAAATGCACTGATTACTGTGTTAATGTCATTGGCAGTGAAGGGGTTAACCTAGAGGGGCCGTTCTAATGGTTAACTGTGTTACCTCAGTGTGTTCTAACTGTATGGGGGCTGGGCTGGCAGGGGGAGGGGAGTGATCATGGCTTCCATATACAGGAAGCCTGTGATCACAGCCCTTTGCCCTCTATCAGAACGGAGATCCATGTTTACATACACAGACCTCCGTTCTCTCACTGCGGGGGTGCCATCGCGGGTAGCTAGTGGAGATCGAGTCCGCCCTACCCGCTCCCTGCCCCCCCGAACACAGTGAGTGTGCTCACAATGCTAGTTATCGTGGCCGTCGTAAGGTGACGACGGTTTGCGATAACGAGCCACTTTGCTGCTATCACGCTGCGGCGGGCAGTCGGCAAGTGGTTAAGAATAAAAGAGGACTGTCATTTCTGAACTCAAGCAAACAAATTAGAAAATGCCTTATGTGTTAAATAAAACAGTATATAAGAGATAGCACACCGCTTCAAACAGAAAAAACAGCATAATAGCTTATTAACAATCCTGGCTTGGCAAAGGATCATATATCAAGAAACTAGCTCAACAAATACACTTGGATGTATCCATCAGCATTTCCCAATTTACCTTGAGGTTTTGCTTACTATAGTTGAAAGTTGTGTAAAGCTGGATACACACTATCCAATTTTCTGTAGATGTTTTCCAGATTTACCAGAACCATATAATATGAGGTCAAACCTGATGTAGAAAGTAAGACAGTGTATTAGAGAGAAGCAGGATAGGTTTCTTTAAAGAGAAAGGTTTTCAGGTATCATCTAATGATGGATAGATTAGGAGACAGTCGGACAGATTGGGGTAGGGAATTCCGAAGGATGGGAGAAGCTCTGGAGAAATCCTGGAGGCGAGCATGGGAGGAGGTGACAAGGGAGCTAGAGAGCAGGAGGTCTTGGGAGGAACGAAGAGGGTGGCTTGGTTGGTATTTTGAGACTAGATTAGTGATGTAGCTGGTGGCAGAGTTGTGGATGGCTTTGTAATTTATTGTTAGTACTTTGAATTTTATTTGTTGGGTTAGTGGAAGTCAGTGAAGGGATTGGCAGAGAGGGGTGGAGGACAATGAGCGGTTGGTAAGGTAGATAATTCTTGCAGCACCATTCATGATGGACTGAAGGGGGGATAACGTATGCAAAGGTAATCCAATGAGGAGAGAGTTGCAGTAGTCAAGGCGAGAGATAACCAGAGAGTGAATTAGAAGCTTGGTGGTGTCATTGGTTAAAAAGGGGCGTATTCTAGAGATGTTGCAGAGGCTAAGGCGGCATGATTTGGACAGGGATTAGATGTGGTCCTGAAAGGACAGTTCAGAGTCTAGGGTTACCCCTAGCACCCTGGCATGTGGGGATGCACTAATAGTTGTGTCATTGATCTTAACAGAGAAGTCAGGGGAAGGGGCACGTGGGGGAGGAAATATCATGAGCTCAATTTTAGATAGATTCAATTTGAGGAAATGCTGTGACATCCAGGCTGATATGTTGGACATGAATGATCGGACAAAATTTTTGTCTGTTTGCATGTTCTGGTGCGAACCAAACCGGGGGGGTGTTCGGCCCATTCGCTTATATATATATATATATATATATATATATACACAAACACACACACACACACACACACACACACATACACATATATATATATATATATATATATATATGCAGTGCCTTGATAAAGTATAAAGTATTATGAAGTTCATACCCCTTGATACTTTCCCCATTTTGTCATGTTACAACTAAAAACGTAAATGTATTTTATTGGGATTTTATGTGATGGACCAACACAAAGTGGCACATAATTTAGCAATGGAAGGATAACGATAAATGGTTTTCAAAATGTTTTACAAATAATTATATGAAAAGTGTGGCGTTCATTTGTATTCAGCCCCCTTTACTCTGATACCCCTAACTATAATCTAGTGGAACCAATTGCCTTCAGAAGTCACCTAATTGGTAAATAGAGTCCACCTGTGTGCAATTTAATCTCAGTATAAATGCAGCTGTTTTGTGAAGCCCTCAGATGTTTGTTAGAGAACCTTGGTGAACAAACAGCATCATGAACGCCAAGGAACACACCAGACAGGTCAGGGATAAAGTTGTGGAGAGGTTTAAAGCAGGGTTAGGTTATGAAAAAATATCCCACGATTTGTACATCTATCTGAATCAAATTTAGAATCTTTGGCAAGAAAATTGCTGCTCACAGACGCTCTCTATCCAATCTGACAGAGGTTGACCTGTTTTGAAAAGAAGAATGGGCAAAAATGTCACTCTCTAGATTTGCAAAGCTGGTAGAGACATCCCCAAAAAGACTTGCAGCTGTAATTGCAACAAAAGGTGGTTCTACAAAGTATTGACTCAGGGGGGCTGAATACAAATGCACGCCACATTTTTTACATATTTGTAAAATTTTGAAAACCATTTAACATTTTCCTTCCACTTTACAATTTTGTACCATAATGCTGGGCTTGCACTTCTGACGTCCTGTTGTGGTTCCTCCCTTCAGCTGGCTCCTTCACTTAGGGTCCTTGAGCTCATATAGCCTCAGAGGACGTCAGAGTGACGAAACGCGTAAGGCGTGGCCACACAGCGTGATTGCGTCACAAGCGGCAAGCTGTTTCCTCATGGAGGAACGCAGGGTCGATTACAGGAAAGGGGATCCTACCTTCCACAAGCGGGCAGAGCCCCGCATGACTCTGCTAGCGTTTGCTTCTTGGATGCCAGTGTTTTTAAAATCTTTGTTTTAAGCAACCTGTAATAAACTGGACATTGTTTTAAAAAAATTACTACACTATCGTGGATGCTTCTGATTTTTTCCACACTCAAACCCGGCACCATCTGGAGCGGGACGTTCTCCCAGTGAAGGAGTCGGGACCCCGTGGAGCAGGACTGAGCTCAAGGACCCTAAGGGAAGGAGCCAGCTGAAGGGAGGAACCACAACAGGACGTCAGAAGTGCAAGCCCAGTATTAAAAGACCCCATTTACCAAAGGCACACCACCCCTGCAGGGGTATGAATAATCTGGTAAGTGTGGGCATGAGCGGGGAGCACCAGTGAAGTCACCTCCATTCTATCATAGGAAGAACCTGTTATGCACGAAAGTCACCTTTTTATTAAACTGTTATGACCGAGAAGTAAACTGATCTTTCAAATAAGCTTATCATTGCATCTGTAAACATTCAACATCGGCAACGGGTGAAGTTGTTTATAGAAGGGTCTAAGTTGTTTTTACGGACAATTTACGGACGTTCAGTGTGTTTTGCAGATTATTATTTCTCTCTGCTAATTCTCCAACCAAGTGCTAGAGAGAGGATATATACTTAATATGAAATCTGCTCTGCCTTTGGAATAGTGTAAATGGTGATTGAAAGGAAAAAGCAGGGATAATAATTTTACGGACATTTACGGACAATTATGGAACTATTTATTGAGGGATACTTTTCACTTATGCACCTTATATATTAGAACACTTGATATATTTTACTGAATTTTCACTTACACAAACCTTTTAATACATAAACTCAGCCTTATCCAGAGATGATATTCTTACGGACATTTACGGACAATCGTGCAATAATCAACTGTGAACACTTCTATATGCACTGTAACACTTTCTGCACATATGGTATTCTGTATTTTGTTATTTGAGTTTTACGAATTAATTTTAGCAAATACTATATAAATCACTTGATCACATACCTCGTAAGACAGCGCCACCTCCTGACTTACCTTTTTATATCCATTACTCTCCTCTGCGGAGGAGGGGATTTGGAGGGCTGCAGTCTTAGATATAACTTTCACACACACCCCCCTTTTTTTCACTATCCGAGCGCGGGACTCTCCTCATTTATTATGTACCATATTGTGTTGGTCTATCACATTAAATCCCAATAAAATACACTTACATTTTTGGTTGTAACATGACAAAATGTGGAAAATTTCAAGGGGTATAAATACTTTTAACAAGACACTGTAGACCCTAGGCTATAGGCTGTTACCTACATACACATACACACACATACAGTTGTGTATACAGTTGTGCTCATAAGTTCACATACCCTGCCAGAATTTATTATTTCTTCGCCATTTTTCAGAGAATATGAATGATAACACAAAAACATTTCTTTCACTCATGGTTAGTGTTTGGCTGAAGCCATTTACTATCAGTCAATTGTGTTTACTCTTTTTAAATCATAATGACAACAGAAACTACCCAAATTACCCTATTCAAACGTTTACATACACGTGATTTTGGACTGATAACATGCACACAAGTTGACACAAAGGGGTTTGAATGGCTATTAAAGGTAACCACCCTCACCTGTGATCTGTTTGCTTGTAATTAGTGTGTGTGTATAAAAGGTCAATGAGTTTCTGTACTCCTTACAGACCCTTGCATCTTTCATCCAGTGCTGCACTGACTTTTCTGGATTCTGAGTCATAGGGAAAGCAAAAGAATTGCCAAAGGATCTGCAGGAAAAGGTAGTTGAACTATATAAAACAGGAAAGGGATATAAAAAGATATCAAAGGAATTGAGAATGCCAATCAGCAGTGTTCAAATTGTAATCAAGAAGTGGAAAATGAGGGGTTCCGTTGAAACCAAACCACAGTCACGTAGACCAACTAAAATTTCAGCCACGACTGCCAGAAAAATTGTTCAGGATGCAATGAAAAAACAAAACCCACAAATAACAAATACAGTATTATCTGAAAACATGTGGTGTGGCTGTTTCAAGATGCACAATAAGGAGGCACTTGAAAAAATATGGGCTGCATAGTCGAGTCATCAGAAGAAAGTCATTACTATGCAAATGCCACAAAGTATCCCGCTTACAATATGCCAAACGGCACAGAGACAAGCCTCAAACCTTCTGGCACAAAGTCATTTGGAGTGATGAGACCAAAATTGAGCTTTTTGGCCACAACCATAAATGCTACATTTACATTGATTTCAATGGGGTTCGGGGTCCGTGTCAAAGTTCGGGTCCAGTCCGGACCCGAACCCGGACTTTGTCCTGAAGTTCGGCCGAACCAGCAGACCCCGAACTTCCAGAGGTTCGATCAACTGTACTCCTGAGTCCCAGGTCAGAGCCAAACTCTGCTCTCCTCCTGATTATTTAAACCACCTGAAGATGGACTCCAGTGGACCACAAAATCTGGTGGGGAACCAACCCTGCCAATGTGGCTGATAAAACCTGGACCGGATTCCACCTTAGTCCACTGCAAATGAACGCATGCGAGACAACAGATATCGTTCATCGATCACCTTGCGTCGTATAACGTCACAATATATATATATATATATATATAGTTGTTCTCATACGTTTACATACCTTGCCAGAATTTATGATTTCTTGGCCATTTTTTAGAGAATATGAATGATAACACAAAAACTTTTCTTTCACTCATGGTTAGTGTTTGGCTGAAGCCATTTATTATCAATCAACTGTGTTTACTCTTTTTAAATCATAATGACAACAGAAACTACCCAAATGACCCTGATCAAAAAAGTTTACATACCCCAGTTCTTAATACCATGTATTGCCCCCTTTAATGTCAATGACAGCTTGAAGTCTTTTGTGGTATTTGTGGATGAGGCTCTTTATCTTCTCAAATGGTAAAGCTGCCTATTCCTCTTGGCAAAAAGCCTCCAGTTCCTGGAAATTCTTGGGTTGTCTTGCATGAACTGCATGTTTTGAGATCTCTCCAGAGTGGCTCAATGATATTGAGGTCAGGAGACTGAGATGGCCACTCCAGAACGTTCACTTTATTCTGCTGTAACCAACGACAGGTCGACTTGGACTTGTGTTCTGGATCATTGTCATGTTGGAATGTCCAAGTACGTCCCATGCACAGCTTCCTGGCTGATGAATGCAAATGTTCCTCTCGTAATTTTTTTATAACATACTGCATTCATCTTACCATCAATTTTGACCAAATTTCCTGTGCCTTTGTAGGTCACACATCCCCAAACCATCAGCAATCCACCTCCTTGTTTCACAGGGCTTGTTGACTCCTCTACATATGTGGGGTTTATGATTGTGGCCAAAAAGCTCAATTTTGGTCTCATCACTCCAAATGACTTTGTGCCAGAAGGTTTGAGGCTTTTCTCTGTGCTGCTTGGCGTATTGTAAGCGGGATACTTTGTGGCATTTGCATAGTAATGGCTTTCTTCTGGTGACTCAACCATGCAGCTCATCTTTCTTCAATTGCCTCCTTATTGTGCATCTTGAAACAGCCACACCACATGTTTTCAGAGAGTCCTGAAATTATTTGTGGGTTTTTCATTGCATCCCGAACAATTTTCCTGGCAGTTGTGGCTGGAATCTTAGTTGGTCTACTTGACCGTGGTTTGGTTTCAACAGAACCTCTCATTTTCTCTTTAGAATTTGAACAGTGCCGCACTGATTCTCAATTCCTTGGATATCTTTTATATCCCTTTCCTGTTTTATACAGTTCAATTACCTTTTCCTGCAGATCCTTTGACAATTCTTTTGCTTTCCCCATGACTCAGAATCCAGAAACGTCAGTGCAGTACTGGATGAAAGATGCAAGGGTCTGTCAGAAGTCCAGAAACTCATTGACCTTTTATACACACGCACTAATTACAAGCAAACAGATAACACGTGAGGATGGTTTTCTTTAATAGCCATTCAAACCTCTTTGTGTCAACTTGTGTGCATATTATCAGGCCAAAATCACCAGGGTATGTAAACTTTTGATCGGGGTCATTTGGGTAGTTTCTGTTGTCATTATGATTTAAAAAGAGCAAACACAGTTGATTGATAATAAATGGCTTCAGCCAAACACCAACCATAAGTGAACGAAACATTTTTGTGTTCTCATTCATATTCTCTGAAAAATTGACAAAAAATCATAAATTCTGCTAGGGTATGTAAACTTATGAGCGCAACTGTATATATACATATATACACACATACACTGTACATACACAGACATATACACACTGTACATGGATATATGCATGCACGCACACACTTATAAGTAAATATAAACAAGCATTTTAACCACTTTAAGACCAGCTGGGTTGTTCTCGCGAATTGCCGTAGCTGTACGATGGCGCGGGAACTCACCTTTGTGGGTGTGCGTGCTCCCTGACAGTCAGTAGAGCAGTGGAAGTTGTCAATAGGACAGTGCACTTTGTCAATAAGGCAGAGGATGAAGAGAGTAGGGCAGAGATTGGTGTCAGTAGGGCGCAGTGGACGGTGTCAGTAGTTTTATATTGTTATTTTTTTATTATTATTTTTTACAATTTTTAATTACATATTATATTATTTTTTTTCCAAATTTTTTTAGGAGCCCGTTGGGAGGCTTTGATAAAATATCTGGGGTTTAAACAGAACCTGATGTCTCACTTTTGAGACAGAGAAAGGGACTGAGGACAGGGATTCCCCGGTCCCTTTCTCTGCAGCCTCAGCTGCACTGGACAGTGAATAAGTGGGAAGTGCTCTGTGCTGAGCGGCTTCCTGTACATTCACAAATTGAAGCATAGCAAACACAGTGAGTGATTGGTTCCGATTAGGGATGAGCTGAACACCCCCGGTTCGGTTCGCACCAGAACATGCGAACAGATAAAAAGTTCAGGCGAACATCCGAACACCATTAAAGTCTATGGGACGCGAACATGAAAAATCAAAAGTGCTCATTTTAAAGGCTTATATGCAATGTTATTGCCCTAAAAAGTGTATGGGGACCCGAGTCCTGGCCTAGGGGACATGTATCAATGAAAAAAAAATTCAGCAGTGATTTTAATAATGCTTAAAGTGAAAAAAAAAGAAAAATTCCTTTAAATATTGTGCCTGGGGGGTGTCCTTAGTCTGTGTGTAAAAGGGCGCATCTCTGTGAGGTGTAGAACATAGCCAGGAAAAAATTGTCATTTAAAATTGCGGCTGTAATGTATTGCCGGTTACCGGCAATATAAAAAAAAAAAAAAAAAAAAAAAAAAAATCGCTGAAAAAAACTGTGTGGGGTCCCCCCCAAGTCCAAACCAGGCTCTTCGGGCCTGGTTTGGATATTAAGGGGAACCCCGCACCAAATTAAAAAAAAAAATTGACGTGGGGGTCCCCCTAAAATCCAAACCAAACTCTTCCCCGAGCATGCAGCCCTGGCCGGTTAGGATGGAGGGGGACGAGCGAGTGCCCCCCCTCCTGAACTGTACCAGGCTATATGCCCTCAACATGGGGAGTATAGGTGCTTTTGGGGAGGGGGGCTCTGCCCCCCACCTCAAAGCACCTTGTCCCCATGTTGAAGGGGACAAGAGCCTCTTCCTCACAAGCCTGGCCGGTGCTTGTGGGAGTCTGCGGGCAGGGGGCTTATCGGAATCTGGAAGCCCCCCTTTAATAAGGGGGCCCCCAGATCCCAACCCCCCTATGTGAACAGGTTTGGGGTACATTGTACCCCTACCTGTTCTCCAAAAAAGCAGTGTAGTGTAAAAAAAAACAATAGGCAGTTTTTGACAAGTCCTTTATTTAGTATTATAGCTCTTTCTTTTTTCTTCCTCCATCTTCTCCTGGCCCACTCCTTCTTCTGGTCTTCTTCTTCTTTTAGTTATCTTGCTTCCCCTCTTCATCTTCAATCTTCAATCTTCATACTTCATCTTGATCTTCTTTCCCCGCCGCGCTCTCTCTACTGGTGCAGTCCGGCCCCTGCGCGTCTTGCCGGATGGGTGGTCTTCACAATGACAGTTCTGTTATAAGAAGGGGCGGGGCCACCCGTGAGGTAAATGGGTGACCCGCCCCCTCTGACATCACATGATGTCAGAAGTGGGCGGGTTCACTCAGTTACGTCACTGGGTGGCCTCTCCCCTTCTTATAAAAGTACTGTCATCGTGAAGACCGCCCATTCGGCAAGACGCGCAGGGGCCGGACTGCACCAGTAGAGAGAGCGTGGCGGGGAAAGAAGAAAGAAGATCAAGATGAAGATGAAGATTGAAGATGAAGAGAGGAAGCAAGATAGCTAAAAGAAGAAGAAGACCAGAAGAAGGAGCGGGCCAGGAGAAGATGGAGGAAGAAAGAAGAAAGAGCTATAATACTAAATAAAGGACTTGTCAAAAACTGCCTATTGTTTTTTTTTTACACTACACTCCTTTTTTGGGGAATGGGGGGGTCGGGATCTGGGGGCCCTCTTATTAAAGGGGGCTTCCAGATTCTGATAAGCCTCCTGCCCGCAGACCCCCACAACCACCGGCCAGGGTTGTGGGGATGAGGCCCTTCTCCCCATCAACATGGGGACAAGGTGCTTTGGGGGGACCCATGTTGAGGGCATGTGGCCTGGTATGGTTCGGAGGGGGGGGCGCTCACTCGTCCCCACCCCCTCCTGCCATGCCAGGACTGCATGCTCGGATAAGGGTCTGGTTTGGATTTTGGGGGGGACCCCACGCCATTTTTTTTTTAATTTGGCGCGGGGTTCCCCTTAAATTCCATACCAGACCTGAAGGGCCTGGTTTGAATTTTGGGGCAACCGCACATAATTTTTTTTTCATTTTGGCACGGGGTTCCCCTTAAGTTCCATACCAGACCTGAAGGGCCTGGTTTTGATTTTGGGGGGAACCGCAGCGGGTCCTGCTGTTGTAAATTAGTTAAAAAATTGTGATAAAATCCCCCAGTCAAACAGGTGGCGAAAAATTGGGCCTTGTGTGTTGGCGTTGCCAGAAACACTGTAACCCCTTGCAGTTACTTTTGTTGGACGGAGGAACTGGGCCTGATGTTGTAAATTAGTTTACAAATTCTGACGAAAGCCCCCAGTCAAACAGGTGGCCAAAAATTGGGCCTCGGGTGTTGGCGGTGCCAGAACACCATAACCCCTTGCAGTTACTCTTGTTGAACGAAGGTTGTTGTAAATTAGTTTACAAATTCTGCCGAAAGCCCCCAGAGAAACAGGTGGCCAAAAATTGGGCCTTGCTTGTTGGCGGTGCCAGAACACTGTAACCCCTTGCAGTTACTCTTGTTGGACGGAGGAACTGGGCCTGATGGTGTAAATTAGTTTAACCACTTAAGCCCCAGAGTCCTTTTTACACTTGTTTGCAAGTTAAAATATTTTTTTTTTGCTAGAAAATTACTTAGAACCCCCAAACATTATATATTTTTTTCAAACACCCTAGAGAATAAAATGGCGATCGTTGCAATACTATTTTTCACACGGTATTTGCGCAGCAGTCTTTCAAGCGCAATTTTTTGGGAAAAAAACTGAGTTAAAAAATAAGATAACAGTAAAGTTAGCTCATTTTTTTTGTATATTGTGAAAGAGGATGTTATGCCGAGTAAATAGATACCATACATGTTAGGGTTGAAAATTGAGCACATTTTCGGAATGGCGACAAACTCGGGTACTTAAAAATCTCCATAGGCGACGCTTTAAAAGTTTTTTTACGGTTACCAAGTAAGAGGTGCAAAGGAGCTCTCTTGCTAGAATTACTGCTCACACTCTGGCGATCGCGGCGATACCTCACATGTGTGGTTTAAACGCCGTTTTCATATGCGGGTGTGACTTACATATGCGTTTTCTTTGCTGCGCAAGCTCCCGGTTACGGTGGCACTTTAATTTTTTTTTTATTTATTTTATTATGTTTTTCCTCTTAACACTGTTCCTTTAAATAAAAAAAAATTGATCACTTTTATTGCTATCACAAGGAGTGTAAACATCCCTTGTGATAGTAATATATGGTGACAGGTACACTTTATGGAAGGATGGGGACCCCCCCCATCCCTCCTTTGCACTTCACAGTATTCAGATAGCCAAAAACAGCGATCCTGAATACTGTCATTTTTTTAACACCAGGAGACCGGAGCTCCGATCCGACGCTTCTGGCCGCTGTGTGGAGTCCCTGTGGAAGCCAGAATCGGCTTCAATCGGGACTCCTTTCTACATTTCCGGAAGCAACATCAGAACGTCTCTTCTGGTTTACTCGGCAGATAGTTGATAATTTGAAATACCTAGGCATCATATTCACAAGAGAACCAAAAGATTTCCTTGAGGATAATATAACTCCGCTTCTATATAAATTTAAGAACAAGGGAGAGATATGGAGGCACTTGGCTTTATCATTGGTCGGGAGGTGCAACCTAATCTGAATGGTGTGGCTCCCGCAGTTATTATACACACTTCTTAAATCCTCAGTCTGGATCCAAAAGTGTTGGTTCCAGAGAATGGACACACTTTTTAGTGTATTAATTTGGAAGGGGCGGACCCTTAGGATACGTTTGAGTACTCTCCAACTTCAATTAAAGGAGGGAGGTCTGGCTCTACCCCACCCCGGGAATTATTTCCTGGCAATGCAGCTACAGCAGCTGGTGGGTTGTGGGGGGTGGGGCGGGCCAGACGTGAATAGCTGCCTAATGCTGGAATGTACCCCGCATGGGTCGATTGTGGAAGCACTAGAGGCACAGTCCTTCGCCCCTGAGGTTCCAACTCTAAAACTAGCTATGAAGACTTGGTCTTTAGTTAAGAGGCAAATGGGGTATAAAGGCCTCTTGGAGTACACCCTCTATGGGAAAATACTCAGCTAAAGGAACTACAAGAAATAGGGACTATATGGGAATGGAAGAACCGAGGTATTGCCCACCTCGCCCAACTATATGTAGATGGCCATATGAAATCATTTACTGATCTAAGAGAGGAATATGAGGTGTCAAAACATTCCTTTTATAAATATTTACAGATCAGGCATGTCATGACTAAACAGTTTGAGAATTCAAAGGTAGAACTGGGAGATATGACCATACTACAAACAGTGATAAAACTAAGCTGCAGCAAGGGGCAAATATCTAAATTGTATGCAAGCCTGGGAAAAGGGATGGGAGTGCAAAGGGAAACCCTCTCCATAAAAGCAAGGTGGGAGAGGGACATCGGCCCTATAACCGAGGAACAATGGAGAGATGTTCTGGGATTGTGTTTGCGGGTGTCGATGGCCCCTCCCAGAGAGCTTCACAACTTTTTTTATGGCACAAAAACGCCCCCTCAAAACTTTACAGGTTCGGGGGGCGTGGCTACCAGCGATGTGGATGGCCACATGAAGCAGGCGCTCCACACGGCCACCCGGGACTAACCGACTAAACGGGCACCTCCGATCCCAACATAGACCCTGACCAGCGTTGGAAACATTAGAGAGGCTGAGGAGATGACCCGCCGGAGGAAACACCAGACCCATGTGCAGAAACTGGCAAGCTTCTTCCACCAGGCGGGCAGGAGGCTCCAACAAAATGGCGGCGGCCTCCGAACGCAGCACACAGGCACGGGACCGAACGGAACCCAGCACAACAACCCGCCGGCATTACCAGCAGCGCAGGTAGGAAACCCCGACAGCGGGGACTCGTCAAGGTCCTCCTCACCGTCCACAAGGAGTCCTGCCAAAATGAAGCTGTGCAGAGAGCTCTCCATGAAGCAGGAAGCGGAAATGGAACTTGGCCCCACACAGCCCTCCACCTCCACAGGGCAGGTGGCAGCAGACCCCATCGCTGCATTTCCAACTACAGGACAGCCTATATTAGACAGCACCCTCAAGAATATGCTATTGTCATTAAGGTCCTCCCTGCAAACGGATCTAAAGGAGTGTGTAACACAATTTAGAAGAGACATTCTTGAGCTTGGGGATAAAGTCACAGATATGGAGGAGAACATGGAGAAATATGTCAAATCATTCAATACAATGGTAGACGCCCATAAGGGTCACTCAGAAGACATCGAATGGCTTAAAGCCAATGTCACTGACCTAGAGGACAGGTCAAGAAGGTGTAACATCAAATTAAGGGGGATCCCTGAAACAGTGCCACAGAACCAGTTACAGCAATACGTCACAGACCTATTCTCAAAACTGGTACCATCACTTTCTACAGCTGACCTGGCTGTTGATAGGATCCACAGGCTACCTAAACCTGCCTTCCTAGAGACAAACACTCCACGAGATGTACTTCTGAAAGTCCACTATTACCAATCAAAGGAGGCAATAGTCTCCGCATTCAAGAAAATAGACTTATGCCCAGCTGGCTAAGACAACCTACAAATGCTACCTGATCTGTCTAAGCATACCCTGTTAAGACGTAAAAATCTTGCGACAATTACAAAGGCTCTCAGGAATCACTCTGTGCCACACAAGTGGAAATACCCTGCGACGCTATTAATCACCTACAGAGGGACCACAACACTGGTGTCAACCCTGGAGGAAGGCATCAAGGCACTACAAGGATGGAGGATACTGCCAGAAGACCAACCATTGCCCACAACCTCATCATCACTGGCTCCTGCTAACCTAGAAAGAGACTGGCAAGTGGTCTCCAGGAAACGGTCAGCAAAAAAAAACATATCACGGGAGGTACCTGATAAGACATACATGAAACTCCCAACTGCAAAGTCCCAGGCCAAGGACACAATCTATATTCCTATGGCCCCTTACGTCGAGTTTACAGCCACCTCTGTACCCGAGCCACAGGCGTGGTTCTATTTTTACAAGGTTCAAGTTATTAGTGTCAAGTTCCATAGCGGTGGTTTTTCAGTTCATATTAATTTCCAGTGGACAAGACCAACAGACCTGGGTACCCTGCTCTATCCACAGCTAGACCATAATGACTATATCACCTAACCAATATGCCTATTAAGTTTTTGTCAATTAATGCTAATGGCCTCAACCATCCGGCTAAACTATTCTCGCTTTGGAAAGAGGCAAAATCAGCCAATGCAAATGTCCTGTGTGTGCAGGAAACCCACTTCCAAGAGGAAAGCAGACCCAGATGCACACACAAAGATTATCCACATATTTCCTAGCCTACGCACAAGAACAAAAAAAAGAGGAGTGATGATGGCGATCAGCAATTCGGTTACCTTTAAGCTACAGACTTCCATCATGGACACTGGAGGAAGGTACATAATTCTAGAGTGCAATATAAATGAAACCCCATTTACCCTGGTGACTGTGTATGCACCCAATTCTCACCAAATTTGTTTCATCTGAAGAATATTCAAAAGAATCCCAGCGAAAAGGTACGGACACTTGTTGATCTGTGGGGATTTCAACGCAACAAGAGATCCTCAAAAGGACACATCCCCAGTTCTCAGAAAAAGGTCAATATCTCTTAATCATGTGTTGCACAGGGAGGGTGTGTATGATGTCTGGAGATGCATGCATGATTCTGAAAGGGATTACACCTTTTATTCCTCCAGACATCATACATACTCTCAAATTGATATGTTTGTAACTGACCTGAGGCTGCTCCAGAGAGTCTCATCCTCCACTATTAAAGACATCACCTGGTCAGATCATGCGGCCATTCTGATGTCTCTGGAGGATGGGGCCCCAAAGGAAAGAGCACACGTATGGAGGGGCAATGTTAAACTGCTACAAATACCAGAATATGCAAATATAATAACCAAACACCTCAAATAATTTTTCCAAGTGAACCAGAATTCTGTAACAGATGTGTGGATTCTGTGGAATGCGCACAAAGCCTTCATGAGGGGTGTCTGCATTCAACAGAGTTCCAGGGCCAAAAAGGCATATAATGCCCAAATGGAAGGAATATTGCAAGAAATACATTCTCTAGAAACACAAAATAAACAAAATCCTACATAGGCAACAGCCAAATCACTGGCCACATTACGCACCAAACTCAGGAATCACATGTCCGAACAGCATGACTCCCACTTGAGAAGGCTAAAACTCACTTCTTATGCACAAGCCAACAAGGCAGGCAAATACTTAGCTAATAGGATTAAGGTAAAACAAGTGAAAGCTAGAATACCACACCTGATTAGTCCATCTACAAAACATAAAATAACCCAGACGAATTTGTGAATTACTACAGTACCCTATACAACCTGAAAGATGACCCCAACACCCCCCAACCTACTTTAACAAGCATAGACGCATTTTTGAGTAAAATAAACCTACCAAAACGAAACAAACCACAACTATCTGACCTTAATACACCCATAAGCATTAAAGAGCTAACGAACATAATAAGAAATCTCCCCATAGGCAAATCCCCAGGTCCTGATGGGTTCCCTAATGAATATTACAAATTGTACCAACAGGAATTGATACCCCAGCTAATCAAGGTATTGACCAAAGCAGCGGAAGAAACTGTCCTACCACAAGAAATTCTGAAAGCGTTTGTGGTCATCCTACTCAAACCAGGGAAAGACCCAATAGCCCCTGCCAACTTCCGGCCAATTTCCCTACTAAATTCTGATACAAAAGTTCTGGCCAAAGTATTCGCAAGAAGAATTATGAAAATACTCCCAAGACTTATAAAAAAAGGATCAAACAGGATTTGTGGAAGGGAGACAAACATCAGATGCAGTAAGGCGCATAATAAATGTAATTGACTATGCGAAAAAAAGCGGAACGCCTTCTCTGTTTCTCACGCTGGATGCAGAGAAGGCGTATGACAGGGTACACTGGAAGTATATGGAGCAAGTACTAACCAAGTTTGGCTTCACAGGATTCATTCGATCCGCCATACTATCACTATATTCGAGACCCTCAGCCCAGGTGTATACCTCGAGCACACTGTCAAAGGTATTTCAAACAAAAAAATGGTACCCGTCAGGGGTGCCCACTATCGCCCACAATATTCAATTTAATTATAGAGCCCCTGGCGGAGACCATTAGAACCTCCCCAGATATTGAAGGCTTAAAACTCCAAACATCATGTCATAAAATCAATTTTTTTGCAGATGACATAATTCTAATTATGATGAACCCAGCAAAGTCAATCCCAGCAGCCTATGACATACTTCGACAATTTGGAACAATATCATATTACAAAATGAACACCACTAAATCAGAAATACTTGATCTGGGCATAACACCAAGGGACAAGCAAAGCCTTATCAACCAAGTACCATTTCCCTGGAATAACACAGGAATAAAATACTTGGGAATACACTTAACATCACAAACCTCAAAATTGCTAACAATGAATTTCCAACCATTAACAGCCAGAATTTCAACAGAACTAAAAAGATTATCACAAGTATAACTATCCTGGGGGGGCAAACTAGCAGCTTTTAAGATTACCATATTGCCACAAATCACGTACATCTTTAGGAACTTAGGAATCCCAATCCCAAAATATCAAATAGATTCCCTTCAGAAGCTACTACACCAATTCCTATGGGGTGGAAAGAGGGCAAGATGTGCCCGCTCATCACTCACTAGCAGCAAACAAACAGGAGGAGCAGGACTTCCAGACTTACATAACTAATACTGGGCAGCACAACTGGACCAGATCAAACACTGGGTAGGAAAAGAAGATACCCCAATATGGGTAGACTTTGAAACCGACCGATCTCCAACAAAAGACCTAGCTACACTATTAGTGAGTGACCTTTGGAAACAATGGGGCCTCACAAGCTTCCCTTAAGGCAGTGGTTCTCAACTCCGGTCCTCGGGACCCCCCAACAGGCCAGGTTTGCAGGATAACTGAAATACATCACAGGTGATATAATTAGCTGCTCAGTGATTGCAGTGTTCTAATCTGCATCTCCCCAAGGTAATACTTAAAATCTGGCCTGTTGGTGGGTCCCGAGGACCGGAGTTGAGAACAACTGCCTTAAGGCATGAAGACACCTTTCAAAAAAGCCCCCATCCAAGATATAGCCCAAATAGTCTCCTAACCCATCAGCATATTAAAACACATGATGGAAATGTTAGACACCAAACTCCTCAACAAAGCGGGTCTTAAAGAGATTAAACATTTCTATAATAAGGATGAACTAAAGACAGTAAGTAAGGTTTTTTAATGAATACAATCTTAATCCCCAAACACTATACACCACATTCAGAATTATACATTTCCATTCAAAAAACTCATACCGAGGATTGCTCACACACCCCAAAGTATGGGAATACTATAATGAACCTCACCCCAATTACAAGGGAATATCATTTATCTACTCAATTCTTCAAGAATCCTCCAAATTTCGGAAATCCAACCCCATTAAGAAATGGGAGAAAGAGCTAGGACACACATTTACCCCAGAACAATGGAGGAAAGCGTTTACCACCATATCTAAATCATCCAAGTGTAACTCTCATTGGGAGATGACACTAAAAATCACAAATAGATGGTACTATACTCCCTATAGAGTAGCAAAATTTTGAGCAATCCGACCAATGTTGGCATAACTGCGGCCAGGTGGGGAGCCTGCTGCATGTGATGTGGGGGTGTCCAGCTATAACAAGCTTCTGGGCACAAGTATTTCGCCTGATATACAGAAGAACTAACATATTTACACATCCAAGCCCAGAACTGGCAATTCTTCATATAGGAATTGGAAACTTTCCACAAGAATTCCGACAAGTGATCACCCACATATTGCTTGCGGCCAGATCCACCATCCTTAGCAAATGGAAATCATACATAGCCCCAAATCTTTCAGAAGTTATCGAAAAGTTAAATATGAATAGAGCCTATGAAAAAGCATTAGCAATCAATTCCCTAGCATACAAAAATTTTGCAAAGAACTGGGAAATATGGCCTAATACATGAGTTTTGTTTCATTTGTCATTGTTCATTTATCATTCTCTTTTTACTATTCTCCTGTGAAGAGGGGATACCAACATAATGGAGAAGGGGACTTTACACCAGGCATTCCCAATATTCATGAAACCATACTACCCATCAGATAAACTCCAAATGTTTACTTATTACTAGAGTTGAGCGGACACCTGGATGTTCGGGTTCGGCGGGTTCGGCCGAACTTCGCAAAAAAGTTTGAGTTCGGCCCCGAACTTGACCCCGAACTTCAAACCCCATTGAAGTCAATGGTGACCCAAACTTTTGGGCACTAAAATGGCTCTAAAAAAGTCCTGGAAAGGGCTAGAGGGCTGCAAAAGGAAGCAAAATGGGGGTAAGAGTAGGACAAGTGCCCTGCAAACAAATGTGGACAGGGAAATAACTTAAAATCACATAAAAAAAAAAATGGAGGAGGAGGTTGAGGAGGCGATGACAGTGGCGGTGTAGGTGGAAGTGGTGGTGGAGGAGGTAGCCAACACTGTTTTTGTTTGTTTGTTTGTTTTTTTTTCTAATTGGGGTAGCCCCCAAAATATTGAGACATATTTAAAAAAAAGATCGCTGCAGACAAACCCAGAGATGTTCTGGCACGGGTTCACTTTTTCCATATAAAATATACCATGGTTTATTTTTCATGTTTCCCCTGTTACAAATTCCAATAAAGACTTATGTTCTATAAAAAAAAAAAGAATACGTTCACTTAAGTATACCAATGGCTGTGTGAGGCCGGTATAAATGTCTATTCTGCACAAGGTACGGATAAGTCTTGTGGGATCCATGCCTGGTTCATTTTAATAAACTTTAGCTTGTCGGCGTTGGCTGTGGACAGGCGGCTGCGCTTGTCTGTGATAACGCCCTATGCCGTGCTAAACACACGTTCAGACAATACACTGGCTGCAGGGCAGGCCAGCACCTCCAAGGCATAAAGGGCAAGCTCAGGCCATGAGCCTGATTTGGAGACCCAGAAGTTGAATGAGGCAGACCCATCAGTCAGTACGTGTAGGCGTGTGCACACATACTATTCCATCATGTTGCTGAAATGCTGCCTCCTGCTTAGACGTTGCCTATCAGCTTGTGGGTGCTGTTCCTTGTGGCGTGCTGCTGACAAAGCTTTTCCACATTTCAGCCATGCTAACCCTGCCTTCTGAGGTGCTGGCGGTGCCACAACTGCGTTGGCAACCTCTTCCTCCTCCTCTGCCTTCGCCTTGTGCTTCCACTGAGCCCCCGTTTCATTTGGGAATGCCCTCAGCAGCGCGTCTACCAGCGTGCGCTAGTAGTCACACATCTTCCGATCACGCTCCAGTAAGGGAATTAAAGACAGTACGTTGTCCTTGTTAACAGGGATCCAGCAGGGTGGCCACCCAGTAATCAGCACAAGTTAAAATGTGGGCAACTCAGCTGTCGTTGCACAGGCACTGCAGCATGTAGTCGCTCATGTGTGCCAGGCTGCCCAGAGGCAAAGACAAGCTGTCCTCTGTGGGAGGTGTATCATCTGTGTCCTCCGTTTCCCCCCAGCCATGCTCCAGTGATGCCCACGAGCTGCGTTGGGTGCCACCCTGCTGTGAACACAGTTCCTCCTCATCCTCCTCGTCCTCCTCATCCTCCAGAACTGTGCCCTGGCTTGAAATTTTTTTACCTGGCCTATGCTGGTGCAGGAACCCACCTTCCGAGCCACTTGTGAATCACTGGGCTGATAACCGTGGAAATAACCCCTCTTCCTCCTCCTCTTCCTCTTGTGCCACATCCTCCTCCATCATCAACCGTATTGTTTTTCAAGGAGACATAGAAGTGGGATAGTAACGCTGAGAACGGCATCATCTGCACTGGGCACGTTGGTGGAGTACTCGAAACACCACAATATGGTACACAGGTCTCACATGGAGGCCTACTCGTTGGTGGTGAACTGGTGCTGTTCCGCAGAGCGACTGACCCGTGCGTGCTGCAGCTGAAACTCCACTATTGCCTCGCACAGTCTCTCCAGCATGTGCAATGTGGAGTTCCACCTTGTGGGCACATCGCATAGGAGGCGGTGAGCGGAAAGGCCGAAGTTCCACTGCAGTGCAGACAGGTGAGCAGCAGCAGGATGAGAACGCCGAAAGTGCGCACAGACAGCCCGCACTTTTGCAGCAGCTCTGACATATCTGGGTAGTTTTTTAGAAATTTCTGCACCACCAAATTCAGCACATGCACCAGGCAAGGGATGTGCGTCAAACCAGCTAGGCCCGGAGCTGCTACGAGATTTAGCCCATTATCACACACCACCAGGCCGGGCTTGAGGCTCAGTCGCAACAACCACTCATCGGTCTGTTGGTCAATGCCCGTCCACAGCTCCTGCGCAGTATGGGGTTTATCCCCCAAACATATCAGGTTTTAAAACAGCCTGCTGTCATTTCCCCCTGGATGTGCTGAAGTTGGTGGTAAAGGTGTTACGCTGACCAGAGGAGGAGGTGGTAGAGGAGGAGGAAGCAGGGGAGGAGGAAACAGGAGGCAAAGAGAAATGCCGGGTGGGAGACAATGTGAAGGAACTGGAGGCATTGTCAGCCACTCAATCTACTGTACTATCGCCTGTACTTGTTCTGGCCTCACCATTCGTACTTCGGAAAGTATTTATGTGTAGCATTTCGGAGAACTAGTACACTTTGGCTGTCATTTATTGTATGATATTTGTATTGTATACAAGGAAATTGTACTGAGTATATTCATGCACAAATTCCCCCCTTTTTTTAAGAAAACATTAATAAAATTTGTTATACTTTTTTTAAAAAAATTCTGAGTCAGTTTGCCTGCAAAAATCCCAAGCTCTAATAAGAGGGAACTTTTTCCGTACAAATATAAAATAGGGATGACGGCAATAAGGGTTTTTTTTTCCCAGGTGGTGTTTTCTAACAATTAATCACCATTCATTGAGCGGCATTCGGGCCTACCATATAACGTTGAAGGTTCTGTAGGCTACTCAGTGCGTGCGTGTAGCTGGCACAGATCGACCACGTCCTCTCCTTGCAACAGGAGCTTCACCAACACCAGCAGCACCATGACCACGACCACATCCCTTTTTTGACGCTCTCCTCATTCTGGACGCAAATGTACTATTTAGCACAAATTCATATTATTTTTTAAACCAGCAATGTAGACGCACTTTTTAATCTTGTGCAAGAAATTCACAGCAAGGTGCAAATGTGCTATGTAGCACTATTTATTATTCTTTTTTTTTTTTTCTGAAACGTAATGTTTATTTAATCATATACCTCCAACAAACTGTTGAACGTGAACAGTGTGGCAGAATGTCAATGCCTCCTTTTGTACAGTTTTTTTTAACTTGACATTTTGTAAATAAAGATAACAAATACACATGTACTTTTATTTTTTACATGCTAAAATGAATGTTTGAGAAGAGATCAGGCTGACAGTTCTTCCTTTAAGCCTTGGGCCCTCTAATGTGCTGTTACTGCCTGCTCTGTTACTGACTTTTGCTTCTTAGGTTTTAATTTAAAGAAAAAGATGATTGCAGCTATGGCTCCATATGTGGCTATCACACAATTCCTCCTTCCAAGCAAAGTGTAGGAATTGAAGTGTTTCTGTATGCTGGTGAATTGGTAGTTTCCTGAATCGTGTCCTCCTGCCATGTTCTAGTCCTTCTCTCTGTACAGCGATGTGAACCGTGCCCTTCACCGACCACTACCGATATTATTCTTTTTTTTTAAACCAGCAATGTAGACGCACTTTTTATTTTTGTGCAAGAAATGCACCACTGGCCACAAATGTAATATTTTGCACAAAAAAAAAAAGTTTTTTAATTTGTCTAACTGCAATGTAAAAGCAGTATTTAAATATGCCAAAATGCTGCCAACTGAACTAACAGAACATGATTAAAGTAGTGTCCCTGACACACAAGCAGTATCAAGTGCACTGCACTTGCAAAAATGGCTGCAAACGCCCACCTAACAAACAGAAAAATTGCTTAGGTTTTATATGAGGCACTTTGCTTAACAAACAAAATGTACTCTAGCAAACAAAAATCTCCTCTAGCACCCACCCACCAATAAATCTCTGTTTTTAACAGATTTTCTAATCTAATCTGTCCCTCACAGCAGCAGCAGCAGCATCCTCTCCCTACACTAGTATGAGATGATGTGACATGCAGCACTACGTGACTCCAGCTTATATAGAGGCTGGGTCACATGATGCACTGGCCAATCACAGCCATGCCATTAGTAGGCATGGCTGTGATGGCTTCTAAGTGAAACGCTTGTTGATTGGTTGCCCAAAAAGGCGTGAAAAAATACCGGAACACGGACTTTTTCTCAAATGTCCGGGTTCAGGACACGGACACCCTAAAGTCCGGTACGAACCCAGACTTTACAGTTCGGGTTCACTCAACTCTACTTATTACCATAGAAAGATGTCAACTCAAATTTTCAAATGAACTGTAACCCTTTTGTACCAACTGCTATGTCTTATGTTTCTCAATTCTCGTTGTTTTCTGTTTTCTTCATTCTACAATGTACTATGTACAACTTGTTGATATAAAAATTAATAAAAAATATTGATCTAAAATAACTTTACAGGTACGGAAAAAGGCAAGACGACAAATGCCTTAGGTGCCGGAACACAGGTGACCTCCTACATATGATGTGGAGATGCACGAAATTGTATAGATACTGGGAGGGGGTAAACAACACCATCAGCTCGATATTTAGGGCCACTCTAGAACTAGATGCTCGACATTGCATACGGAGCAGATCAGGAGGGCCTATGCAGGCCACTATTCAGAGTTGTCTCTTCCAAGCGAGGAGACTGACAGCCCAAAAATGGCAGTCGACGACTCCATCATCACTTGAGGAGTGGAAAAGTACATTAGATGAAACTTTATGGAAAGAAAGGGGAATATTTATAAAGAGAGGCAACTTTGACAACTTTAAAAAGAGATGGGACTCCTGGCTAGTGAGCAAGCCCACAAAACCTATTGCCTATCTGAGTTTATTAATTGTTCATCTGACTTTGTAGTCTATGGCCTGTCCTGCCCTTGTCTATGTGGGTCGAACTACACGCACACTCAGGTGTTGGTTTGGCCAGCATAGAAGGGCCATAGAAGGTGGCAAAGACCATCATAGTGTGCTGAAACACTTCTTAGAGGTACACAGTAAATCTACTGCTGGCTCTCTCAGTGTGGGTTATTGAACAAATATCCAGAACTCTCCCTGTGGCTGAACGGTTCAAAAAACTGTGTGCCAGGGAGACCTTCTTGATATTTACCCTTGATGTCTTGTTGCCTGGTGGCCTCAATGAATGCATTGAGGTTTCTACTATATTATAATAAAAGTCTACTTTTTTATGTATTACATTAAGTATATACAAATATTTTTTTAAAATGTTTTTTCCCTCTTTTTCCTTTTTTGTCCGAGTACCTTTGTTCCTTTTTATACGTAGGGAGTACTGGTCTCCCTTCTTTTATCACTCCTTGCTAATCATTCACCTTCAACAACATCCTGAATACATGGCTTTTTGACATTTCATCACACTATCATATTTTTCTTTATCATCATCATTTCCATCAGGTGCTATTAACATACATTTTAACATTAATGTTTTTTAATATTGATATTTCTAGTATATTTAGAGTTCCTTATATATATATTCCTTCACATATGTAACTCATTGTCTCTTTGGTTTACATATGTGTTTGTCCGTTTAAATTTAAACGTAAATATATATTAATTCCCAACATATATACACATAATTAGGGCCTCATATGTATTCATTTTTATATATACCGTATATACTCGGGTATAAGTCGACCCGTGTATAAGCCGACCCCCCTACTTTTGCCCAAAAAAAAAGGGAAAACGTATTGACCCGCGTATAAGCCTAGGGTGTGAAATGCAGCAGCCAGAACACAGGGACAGGGAGCCAGAACACAGGGACAAGGTGCCAGAACACAGGGACAGGGAGCCAGAACACAGGGACAGGGAGCCAGAACACAGGGACAGGGTCCCAGAACACAGGGACAGGGTGCCAGAACACAGGGACAGGGTGCCAGAACACAGGGACAGGGTGCCAGAACACAGGGACAGGGAGCCAGAACACAGGGATTGGGTGCCAGAACACAGGGATTTTAATGCCAGAACACAGGGATTTTAATGCCAGGACACAGGGATTTTAATGCCAGGACACAGGGATTTTAATGCCAGGACACAGACACTGTAGCCAGAACACATAAGGGATGAGTAAGGTAGTTTAGTTTCACATTAAATCGAGCTGTGTTGCTTCTAAGAGCCGTTCTGTGCTTGTAACTGTGATTAAACACATTGGAATGCTGAGAATGCTGAGAATGCAGAGAGAGAGCTGCAGCTCTTCACGGAGATCAGGAGGTGGGTGGGACTGAACAGCTAACATCAGCTTGTCCCGCCCACCTCCTGACATCAAGCTGAGAATCTGACACCTCTCTCAGCATTCTCTACATTCCAATGTGTTTAATCACACTTACAAAGCACAGAACGGCTCTTAGAAGCAGCACGGCTCTGTTTAATGTGAAACTACTGATCACCACAGACACTGACTCGGGTATATGTCGAGGGGGGTCTTTTTTAGCACAAAAAATGCGCTGAAAAACTCGACTTATACCCGAGTATATACGGTATTTTTTCTAGTTTTCCTTTGGCTTAATATGACTCCCTCCAATTACCTGTTTAATGCTATTCAAAAATTCCCCTCTTTTTCCTTCTCTTTTTTCTCCTCTCCTTCACTTCCCCTTACTATTGTCATTTCTGGTTTTATGTGTCTTAATCACCATGCAGGGATTCCAATTCCAAATCGCCTTTTTGTCTTTCTGCTTTTTATATTATCTTATATTATTTTGTATATTTTGTATTAATGGCCCCGCCCCTTGTAGTCCGTTCTTATAATGACCGCATACATGAGTTTGTTCTGCACATCCGCCCCCTTGATTGCCTGACGAAGTAGCGCAGCCTCCCATAACATCAGAGCCTGCCAGCTAATGAAACACGACTCACTTCCATGACGCCATCCTTCCATGCCTGTCTGTTTGCGCTCCGGGCCTCGCTTTGAATCAACACACCGCTGAGCTGGCTCTTTCATCTAACGGCAACGAGGACCAGAGGACGCTGCTGCAGGACTGGAGTGTTCGGTCGGATTGGTGCCCCATCGCATTCCCCTTACTTGGATGTGTTTTCTGTGCCTTATCCCATGCAACTACATGGGAGTTTTAAATCGGCTCTTTTTAATAAATTGTGTCCAGACATATTGCACTTAGAGGCGTCTCCTTTCCTTGCTTCTTCCTTACATGTATATTCTTACTGGCTTTTTATTACCTATGTACATTAAGAAAATTTAATAAAGATTATTAAAAAAAAAAAGAAATATTTCCTATATGTGGCAAGTCTTCTTGTCAGCAGTAGAGAAATTGGGTAATCCGCTTCAGAAGCAGAAGCAAAAGTAATAAAAACCTCCATGATGGGTTGGGAGAAAGTCTTGACTACTCCCTCTTTTACGTTTTTCACTTCTACTTTAAAAACCTGTCTTTGGTGGGAACGGCTTTCATAATTGTTTCCTTAAACTAGTACTCCGTATTTGGTTTCCTTATAAAAATTTAGTTTGGGTTAGTGAGGTGCAAATGATTACACATTGTTACTGAGTGCTCAAACTGCTGTGTATCCAGTAATACAATGCAGCAGCTAATGCTGCATACAGTATTGTGTACTGTGTTCCAGCTAAATCCTACTCACTTCCCTTGTGTGGCTCAAAAGAAGTCAAGTTGATCATGTGGTATATCAACCATTCAGGCAGCTCCTTGAATTTTTATCAGTGAATACAAGGCATTCCCCAACTGGCCAAGTTAAAGAGGTGGATGGATGACATTAGGAGCTTCCCATCAGTCAACATTTGTTGAAGGTGGTGCCATTGTCAGTCCATCAGTCAGCAGGCAAACCACCTGTTGTTGTTGCTGCCTACATATCAACTTTTGACAATTAATTATTATTATTATTATTATTATTATACAGGATTTATATAGCGCCAACAGTTTGCGCAGCGCTTTACAATATTAGGGCAGACAGTACAATTACAATACAATTCAATACAGGAGGAATCAGAGGGCCCTGCTCGTTAGAGCTTACAATCTAAGAGGGAGGGTTGAATGATACGAAAGGGCAGTAAATTGCAGGGGATGAGCTGATTGAGAAAATAAGGAGTGTAGTTAGGTGGTGGCAGGATAGGCTTCCTTGAAGAGAAAAGTTTTCAGGGATCGCTTAAAGGTGGATAGATTTGGGGACATTCTGACCGATTGGGGTAGGGAGTTCCAGAGGATGGGAGAGGCTCGGGAGAAGTCTTGGAGGCGAGTATGAGAGGAGGTGATGAGGGAGCAGGAGAGCAGGAGGTCTTGGGAGGAGCGAAGAGGACGGTTAGGTTGGTATTTTGAGACGAGGTTGGTGATGTAGCTGGGAGCAGAGTTGTGGATGGCTTTGTAGCTGATTGTTAGTATTTTGAATTTAATTCTAGTCGAGGCGAGAGATGACCAGGGAGTGAATCAGGAGCTTTGTGGTTTCATTGGTTAGGAAGGGACGTATTTTAGAGATGTTGCGGAGATTGAGGCGGCAAGCCTTAGAAAGTGATTGGATGTGGGGCCAAAAGGAGAGTTTAGAGTCCAGGGTAACACCAAGCACCCTGACATGTGGGGATGGGTGGATGGTTGTGCCATTGCTCTTGACAGAGAAGTCGGGGGAAATGGCACGTGGGGGAGGAAATACTATGAGTTCAGTTTTGGACAAGTTGAGTTTAAGAAAGTGGTGTGACATCCAGGCAGATATGTCTGTTAGTAAGCTAGTGATACGTGAGGAGACTGATGGGGTCAGTTGGGGGGTGGAGAGGTAGATTTGGGTATCGTCAGCGTAGAGATGATATTGAAAGCCGTGGGAGGCTATCAGCCGACCCAGGGAAGAGGTGTATATTGAAAATAAGAGGGGTCCAAGAACAATTAATACATTTGTATGTAGCAGAGGCAAGCCACTGTTTTGCACCAATAATCCATATGCCTAAGATTCCATGAGCCCCCTCTGTAAAATGTTTGATGAATAACCTTTTAATGGTAGTGGTGAATGAGAAGGATGGTATGTGCTCTGTTCATATGTCCACCAACTCTTTGCATACTAGAGATACGCCACTTCACAAACAGATTTAGGTCATTTTTAATGTTTGCCTTTAAACAATATTAAGATCACTGCTTCCCACAAAACTTTTTTTTTAACTGTTTTGTATCGGTACATGTTATTGCTGCGGCTGCATATAACCTGATATAGCCACTTGCCATCCAGGATGTTTATATTTACACAAGCTGGACTGCAAGCGGATAATAAAATTAAAGTCAGCCACCTTGTTGTGCTTGTTTATAGGCAGTAACAAAACTGCTTCTTCTTTAAAGAAGTCCTGATTGGATGTAATGCATAAGAAGGCAGTGCTATGACATAAGCATAAAAATTACAGAAATTTCAACTTGGTCTTGGATTTTTTTTTCTGTTTCTCCAAATACCAGACAACTACAGACATCCTTGATCAAATGCGACCTTTAGCAACATATGCTACAAAAGGGGAGTCTTCAGGTCAGGTCCCTCTTTCAAAACACTTGCATGGTGCTGAAAGGGTAGGTTTTGCACTTACAGTCATCTAACAAGTTGGTGCAA
>BLSH010186678.1:274133-291519 GCA_018402905.1 Glandirana rugosa
GACCATTCCGACGTAACGACACGTGACTAGTCCGATGTAACGACCTGTGACCATTCCGGCGTAACGACCCGTGACCACTCCGACGAAACTAACCGTGACCATTTCGACGTAAACTACCCGTGACCATTCCGACGTAAACTACCTGTGACTAGTCCGACGTGTAAACTACCCGTGATGCAGCTTTACCAGTGCCAATCAAAGCAGCCTCACCAGTGCCCAGCAATGCGGCCTTACCAGTGTCCAGCAATGTAGCCTGATCAGTGCACAGCAATGCAGCCTTACCAGTGTCCAGCAATGCAGCCTTACCAGTGTCCAGCAATGCAGCCTTACCAGTGTCCAGCAATGCAGCCTTACCAGTGTCCAGCAATGCAGCCTTACCAGTGTTCAGCAATGCAGCCTTACCAGTGTTCAGCAATGCAGCCTTACCAGTGCCCAGCAATGCAGCCTCACCAGTGCCCAGCCAATGCAGCCTCACCAGTGCCCAATCAATGCAGCCTCACCAGTGCCCAGCAATGCAGCCTCACCAGTGCCCAGCAATGCAACCTAACCAGTGCCCAGCAATGCACCCTGATCAGTGCCCCCAGCAATGCATTCGGATCAGTGCCTACAGCAGTGCAACCTGACAGTGCCCCCAGTTGTGCAGCCTGATCAGTGTCCTCAGCAGTACAGCTTTATCAGTGTCCCCATCAGTGCAGCCTGATCAGTGTCCCCATCAGTGCAGCATAATCAGTGCCCCAGCAATGCAGCCTGATCAGTGCCCCAATCAATGCAGCCTGATCAGTGTCCGCAGCAGTGCAGCCTGGTCAGTGTCCCTGGTGTGCCAATGGGGGTCAGTCCATCCTGGGTGCCACACATTGGGGGGGGTGTCATCCAAGCACGCCTGTCCTCCCCTCCCTCAGTCCTCCTCCTCCAGCAGCCCCTGTAACAAGTTCCCACCTCCTAGAATACATGTCGGTGACACTGGCATTGTTCTGCCTATCACTGGACTCTAGGTGGTGGGACCTTGTTACGGGGCCGCTGGAGGAGGAGGAGCAGCACAGAGGGAGGGGAGGACGGGTACGCTGGTAGGACACCCTCCCTCCCCAGTGTGTGGCACCTGGGGTGGACTAACCTCCATTTGCACGGACGCCCTGCCCTTCCCGCACACTCACACTGCCTGCCACAGCTCGCAGTCCTGCAGGAGGTGGCTGCTAGCAGAACAACGTTGCTGCTGTGAAAAAAGTGCAGGAACGTCGTTCCCACACATTCCCGCAGGACTCGAGCCTTGTTCAGATGTCACAATTTGTTATCATGTCTTTACATGGTGCTAATTTTAGCTGCCCTCACCTTTGCAGCTATTCGATGTTTGAACAAAACACATTTCCTTTACTTTTCAGTGTGAAACTAAATGACAGCAAACAGCAATTATTGCTCATCATCATGCAGAATGTCCTTGCTCAACATGTGTTGATTGATCTGTTGATAGCATGTGAATATAGATGAGACTAGGAGCCCTTCCCCACCACTTGTTTGGTGCTGCTTCGCTTTTACCAACACTTCTCCACACTGACACATTCCATGCTGCCATGTGAGAAGCCAGGGGCGGGGCCATTGTAACTGATGGATGGCACCCTTGGCTCCCCCCTCACACTCCCTCCACCCTGAAAGGACAAACTCGAGCGGCCAGCGAGTGAGGCTGTCACTGAAGGGACGGGAGTAAAGATATGCGGTGTCCTGTGAAAGCCGTTGGGGAAGGAAGCTGAGTGTGAGAGTACACTGTGCTTTCATTACACTGTGCAGAACTCACCCGAGCTGGCGCCCCCCTGCTTCGCTGTTTCCATGCCTCTCTAAGCCACATCTTGTCCCAGTCCTGAACAGAAGAAAAGGATTTTAAAAATCTGAATCCCCCAGGGATTTTACCGCCCCAGTCCTGCCCACCACAAAGCCTGCATACTTCACAGGCCAGCCCTGCAGGTCATGGCTGCTAATGGGGATGACATTGCTGCTGTGAAAAAAGGATCCCTGCATCTACATCTCTTGTGTTGATGTGGGGATCTGTAAAGTTTTTTTTCGTTCACCCGTTGGTTGAACGAAAAAAGAACTGTACATATATACCAAGCTTTAGTTGTACTATTAGTTGTATATTTAATACAAGACAAGGGGTTTCCAGAGAGCTAAGAGCTATCTAAAGAATGGGCACATCCATGTAGCTAGCTTCTTAGGATATAAACCTCAAAGTCTATCATCTATTAAGGAAGGAGTCACTGCCCTGATTACTTTCAGCATAGCAGAAAATGATGGTGTGAGTGATGTGAAAAATAGACTAGAGTTCAACATGCATGCTGGGGTGAAGACTGCATAATATTAATATGCAATATTTCATATTTTCCTGACTAAAAATAGTATTTTGATTTGCTCCTAACAATATTATTCAAAGAAAAATATATACAAAACCACTATACATTCAACTTTAACAATAGTTCATGGCTAGGGTTGCTACCTCATCCCTTTAAACCCAAACACATATGAATTACACAGGTTCTGAGGCTAATGTAATGCAGATGAGGTACCAAGTGAGTTTAATTACCACCTTAATCAGCCACAGAATCTGTGTAATTAATTTGTGTTCGGTTTTAAAGGGGATGAGGTGGCAACCATATTCATGGCTGCCACTTCAATGGGCTAATTCCATCATGAGACTCTAACATTGAGATAAAGGGAAATCAACTTGTATCTTTTTAAAAAGCTATAGCTAATGTAAACCTACCTTCTCAATAAATGCATTAAACTAACAGCATGAATAAATCAAATGCCTGCACATACCTTAAGCTAACTTCAAGAGTGTCCCAGGAGTCCCAAGCCAAAGGCACAATTATACAAACTCCAATGTCTGTGCCTAAACTTTTAAACAGGCTGTTCACCCACAGAAAGAAAAGGAAACTGCTCCAAGCCTTGCCTGTTAATTATCAGTAATCACCAGCTGCTACTCAGGTTGGGTGCTGGCTTAGCTATGCTTGCAATGTAGGATGAAGAAATTCCTGGACAGCCGCACTTCCAAAAGTTTGTTAGTGCGGCTGTCCAGGAATTTCTTCATCCTACATTGCAAGGCTGTTCACCCAAATCGCTTTTGGCCCACCATTGTAATGAATAGATTTACTGTTTTGGGGATGATATGCAATGATGGAGTTAGATGAAGATATGTGCAGGCACCTCCGTATTATTAATATAATGGATCTAGTGAATATACTGTAGATGCTTATTTTAACTTACATTTAGTTCAGTCAGTGGACTAAACTAACAATGGTTTTTCCCATACAGTGATTCATGTTACCCTTGCCAGCTCTTTCCTCTATCATGCAGGGTCTCAAAAACCTGTACTTTTGATTGTGCAATTTAATTTTACTGGGCAGATAATGACAAAGTGAAAGTTGTGGGCTTTTCTGAAGCCTTATGCTGTTCTCATTAAAGTGGTTCTAAAGGCAGGGCATTTTTTTACCTTAATACATTCCATGCAGTAAGGTAAAAAATGTGCTAGTTGATGTATTGACCCCCTCCCCCCCCCCCCCCGCCATAAATACTCACAGTGTGCTATCTCAATCCAGTGCCATGCTCACCTGCAGCAGCTCTGCTCTCTGTTTCTCTCCTCAAAATACACAGAGACAGGAGTGGAAGCTATTGGCTCCTGCTGCTTTCAACCAAATTCAGTGAGTAGGGAGCAAGGGGCAGGGCTGAGCCCCGCTGTGTGTGTCTATATATGCACACAACCTGGCTCAGGAGTACATCTGCACATCTGCCCCCATAGCAAGCTATTTTCTGTGGGGCGCAGACCCAGAAGAAGAGAAGCAGACAGCACAAATGAGGGACCCCAGAAGAGGAGATTTGGGGCCGCTCTGTGCAATACGATTGCACAGAGCAGATAAGTATAACATGTTTATTATTTTCGAAAAAAAATTATCCTTTACAACCGCTTTAATGTGTTCTCCCTTTCTCAGCTACAATAAAGCATGTAATAAAGCAGTCTATTTCTGATCTATCAGTGCCCTTTACTATCTTGATGTACTGTACAGACCAAGCAGTACTTTTTAATATTGTACACTTGTGCAACTATGTTCAGAAAGTAGTCCTCCTATAACCTTCAGTGTGTCTACACGCAACTTAATGAACATTTAGTATCATAGGTGTGCGCAGCCTATTGCATTAGGGTGTGCACCCCAAAGCTCAAACACATATATTTTTATATACATACACATGCAGACACACACACACACTCTTATGGCAGAGCCAGTATAGTGAAAGAGATGGCAGAACTGGTCAGAGGGAGATTTCCCATCTACCTGCTGGCACACATAATGATAATGCCAATGCACATGGGGTGATTAGGGTGTGCCCATGCACACCCAGCACACCCCCTGCACACACCTATGTTTAGTATAGACACAACAAAGAGATGAGGGTCATTGCTTAAGAGAAATGTACACACATTCACCCAAAGCATTTCAGTCTACATCATGGAGGCAGAGAGGTTATCAGAAACAATTTTAGGAGTCATGTGTATTACCTTAAGGTGCGAAAGTTAGAGTCCATGTTGCCCGTATGAAAATGGCTTGAGTGCAGTTTGCACCTTTGACTTTTGCAGGTCCACCACTGCAACCAACTGCTGAAGAGCTACAGAATATTTGTTTCTTTGAAGGCTGTCAGTAGCTAGTAGCTAATAACTCGATTTCTTTCTTTTATCAAAGACCACACACACACATAAATGCCTAGAACAATTAAATCCTCCCAAAAGAAAATCAATAAGGAGGTACTGCTGCCTGCTGAACCTACAACAATTACTGGCATTGTATGAATATACTCACAGTGTGTACCGTCTGTTCTTCAGTAATTGTTTTTTTTCTCATATTGAAGATGAGCTTGCAGGATGTATCTGCTCACAAACACATCTATAAAGAGATCCGCTACACAGCTCAAACAGCCGTCAGCTCAAGGCCAGCAGCCTCAGATTTTTTTATACTATACTATCATAAAATTAAAATAAAAAAGTTGCCCTTGAATTATATGCAATATTTCTCCTGCTCTCTTTTTAATGTTCCTTTAATGTACTTTTTAAATTCCCAAAACTTAAACTAAAAGAGTATGCAAATGGCAGTAACACTGTAAAATGTTAATATAATAAAAATATGTGTTTTTTAACTGTCATCTTTTTTTTAATGGGCACAGAAAGAATTGTTTATAATTATAAGAGAAGAAATTTAGACAAGTTAAGATCTTGCAGGACTTTGTTTGATGGGATATCTGAGAAATATATAAATATACAGTATAATATAAATATAATTTTTTTTTTAGCTTCTAGTAAGGTTCTGTAGGCTCCCCTGTGCTATCTTACGTTCATCAAATATTTATCTGACACATTAAAATACTCAAAAGCACTTCAGAACACGGTGGTCACTATTTTCACACGTTAGTATTGCTCATAGCAATATTGTCTATGGGAACAAAGAAAATCTTAAAGCAGGTCAAATGCAAGTTAGAAGAAGCTCAACTGCTACAAATGCACTTGACAATAAATTCTCTATGATTTCATCTGATGCCAGCCACCTTGGTTGTTTTAATGATGACACTGCTCCAATAATAATAATAATCATCACCATAACATGAAATTACCTAGGACCATTCAGTTGATGACCAGACGTGATCTTTTCTAGTCCTTTTCTAGTTCACTGAGAAAATCAATTCACTCAGTGGGTGATCTGTTGTGAACATTCTACAGTAGGTCTATGAACAAGCCTGATTAGTTGCAAATCTGCATTTGGTTGAACTGGTTTGCCCATTATTGGCCAGGGTGCTTTATCTTAATGCCAGCATTCATTACAGCTTTGCTCAATGTAGTAACCAGTACATTGGCTTAATATAGTAACCTCAATATCATCTTGTATACCATCAGATTTAAAGACATACACATACATGCCCACATTACATTAGTTATTTGATCATAAAACATATTTACTAACCAAAATGTTTAATGCTGTAGAAAATTTGGGAAAAACAGATCTGGAGATGACATTTGGTAGAAGCTACAGTAGGAATACTGGCTAAAGCCTAGTACACACTAGTAATTTTATTTTGTTCCACCCAGCAGAGCTGAACAAAAAAAAACTCATTAACTTATAGGATAATTTAGTTTGTGTTCAAGTATAAAAGGGATTCTGTTTGCAAATTACACTTACACAATTACATTCCTGACATTAATTGTATTAGGCTACCCATCTCACAATGCCTCTGAAATTGTAAAGTGGTAGTAAAGCCTTATTTTCCACTTGTACCTACAGGTAAGCCTATAATAAGACTTACCTGTAAGTACAGTGAATATCTCCTAAACATGCACTGTTTAGGAGATATTCACACTGCATACTTGTGCTGGCCCTTCAGAGCTCTGTGCCCCACGCATGCACGGGGGGACATTATCGCGGCTCAGTCAATCAGGCGGTCAGAGCACGCAAACCCGGGAGGAAGAACATGTGAAGATGAAAGCCTCTGTCAGCAGTGACAGCGCACTGCTGGAGGGCTTCAGTCTAAGGTAAGCATTTTATGCAATGTGTACTAGCACATTATGCAATTGTCTTGCAGTTTTATTTAAAAAAGGGATGTGGTTTACTACCGCTTTAAGGTAATCAAGACTTTATTGTAAAGTGTATCAAATGAAGGAAAACATAATGGACTGCGTGACCTTAGCATTTTGCAATATTTCATAGATAGCAGATTCAGATTAACTAAAAGTGTAACTAAAGGCATTTTTTTTGATAGAGTGAAGAGGGTTTAGAACAGTTGTTAAATTTTTATTGCTGTCTGTATGGAGATTCACCCTGTCTGTTTGTCCTGTTTACCAATAGTCACAGTGAAAGAAAGTACCAAATTCTGGGTTTTACCTAGAGCAGTAATAGAGGGGAAATCTTCTAGCAGGGACACCATTCCTGGATACCCTGGTGACAACATGGGATTCCTTCACTTTGGAAGCATTTCCTGTTTTGGCTATGGAATAGGAAGTGAAAGTAAATCTCCCTAATAAAACAAACATGGCAAAAAAAAACTGATAGTGGTTATAATTTGCCCTTATTCTATCCAAAATGAAAACAGTTTTGGCTTTACTTCAACCTTAATATCCAAGAATGCTCAATGTATAGTGCATATAAGTATGTATATAGACAATATTAAAACACTTGTTTAATCAGATATTTCTTTGAAACTCAGCAATAATGAAAGCAAATCTAAACCTACTAAACAGATAGATCAAAAATTTGGGGAACAAGGGAAAAATCAGAGGCCGACCCACCAGTGTGGGGCTGGGGACGGTTAAGAGCATGCCACATCCTAAATATCAATAGAATTCAATTTGGACAAGAAACATGGAGGAGATTAGTGCAACTTAGCATGTCATGCCTGCATTCTTTTATTCGTTTATGTCATGTTTTTAAATCAAGAGTATTTGTATAATATTCTGTAGTAGGCCTTGGGCCTTTTTTGTAACAAATAAAGTACTGTTTTATTATAACCCATGCCTACAAAGTCCACGTTTCTTGTCCAAATTGAACTCTAAACCTACTAAACCTAAACACAAAAAAAATGGAGCTTAGCAGCCCTTAGATGCTGTGGCTGTATTCTTTTTCAGGCTAAAAAAAAAAAAATCAGCAATTATTTTAAAAGACAGTTCCATTTTCACTTCCTGTGAGCTGAAAAGAAAGCTCAAACATCCTATATTTTATTATGCAAACTACTAATCCTATCAACTACCTTGTAATGGAGATGAACAAAACAGATCTGTTTTCAGTCCAGCCTGTGTGACGACCATGGTTCCTTCCATAGACACAACAGAGAAATAAGTATAGACATAAAGGGACAGGGTGGGTGCTATTTGCATGGTCCCCAGGTGAAATAAAGGGAAGAAAAGACCGAAACAAAGAGAAAATGACTGCAGTCCCCACATCTAAAGACTGGTAAGCCACAACATATAACTTTTTTGTTTTTAGGTGTAGATTGATTTTAAAGACATAACTAAAGTCTACTACTTCGGCACAACTAATATTTCTAAATGTTCCTTATAATTTACCAATTACAACCAGAAATGTTCCTTTTACCCTAGAAAATCTTCACCCTTTGAATTCTGATCCACTTTATTTAAAAGCTGTGGGGCTATATAATAAGTATATTTGGGAACTGGCATTCTGTCTTTTCAGCTTCCCATTGAAAATCTATGCCCTGCCAAGTGTTTGTAAATATTACATGGCATAATTCACATGAGTCATGCTGCACAGCCTGCTAACGCCTGTCTGCCTCTGTGGAGAGGAGGTGTGAGAACAGAGTTGTGGACATGTAGCCTGGTGGCTGGGGGAGTGCAGCATGTGGACGCACTGGAGAAAAGGAGCACACGTAAAATTCACTGCATGTGTGTGAGTGTTGCACACAAACAGAACATACTCTCTGACAGATTCAGTGGCAATACAGTTGTGTGTGAGTGTTACTTTGAAAGACCCTGTGGCGGTTTGGCAAAGAATTTGAGAAATGGACTGCCTTGCCTGTGGGCAGCAGTGGGTATGGCTACTGTACTGGCTCTGCTGGCTGGTGTGGAGTCAGGGTCATGAGGGTGTGTGAGTGACTTGAGGTTGCAGTGCACAATGGTGGATGACAATGGTTAGTTACTCTAGTGCCTGACTGTTGCCGGGGATTAAAGTTGAAGCTGAACTGGGTAGGGGTGAAAGGGTTTTTGGTAAGTGGAAGCAGCATTTTTATGCATGACAAGAGCAATGCATGTTTAGCTATGTTGATATTTGCTCAGCAGCAAGTAGCATATGGTAGTAGAGTAGCACGTTTAATTCTCTTTCAGGCACTCACAAACCTTAGCAGCAGCAAAGGTTTGTGCTGAGATTTTCCAGTCTACAGTAAGTCCTATCCATGTTACCTGTGCCTCCTCCGGGATGCTTTCCCAAGCCATGCAAGGGACTATCACTGCACCATCTACCCAAAGTCAAGACTGCATCTTCCTCCTTCTAGACTGCCCGAGCTAAGACCTGCCATCAACACAACCTTGTTTTCCTTTGTCCTCATCATCAATGGTCAAGGTAATTTACTCTTTACACTAAGGTTTTCTTGTTTCACCAACTGTGACTCCTACAGTCTGATTCAGTCTGATATTATGAGAAGAGAACCACCTATTATGTCTGGATGGAAGAAAAGATAAAGTGAAAACATTTTCCTTTGGTAGCTTGTTTTCTTGAAGCCTCTTCTGGCAAAATATAACATGCAATGCTGGTGATGATGATCTGCTCAGAAGAAAGTTCTGCAAATTATTTCTTTCATCTTTTGTTTTTTAAAAAAATCTAGAATTCCTCTGGGAAATTTTGTGGGCTTGTCAATAGACAATTCAAGTGTTATTCATGTTGTAAAGCGCTGCGCAAAGTGTTGGCACTATATAAATCCTGTATAATAATATTAATAATAATAATAATAATAATAATGTGGGAAGGTGGATTACAGTATCCACAGGAAGAATATCTATATCCGGGGCTGCTTATCTCCTGCACTATGTGTGTGGATGCAGGCTACACTGTAACTATAGTTTTCAATTATTTTTCTAAAAGTACTAAAATAATGGCATAGTTGAAGCGTTTTTTGAATTCTGCAACATTAAACCTGCATTTATAAAATGCAAATTACAGAAACATGTAGCAATATATTGACTTTCACTTGAGAAAGCTGTTAGAAGAATTTTGGACCAGATGCCTACCATCAAATTACAAGTGGGGTCACAGAGAGGAACAGAAGGGTGAAAGAATAAATGTGTGACCCCAAAACAGGAGTGCACCAACTCTTTTTGAGCCTACCAGTCATAATGCATTTGAACATTTTTGCAACAAGAATAAACAAATGTGCATCCTGCTCTTTCTGAATTCTTCAAAAAAGCTACTTAGCAGGTTTCTGAAGCCAAATGTCAGTAGTCAACAGCCTGATGTATTCAACAGCAAAGTAGAAAACCTTGCAAACTTTTTGATCAAAACTATTTCTTTATCTGGTTATCAAGACAATTCTTGAAATTGCCAGATTCAATGTAAAATGTGGAAGTCTTCTGTAACGATGTTACAAAGTTTTATGTAACAGTTGACTGCTATTTTCAGAAGAAAATGCAATTACATGATCCAGTTCCTGGTCTAGTGACTCCTATACATGTTGTGCAATGATAATCTCAATGCCTTTATAAACACCTTCACTATGGATATTTCCATGGAAAAGGTTTATACAGTACATCAATGGAAGATATCCATGCATTCAAAATACTTGAAGACAATGAATTGTAGGAGTCTGGTTATATTGAAACCCAGTGGTTCATCATTTCAGAAATAAAGTCAGCTGTTACGGGACTTCTTTGCTTTCTACAGCCTTGGCAAGTTGTGGAACTCCTTTTAATTCCACCACACAGCAATGCTGACATTAGAAGGGTCTTCTCTAAAACAGCAAAAAACAAAACAGAAGATAGAGCATTACTATCATCATAAACCATTATGGCAGCTTTGATGAAGTACAAAATGAATATGATGCCTATCACTCCACAAAATATGGAACCACTGTCTTAAATCAAGATAAACATCTACCTACACAGAGACCAAAGAAATGAGGGCTGATTACCAAACTTCGGATGCAAGGAAAACAGTATATATGACAACATCATCTCCTGAAGCCGATTTATGAACTTGTAAGTACATGCTCAATCTGTTGTTGGCATAAAGCCATATACAATTTTGAAATACTGTTGAAGGATACTTTAATTTAGTCTATCAATAATTTTTACAACTAACTCACAAGCATACAGCCATAGTGATCTTGATCATTTTTACTGTGTTATGACAATCTACTGCACATTTAGTATTGTTTACATCAATTATAACGAGTATTCAAAACACAAAACCATTTTATTTATTTCTTCCCCTCACACATGCAAATTTATGTAATTTCATATTCATAAAACAAACTTGACTACTGCGATAGAAAGCTGCACTTTAGGGTGTTGATAACCTTTTTCTTTTTCCTGGGGTGAACTTTAAACAAATTGTTATGTATTACCAGAATTAGGAAGATATGCACAGATATTATGTAAACAACATATAACAATTACAAAAAAAAAAAAAAATCACTCTTTTGTATGAGAGTCAACCACCTATTCTTAGTAGTCAGTGTGCACATTTGGCAGCTTTTTCGATAACCTGCATCTAAAGCTGTGTTACATATTTTTGCTGTTTACCTAATGGACCCATAGCCTTGGATATTGGCCCTTTACATGCAGCAGAGCATTTCCTCTCAGGCTATAGCTGGTTGCTCCCACTTTTCTGGAGATTGATAATGCAGAGAAATGGGACCCAAAAAAAATGCTTATTGGAAGCAGCCACAGCATGGGACTCAAACTCCCCACTAGTGATAAGAGGCAGGTTTCTGATTGGACACTACTGTGGCTGGATCTTGGCCCTGCCCACCATACAGGGAGCTACAGACAGCATAAAGAGGTGCTTTTAATGGACCACTGATCAGAAATATACCATGTTCTATACACACTTGGTCCTCTGTGGAAACAAAAAATAAAATTTCATAAGAGTTATTCCTAAAGCTTCGAGTCCCTTGTCAGTTATTACTTCTGTAAACTATGTTTCCCTTACACTATTTCCCCAGATCTCATTGTTTCCCTAGATGGAAACCATAGCAGGACACTGAGAAGAAGACCTTATACTTAATTGATGTTTTGCCAATACTTGGAAGTTACCTATCCTCAGCCTGTTCCCAGAAGATGGTGAAATGATGTCTGCAGCACCTGTCTTCCTCTACTTTGGACCAATCTCAGTCTCTAACTTCACTTCCAACTTCCAGCTCCTTTCCATATTGTGCCATACATAGCACACTTGTGTCCAAAAGATGGCATACTAGTCATTTGCTGCATTCCCCCTAGTGCCAATGTCAAATCCATGGTCACCTGACCGCCCTCATTCACCACCAAGTGACCAACAGTAAAAGGCAGGTACCCAACACCTTCTTACATGCATTTCTATAGACTTGTATGGGAATGCAAAACTCATCTGGCTCAAAGAAAAGCCTATGCACAAATGCTTTAATAAAGGCAGATACACAAATAGGCCAAAAGGAAGCTTGCTTAAATGCTATCTGCACAAAAAGTATATTGATTTGCTTGGATTGCCAGATATGGGCAAACTCAGAAATGTCTTCTTTCATGCTGTGCTTTGCTACAATAAAGGTGGACTAAAGCAGTAGTGCACATTTATGCTGCTATCCTATCCAGCAGGTTGAATGGAAAGAACTGATTTGATTCCCCCATGGGGGGGTTAGGGGAATCACTCCCACTGAGCTATTGTATTCTGATGGTGGGGAGACTTCCCTGCTATCCAAATGCACTGATCAGTGCTGCCAGCTGTAGCTGAAGGCACTGATTGAATGGCATCTACTTGACAGGTTGGTTGCACAGAAGTTGAACAGTGGATCGACTTAAGTACAACCACTGTTCCCTTACATGGACCAAAATTCAGCCAGTCCCAGGCCGGCTTTAAATGCATGTCCAGCTAAAAATATTTACCCTTATAGATAGAATGGGGAAGAAGAGTTAGTACTCTGTCAAGTTTTTATTATTATTTTTATTATTATCTTGGACTCTAATATCTAGGCTGACAATGTTTTACCAGACAGAAAGTGAGGGGAACTCTTCAACAGCAATAAAGACAGAAAAAAATTTTTTTTTTAGTAGAGTAAGAGAAGATTTCTATTTCTGTGTTCCTGTTGCAGACTTTACCTCATTTCTTGTCTGGCGAAACCATCGTCTGTAAGATGGGAGGTAAAGGTAAATGGAAAAAAGGGAAATACGCTTTAAAAGAGAAGTATAGGGTTAAGTATAGGGTTAACAAAAAAAAACGTATACTCACCTAGGTGGATGCAGCATCGATACAATGCTGCATCTGCCTCCAAACGCCTCTGCACTGAGAACTGAGCGATCAAACACAGTTCTCCACTCTGGTCTGAGCAGAAAACAGTGACTGTCAGTCATCGGCTCTCTGCTCAACCCCTTCAGTGCTCACTGGAGCGCTGGGCTGGGGAGAGGGAGGAGCAACTGGCTGAGTCTCACGCGGTGCAGCCGTGAGGCTGAGCAAACTGCCAGTCCAGGCATCTGGGTGGATCCAGGCATCTGCTTTAGTCTGCTGTTGGCTGAAAGCAGGTCACAGGAGAATAGAATGAATTGCACTCCTGTGATCCATAGGAGAAGTATAGCCAAAAAAAACTTTGAACATACTTCTCTTTTAAGGTAAAATGAATGGACAACTTTAGCAGTTCCATTAATGATGTGTTTCCGTTAGCTGCTTCTGCCAAAAATTCTTGCTCTTAGAATGTGTTTTGAAAGGCTGAGATTTGTCACTGGTTCCATTGGAGCAAGTTAAAGCCAGCTGAAGTCCTTTGCCTTTTTTCACTTTATAGTCCTGTTACCACAATGTGATAATCTGCATTGGAAAACATTTAGAAAAATCAACTTCCTCTTAATGGAGATACCCTTTTGCTCTCTCGCTCCAGTGTTCAGTGGTGGCTGAGCTGTGTAACAGCCACCAAAGTGAAATTTGTCCTTATGCACTATAGTACTGCAAAGAAAAAGAGGTGTGTTTAACCCCGGTCATTTAGAGTGCAGCATGGTCGGATGTTGGCCTCTGTTGGGACTATGCAGGCATATTGAAAATTAGAAATTAGAAGGGAAGCTACAAAAAATGGAGGCTGAGTTTACTATGACAAATGGATGATATTAATCATATTGATGGTTTATCTGTGAGAAAAAAAATAAAACCTTTATATATTCTGTATGTATCCAAGCAGCAGATTTCAGTTTTGGGTCAAAAAAAGACAAACAGCATACACTTTTTGACCATGGAGTTAAATAGCTGGAGGGATGTTCTATATAGCAAAAAGCAGCTGTATGCCTTTAAAAAGCATCTTCACACACAGTTCAAACACTGCAAGCTAACAATAGGGGTGAGCTCAGGATTTCAAGATCTTTAAAGAGTCACAACAAGGACTAGTTTGTCGCTATACAAAACATTCTCCTTCATCTTGTGGTACAGCAGTGAAAAATGCATGTTCACTTTGATACATCGCAATGATTGATTCTGGCACACACACAAAAAAAACAGGAAACTTCAGTGCACATAGATCTTTGCTGTTTTTTGTATTATATAATAGATGTGTGGCTTCAAAAATTGTAACATGAAATAAAATGGTATTGGTATCCTTCTTTCTTCAAGTGACCCAGCATGGATAAAACAACGAATCATCCCAGCAAAGTACTCTTATTACATAAGAGAGACTATTAACCTATGATATCTCCCCAACCAATGTAGGGAAATATGCTTTAAGGTTTTAAAATTAGACCATTAATCACCAAAGGACTATAAATCAAAGTTTTCTATACAGAAAGGAAACATACAGAACCATTAAATGTGTGTTAAATTCTCAGTTCCAGCTTACCCTGGACCCAAACAGAAAATACAGCATAATACCATACATTTTTTTAATATATCATACAATATGACCAATTTTATTAGTCAATAATAATAACACAAAGTACTGTAAACACTTTAAGGAGGCAATCCATACAAAAGAAAATGTCTCTACTAACCCCCTTGCATACACTGTTATTATAGCACCTTTGTCCTAAAATTTGCCAATGGAACCAGTGCATTTATCAGTTGGTGATCCAGCTCAGCAAAAAACTGCCCTGACATAGGCTTGCTTCTCAGTAGGTCCTAATATGGTGAGATGCCAGAGATAATTAACATGTTTTCTTTCTGTGAAAAGGAAGGTTGATAAAACCAGGCATACATGGATTGAAATTTGGCCGGCCTAGCATTTTTAGTTAGCATTATTAGTTAAGACCTGTAAGATCTGTGGGAATGTATAGGTATACAGCTGGGAATCCCATATGAGTGATATAGAACTCTACATAATCTGTATAGAATGTCTCTCTACAGAATGCCTGACAGCATTATTATTAGGGACAGAAGATCTTTAAAATCCATTAAAACCGCTACACTTGTTATAAAAGTGCATATTATATGGTAGCCATTTTCAAAAAGGATCATGTCAGAATTTTCATTATAATAGTTCAAAGGCTAGATCTATGCAAAGACATAAACACTGCCCACCTTAGGTGCTAGAGCGGAGATAAATGTGCTACTGGGGCCATGGACCTGATGCATCCACTTTCCCAGACTAGACACCAGATTTTAGTTTGCTGTACCCACTTTCCCAGACAAGACTCATGATTCAACTAGAATCAGAAAATCAGAAAAAGGCCCCTTTCCTGGCCTGCTAGGCTGCATGCTCGGATAAGAGTCTGGTATGGATTTTGGGGAGACCACGCACATTTTTTTTTTTTGAGATTTTGGCACGGGGGTTTTCCTCAAAATCCATACCAGACCTAAGGATCTAGTATGGATTTGGGGGGACTCCATGCCATTTTAAAAAAACATTTAGTGTGAGGTTCCCCTTAAAATTCGTACCAGACCTGGTACGGATTGGGGAGGGCCCCCACGCTATTTTTTTCATGATTTTTTTTATTGCCAGCAATGTTTTTTTTTACATTCAGCTGTCAGTGGGGAACCTTGCTGACAGCTGATCAGTCACCCTAGCTAAGGTTAAAGATGCCAGAGGCCGCTGGCTCCCGTGTCTATAATCTCATCTAAAATCGCAGCTGAACTCCTGAACAGCTGCTTAGGAAATATGCAGTGAAAGTGGAGGGGAAATTTGCCCTGGCCGCCAGACCCGCTGATTGGCTCCCATGCGCCCCAGACCCAGAAGACACAAACAACATACAGATACCTTGTTTCGTGTAGCCGGGCCGCCCTGCCACAGTATAAGTGCGGTGGGCAGTACGGAAGTAGTTAATTACTTCTCAATGTACTTCATGCAGTACTTTATAGTCTTTATAGGTGCCCTAAAGCACAAAAGGGAGGATGTGTGCAGAGTTTGTTAATGTGTCAGCCCCACTTCCCTCTGCATTCCCCACGTCCCAGCTAGTAGCCAGAGGCAGGTGCTACAAAGCAAAGCAGCCATCTCGTTGGTGTAGGGTGGCAATGTGCCAAGGGGGTATGCCCTGTCTGACATCGCTACTAGTTTTGTAGGGCACCTAGGAAGATGGGACAAAATACTACATGTGCTTTTTCCCTTCATGAACTAAATAATGTAAAAATGGGATAGTTAACATTAAATCACCTTCAACCCATAAGATATTGACTAATGACTACTATCTTGTTTTTTTAATACACAGATAAAAAACAAATAAGGGAGTTTTTATAATCTGCTAATGGATTTCTCTTTCTGTCCATCCAGTCCTAGGAATTTCACAGTTTGCTACACAGCACATCCCTTTCTGACAGGGCAGGATACCTTATTTTTCTCTGCTGCAGTTCAGTAACATTTACAGGTTATGTCCCTCGACAAACCTCTGAATGGACAGTGAAAATATAAGTAGCAGGCTGATGAGCTATTTTCTCCTTCATTCTGCTCTCTCTTCCTATCAGCATTCCCCGTGCATTGCCGTACAATTGATTAGCTTGATGTGCTATTTCCCCCGCCCTAAAGTCTAAACTTTATTATACAAGAAATTGGAAGAGGCTAATTCCAAATCAAATTCAGGTACTTACACTGCTTGTATTGATATAAAAAAAAATATATAGCACCCTCTAGGTAGGTAGGTGCCATTCTGGGCTGGGAGTGGCTCAGGATAGGGATGGGTGATTCACAGGTGGTGTCATCAGGACCTCACACTTCTTTCCAGAGGCTTCTGGAGTTTTCTGGAAAGAGAGGTGGAGCGATCTGGGGTAATTTAAGAAGCTTTGACAAATCCCCAACCTGGATTGGCAGGGAGAAGCCCTCCTTAAATACCCAGGTTCAGCCCAGCTGGGGAGGAGTTGGGGAGGAGTTGTCGGGTGGAAGAGATAGAGTAGAGAGTGTGGAGGCTGTTGGGGCATAGAGGGAGCTCCCCAGTCTGGGGAGGTGACCTTAGGCCTGGGCTCGGGTGCATCCAGGAGGAGAGAAGAGATCCTGGGACAGAGGCACATGAGAGAACAACTGATCACAGCCGGGGAGGCTGATGAGTGAGGCTCAGGGAGGACAGGGGAGGCACGCCTGAGAAGACTAGGAGTAAGCAGTCAAAGATGTGTGCAGGACCAGAAGAGTGGACTGTGGGAAGAGGGGCAGTGTAAAGAGGCAGCTGCAGCCATGAGGGCTGGAGAGCCTAAAGAGAGCTTACTGGGATCAGTAGCCATGTTGAGGACAGTTAGAACCGTAACCATTCTACACAATAGGGGGACTGTGGTCCCTGCCTGCA
>BLSH010186684.1:13941-34842 GCA_018402905.1 Glandirana rugosa
ACTCAGACACCCGCCTAGCGGATGTGACAGCAACCAGAAAAGCCACTTTCTGTGACAACAGACGCAAGGGAATGTCCCTAATCTTTTCATATGGTGGCTTCTGCAGCACAGAAAGCACCAGATTCAAAACCCACGGTGCCAGAGGCGACCGTATCCGAGGAGCCACATGACGTACCCCCTGTACAAATGTACGGATCAATGAATGAGACGCCAAGGGCCGTTGAAAAAGAACCGCCAGGGACTAAATCTGACCCTTAAGCGTACTTAACACCAGGTTCTTGTCCAGACCTTGCTGCAAAAAAGTCAGTACTCTGGACACCATATAAGACCGGGGGTTCCAACCCCCTGCCTCGCACCAGGCAATATAAGCCTTCCAGGTCCTATGATAAATCTTACGTGAGGTACCTTTACGTGCTTCAATCATAGTAGGGATCATGGAGTCCGAGACACCCCTATCCCTCAACACCTGGCACTCAATAGCCAAGCCGTCAAAGCCAGCAAGGGTAAAGCAGGGTGCAAGATGGGCTCCTGAGACAGTAGGTCTTCGTGAAGTGGAAGACGCCACGGAACATCTGTCACCATCCGTACTACGTCGGCGTACCAAGGGCGCCGAGGCCAATCCGGCGCTACCAGGATTGTCGGGATTCCCTCTGCTTCTATCCTGCGCAGAACCCGCGGTAGAAGCTTTAGAGGAGGAAAGATGTACCGACCCCAGATCGCTACCAGAGCGTCCGAGGCGACCGCCAGCGGATCTTTTGTTCTGCACACAAAGGTCTGTACCTTGTGATTGAACCTGGAGGCCATGAGGTCCACCTCTGGTGTGCCCCACTTGAGGCAAATCTGGTGGAACACTTCTGGATGTAGGGACCATTCCCCTTGATCCAGAGTCCGGTGGCTGAGAAAGTCCGCCTGCCAATTTTCCACGCCTGGGATGTAGATTGCAGAGAGAGCTGGTACTTGAAGTTCTGCCCACCGAAGGGTCAGAGCCGCCTCCGTGGCTGCTGCTGAGCTTCTTGTTCCGCCCTGATGGTTCGCATATGCCACGGCCGTGGCATTGTCCGACTGAACCCGGACAGGGAGGCCTCGCAGCATTTCTGACCAACGGGACAGACAAAGCCTGATCGCTCTCAGTCCCAGTACATTTATTGGAAGACAAGCTTCCTGCACTGACCAATGACCCTGGGCAGAGAACTGACCCAGGACCCCTCCCCAGCCCAATAGGCAGGCATCCGTCGTTACTATCGACCAATTGAGGGGGAGAAAACATTTCCCCAACTTTAAAGCCGGAGCCCGAATCCACCAAATCAAGGATCCTCGGGACTGATGATCCAACCTGATCAGTCTGTCTAGGGATAGAGGAGATTTGTACCATTGCGACAAAATCGCCTTCTGCAAGAACCGAGTGTGATTCTGGGCGTAAGGTATCGATTCGAAAGTCGACACCATGAGCCCCAACACTCGCATACAGAACCGTAAGGAGGACCACTGGCGTGATAACAGGGTTCGCACTGCTGCCTGAAGTGTCAGGAACTTGCTTGGTGGTAAAAACACCCTTGCCTGAACCGTGTCCAGAATCAGACCCAGGTATTCCAGCCAGCAGGATGGAGTCAGTGATGACTTCTGCAGGTTGATTAGCCAACCAAACTCCTCTAACGTGGACACTTTAATTGTCACGTTCTCCTCCAGAGCTGCAGTAGACTCTGCTCTCGGGAGTAAATCGTCGAGGTATGCTACTACTGCAATACCTCTCTGTCTCAGCAGCGCCAGCATAGGGGCCACCACCTTGGTGAACACTCGGGGCGATGAAGCCAACCCGAAGGGAAGTGCCACAAACTGGTAATGCAGGTCCCCCACTGCGAAGCATAGAAAACGCTGGCGACTGTGACAAACTGGCACATGGAAATACGCGTCCCTGATATCCAGGGACGCCATGAATTCCCCTTGGTGCAGGGCGGCCACAACCGAGCGGATGGACTCCTTCCTGAATCTCTTCATCTTTACAAAGCGATTTAATGCCTTCAGGTCCAGAACTGGCCTGACACCAACTTTTAGGGCACCACAAAGAGGTTTGAGTAAAACCCCAGAAATCTTTCCCCCATGGGTACCGGTACAATCACTCCCTGTTCGGCAAGCGCCCGAACGGCACCTAGAAGCACATCCCGATGTCCCTGAGGGAGTCTCAAGTTTGAAGGGAAGAACCTTTCTGGGGGCAGAGAGATGAATTCTATCCTGTACCCGGAGGACACCACCTCCAGTACGCACCGATCGGTGATGCGGGCAGTCCATATGTCTGCGAATCCCAGCAACCGGCCCCCCACCCGTGAGTCGGGCGGGGGCAACCCATCATGCGGAGGTTGATTTATCCTATGCTTTTTCGGACTTATGCTGCCAAGGCTTTTTACTGTGCCCAGCGGCAGCCCTACCGGACTTGAAGCCCTTACCCGCTGAGCCGGGTGTCTGAAAAAATTTCTTCTGACCTGAAGAAACAGGGCCCTGCCTACGGCGAAAATCCTGCTGCTTCGGCTCTGGAAGGAAAGTACTCTTCCCTCCCATGAAATCCTTAATGATTTCATCCAACTGTGGGCCAAACAGATGCCCTCCCTGAAAGGGAAGATCTGCAAGAGCTTTCTTTGAAGCCTGGTCACCCGACCAAGAGCGGAGCCACAGCACCGCCTGATAACAATTGCAAAAACAGACATTTTTGACAATATGGGAAGAAGGTCCAAGGCAGCATGGCAAATGTAGTGGAGACCCTCTTCCAAATGTTGCACCCGCTGCACCTCAGCCTGTGCACACTCACAAGTTAAACCAGTGTGCAGTGTGGCAGCGTGCTCGTGAAGAGATTGTGCCGCCATCGCAGTCACTAGCGCCGGCCGCATGGCTGACCCAGCCAACAAGAACAGTGCCTTAGACACTGCCTCCGTGCGGCGATTCGCTGCCCCCCTAAAAGACAGCAACCCCTCCAAGGGAATGGTCGTTGCCTTATTCAGACGGGCCTTTGGGGGGTCCACCATTGGGGACGCCCATCTCTTAGTAAAGCTATCCTCAAAGGGGTAGCGAACAGCAAAGCTCTTAGGGAAAGCAAAGGAATTTGGTGGCCGTAGCCATTCCTTGAACACCGCCTGTTTAAACACCTGATCATATGGGTAAGCCCTAGGGGACCTAGGGGGTTTAAGTGGTCCACAAACATATGTGGACTCATGCGACTCCCCTGCTTGGTCAAGCCACATAGAGTAGCCGATATCAGTGATCAGAGCGGCCACTATCGCTTTATCACGTGAAAAAGGAGCCTCCTGATCACCTTCACCATCTGAGGGCAGTTCACCCTCTGATAGGACCACAGGTGTGACCACCGAGGTGCTTTCTGGATCCGAATCCTCCCCTGAGGACTGAGGGGGGTGGGCGTTTCTTGGGGCCCCAGAACCGGGTCCCCCGCCCGGGAAAAGAATTCCCCAAATACCGCCCTCAGCTGTTCCAAGGACACCAAGGTTCCTGGAGTGGATTGTTGATCCGCAGGTACCCCTGCCATAGCATTGCCAGCCTCTGACATCCCAGCCTTCCGGCACCCCCACTGTGTGACCACCACCTCTACCCCACCAATCAGCCAGGGAGACCCGGGAGGATTGCACCCACCGCTACCAGCACCCAGGGAGAGCCAGCTATACTTGCTGTTTTAGATGCCTCAGCACTGTGACCGGAATGAGCAATGCCAAACAACCCACTGCACTTCAAGAGCCTGCATCACCGAGTGTCAGCCACGTTGTCCAAGAGAAACCGGAAGTATCACTTCCTTTTTTAAAACCCTTCCTATGACACGTGTGTAGTACCAAAAACGACCACTGGGGGCCGCCAGAGGACAGGCTGAAAAACACATGGTTACCAAACAAATAGATGCTGCCATTTAACACAAGCAGAGCTTTAAAGGAAAATGGCGCGGTCGGCGGTGAACGAGCGGTGATCCACCGAATGGTGGCAAACCACTTAATGCAGTGCTCCGAACGGTCAGTGCAAGGCACGGTGATCCACACCGAATGGCGGCGAACCGCTTAACGCAATGCTCCGAACGGTCAGTGCAAGGTGTGGTACTGCGGGGGGGAAGGGGGAGTGGGGGGAAGGGGGGGGACGGGAGATCATCCTCAGAGGGGTACCACCCAGTGTGTCCCCCTAACAGACCCCCACCGGCCGGCTACCACAGAAGCTGCCCAGGTGCCCACTCTCCGCGCCCCTTGGTCCACTCACCAATCCGACGGGCGCAGCGGGTAGCCACCCGGAGCAGACTTACCTCCCCATAGAGAGGCATGCTGCTGGCCAGGCCTCTGGACAGGCAAACCACTCACTGGGCTCTAGTGGGTTTTAGCCACTGGCCGCCCGCACGGAATGGGCGCTATGCGGCAGGCCCCTGCTAAGGGTAGCTCGCATAGTGTCGGCTGGACTGGGGAAAGTTTTGGATTCGAGATATCCTCTATACCACCAGCCGGCTTCTTGATAGCAGTCTTCATCAGAAACACTCTTCAGGAGACCGCAGATCCCATAGGGAACCAGGTCTACTCCTTGCACTAGGCAATTAAAAACTGGTGTGCTATGCAGAGCAGGGGGATTATATGCTAAGGTGAGGACGGCCCCCTGGGAGGGGCCAGCCTATGCTTTTGTTTGTTTTTGCCTAATCTACTCCTAGTGATATGAGCATAACCCCACGTGTCATAAGAAGGCTGCGTCTGTCAGTGAACGGAAGAGTAATTCTGCAGCTTCCAGGTTTTTATTCAAAAATCTTATAGGATATCCACGTTATAACATATAAATTACAAAAAAGCAGCTGCTTAAGCAATCTGTGACACTAGATGCAAAAATTGTGATAAATATAAGAAGCAGCGCTAAAACAATTACTGTAAATCTTCAAGGTTGCATAGATATTGAAATACCAATTTACAGATGTCCATTACAACTCAAAGAGATGGCACGTGGACTCCAAGCCCAAATCTGTAGCTGTAAGCTATGCAACCCAGATCCAGAACTAGTGCATGACATTCCAGACAGAGAAAATAAAAGTAAATAGAGGTGTTACATGACACACTAGCTCTTACATCCATTAGCAATGATGACTGAAAAACTAGAAGGTACCTATAAAGGGCCTAATACATGCTTACAGGCTGAACATTAGAGATTAGCTCAAGGTTCATTCTGAACAGAAATGTTTGCTGCTCTAGCTTTTTTATGGGCATTCTGAATATCATGTATAGTAGCAGTATTACTACTGCTGTTATACATGACAGAGTCCCCCCCTTCATGAACAGGTCATTTTTTGCGATAAGGCACTGCGTTACTTTAATCAACAAATGCGTGGTCATGCAATGCTGTACCCAAATAAAATGTATGTCCTTTTTTCCCATAAATAATTTTCTTTTGGTGGTATTCGATCACCTCTGCGTTTTTTATTTTTTTTGGTATAAACAAACAAATAATTTTGAAAAAAATGTTTTTGTTACTTTCTGCTATAAAACATCCAATAAATAAAAAAATGTAAAAAAATCAAATTTCTTCATAAATGTAGGCCAATATGTATTCTGCTACATATTTTTAGTAAAAAAAACCCCAATAAGCGTATATTGATTGGTTTGCGCAAAAGTTATAGCGTCTTCAAACTATGGGATATAGTTATGGAATTTTTATTTACTTATTTTTTTACTGGTAATGGCAGTAATCATTAACTTATAGTGGGACTGTGATATTGCCACGGACAAATCGGACACTAACTGACACTTTTGACATGTTCTAGGAACCAGTGGCACTAATACAGTAATCAGTGCTGAAAAAATATGCACTGTCGCTGTGCTAATGACATGGGATGGGAAGGGGTTAGCATCAGGGGCAATCAAAGGGTTAACTGTGTGCCTAGCCAGTGCTTGTGTACTGTGTGAGTAGTGTTTTTACTAGGGGAATGCATTAATCCATGTTCCTGCTTCGCAGGAACACAGGATCAATGCCCTCCCTACTGACAGAATGGCGATTTGCCTTGTTTGCATCGACATTCTGGCTCTCTGCCTAATGATCGGTGGGTGCCGGCAGACGTTGAGTCTGCGGTACCCACAGATCAGCTCCCAGTGTGTATAATCACAGCGGGAGCAGGTCACTGGTGCCACGCATGTGCTCCCCAGACCGGGAAGTGCAGAATTGCGTACTAGGTATGTGATTGTCCGCAGCAGAGCCACCTTGCCACCATATATGTATGTTATACAAGTGGTTAAGGATGCCAGCTGGTGCAGGCACTGCCAAGTCCTTAACAACCAGTAACATCACTGGCCCTATTCATTTACATCACTCCAAAATCAAACAAATATGTCTCTCCTGTGCTGTGCGATGTGCCCGGGGTGACTATTACTTCCGTGGAGGTATGACTGGGTGGATGGTGCACGGCCTGCTGCCCTTGTCGACTTGGGGAAGTCTGGAATACTAGAACATGAAAAAATGACATGGAAGGCGCATGGCCTGGTGCATTATCCTTGGTAAAGGTTGTTTTTATTAAATGACAGAAGTAAAAACTTACTCACATGTTTACAAATGTTTAAAATTCTTTCATATCAATCCAGAGGAGACCACCCGTGTCCCATGTCCCGGCAAGTCAGCCACCCGGGACACGGGTGGTCTCGTCTGGATTGATATGAAATAATTTTAAACATTTGTAAACATGTGAGTATGTTTTTACTTCTGCTATTTAATAAAAACAACCTTACCAATGATAATGTGCCAGGCCATGCACCTTCCATGTAATTTTTTCATGTTCTATTCATTTACATGGCTGAGAATCCCTGACCATGTAAGCAAAGGTGCGGGGTCCCTGTGAAGACATGGTCCATGCTGGGAGCTCTGAGAAATCACCCGTCCTGAACCTGCGGTACATGTGGAGTGCCACTTTAACCTCTGGAGAATCATTTGCTCAAAGCTTCTGTTTTTGACTTGATGTCCTCCTAAACCTTCCAAACCTGCACCATCAGCTGCAAGTTCTGCTATCAACATCTGCCAGAACTAATATGTCTCATGTTCCTTGCCGCTTTATGTTTCACTCTCAGTGTGGCCTGGGCTGGAGATATAAGAGAGGCAAATCTCACCATTTCTGTCTTCAATCAGGTACATGACACACTCACAGTTTAGCGTGAGCATAAGAGCAAATAATCATGATACAACTAAGACATACATTGCATAGTTCTATATGTAGTAAACCAGCACCTTTGTCCTATATTCATTTAACTAAAATATCACATCTTTGGCAGGCTGCAGAACGAGGCCAAACATAGCAAAGCAGGGATGAATGCACAGTACAAAAATTGAAAGACTTTAATAGGTGTCTAGAAGAGATAAAGAAAACATGTCAGGATGTCCATTTTATAAATGGACTTCCACCAAGCCAGGAATACCTCTTGTCCAACCAGGAGTGAAGCATATGTTGTGTAGAAGGTAACAATGGGAGGTAGTGGAGGTCATCAAGCTTATTCGTGTTGGCTAATAATTGCAGTCCAAGATGTGATGGAGTTGCATGCCCCACTGAAAGGAAAAATAAACTTGTAGGAGGGCCTGATCAGAAGATGAAAGATTGACACATTTAAGCATTCTGACTTAGTTGCATTAATTGTAAAGTTGCTAAGGAATAAAAAAACGCTAACTCCTTGTGTAGCAAAAGGAATGCAATTCTAGGATTAAACACATATAGGAGGAAATAAATCGAGAAAAAAGCTTAATTTGTGGGTGACACCTCCAATTAAGCCTGGATAGAATTATTCATTCAAAGTGCATTTGCTAGATGCTCCATGGCTCAAATGTACTCTAATCTTGGCAGAATTAAATGAACATATAGCCATTATTTCAAAAAGACAGCAGGCAGACATTAGTAGGAGAAATTCCATATCCAGTGATCAAACACCTTTTCTGCATTGAGTGACAGGAGCATAGGGATAACAAAGTCCACTTGTTCCAGATGGATCAACGGATCAATATATGCGTTTAGATATTTAAATCAAAATTAATCAATTAAATGTGTCATTCCCCTGTAAAGCACTGAATGTGACTAATCTCTGTAAATGTGCAATAGAGGAACCAGGTAAGATTTCAGTAATATGATAGGGGTTGTATGAATCCTTTAGCTGTTTAACACTGTGCATTTTTTAAAAAAGGAAGTCAGATAATGGGTTAGCAAAAAAAAATAAAATGCTTATAAGAAAAGCCTTCATTGCATTCACTTATTTATATTTGAAAAAAAAAACTAAAACATGAAGTTGAGGAGTTCGGAATGAAGGTTGAAGCATTTTTTTCACTGGTACTCTCAGTTCCTGTCTGACTGAAACTAATATTTATCTATAGTAGTAGTGTCTGGACTGCTGGATTATAGGAGATTTGCATTGCCTGATTACTACCATGGTTCCATGGTTTCAGTCAAACCAAGGATTGTGTTTATACTGGTCTTTTTGCAAGCACAACCATCATACTAGTATCAGTTTACAAGGTCCCGCTTTGGAAGCACCACCAGGTACCACGTGGTTAGTATTAGTAGGTGGGAAAAAGACATGCTTGAAGACCTTTAAATTGTGGACCATTAGCAGATAACTAATAAACAGGGATTTTAAAGACCTGTAAATATCCAATTGAGACTTTTACAGGAGGTCTGACAGGGAACACTGCTATTTTTGTGATTAACACCTTCCCACCCAGCCTATAGCAGAATGATGGCCGGGTGGTGGCTTTACCGTTCTGAGTGGATGTCATATGACGTCCTCTCAGAAAGTGCTGCTCGATTTCTAAATTAAAAGTTGCTGTTGGGGTCCTGTTCAATTTGGGCTTGAGTGCAAGTAAATTAACCAGTTCCTGCCTGGCCTATAGCAAAATGACAGCTGGGCCGGGCGCTTATTGATCCGGGTAAATGTCATATGATGTTCTCCCGGATGGCGCCTCATGTGTTACCACTGTTACCGATGACTGATCAGTGTCCGCTACTGGTATCATGTGACCACTGTGACCATTCACAGTGGGTCACAAGGCAGTTTTAAACAATTGGATGGTTTCTGTTCATGCCATCCATTGTGTACAATTGTGTTGCTCGCCGTGATTGGTCAATGTGATCATATGGTACAGACAAGGCCGATCACAGCCCATCTTTACCATGTGATTAGCTTTGACCAATCACAGCTAATCGCAACAAAACAAACTGAATTCATTTGTTTCATTCAGTAAAATGTTTGCTTATAGCAATGTAATTCACTGCTATAAGCAATCATAATGTGTAAGAAAAAAAAATTCAGATCACTTCCCCTGAGTAGCTCAATGTTACTATGGTAACATTATATTGCTCTGGTCACAGTGTGCTAAAAAATATTGTAAAAAAAAAAAGACAAATAATGTAATAAAATATAAATATATATATATATTTTTAAATGAAAAAACTCATTAAAATATTTTTTTTTACATAATGTCACCAGTCAGTGTCCCTGATCACTGTTTACACCCATTATATGATGATGCTGTACTGCACCGGTGACAGTATGTAAAAAAAAATTGTGAAAAAAGATTACTTTTTATTTCTCCAAAATTGGCCTGGGCATGAAGGGGGTGGAAATGGCCGGTATTAAAGTGGATTAAATAATCAGTATAAACATTTGACTGCTCCTTTGTGATTAAATGGAAGGCACCCAAGGCGCACCTTGAAACCCTGAATAAGGATATTATCACCAAAAAGCAAACTAAACTAATGAAAGACAAGCTTGCCTTCACTAAAGGATTTTCTTACAAGTAGTCAGAAAAACCAGTAGATAGAGGATGCATGACAAGCAAAAATGCACATCTAGGACAGTCCAATATTGAGGATACTACAGAATCTGATTCGTCACAATCTTCTTCTCTTTCTCAGCTGGTCTGATCTAGGTCCACTGGGTCACAATATTTAAGTTAACAATCACATAAGATGACACATCACAGTGGTGGGTACTCTCCGACTGATTTCAATATTTACATAAAACACTTTGCTGTCCGCAAAATTCTTTCACAGGATGGGGCCACCCAACAGGGCCAGGTACATTTTTTAGAACAAGGGAAACCAGAGCCTAAGAATCAAGGGAACCTGGACACATATGTGCTATGGACTGCCCATCCCAGCAATTCCATGGGCACATACAATTAAATATTATAAATTTGACATCAGTGGTTCTTACCCCTGATGAGGAGTCCATCTTTCAGCTTGGCCTAGGTTTCTTCTCCACTCAATCTTTAAATGTGATGGCAATTAAGAAAGATTTATATTTGCTCATAATTTAACCTTAAAGTTTTTGTTTAATGAGGAAAGAAAACAACAACTGGAAAAAAAACTCTCTGAACAGATTAAACATTTTACTAGGATAAATTTAGACATTGAGAGATCTTAAGTTATGAGGAAGGCACCACAGGTGATGCAGAATTGGTGGAGGATGGGATTGTGGACTGTCAACTTCCCTCACAAATACAGAAAACATTTGAACCTAAATCAATTAACTTTCCAGATTTGATGACTTGCCCTGCGATTTGGACATTTCTTCATCAATCAATCAAGGAATTGAAACAGCAAGAATGGCGTAATGCCCCCTCTAATTTGAGTCCTGCACAGACATGGCACTAGCACAGTTACAGAGAAGCAATGATATATATTTCTTTTAAATATATTTATGAAGAATTTTCATACAAACATTGAAAAAGATCATAAACAAGAGTCATATGTCAGTGTAGGCCTCGAGGCAAACAGCATAGCCTTCACAGAGTAAAGCAGTAAGAACATTAGTAAACAGACTCAACAGCATGGCTTAGGCTTCATGCACACAGGAGTTTAAAAAAATGTCCAAAAAACGTCAGTAGCTTATCAGTGATTTTTTCAGCTTTTACCAGCGTTATATTACCGCCATTTTTTTCGCGTTTTTTAGCGTTTTTTTTCCAATTGATCTAAAATGTCCAAAAACGATGGGGGTCAATATTTTTGAGTGTTTTTGAGCTTTTTTGGGCATTTTTGAGCGTTTGAATTTTTTTTACAGCTGAAAAACATCACTGCTAAAAACAGTTGATAACAGCCTATGTGTGCATGAACACATAGGATAACATGATGGAGGGTTTATTGACTGTAGAAAAAAATGTCTACAGCTGAAAACAGCTGCTGAAAAACAGTCAAAAAACTTCCTGTGTGTATGAGTCAATAAAAATTTGTAGGACAACTGAAAACAACATATCTGGTCAAACATAGGTAGCTAACTAAAAATTCCACCAAAGAAGCAACCTGAAGAGTGGAAGTGGTTAGACATTCTAACCGGATAAGGGAAGACTGTAAAGGTTGTTAAGAAATCAAATAGAGCAGTAAAGGAGCAAGCAGAGTATATGGAATGCCTAGGGGGAGAGAATGAGTGGAGTCTAGTTTTACAAATTGTTTTACAAATCATTGTTGTAAAAAGGGGACTAAGACCAGAATAAAAAACATTTACATAAGTAAGTGTGATTTAAAAACATATCTCAGTGACCAACCATATAGTCCAGTGTTCAAAACAGAACCACAGAGGGCTTGGTTGGTAATTACAACAGGTTTTGCTGGTTTGGCTATTACCTTAAGAGATAATATATATATTGTGGGAGATTAGCTCGTGGGGATCAGCTTTCCGGAGGAGAAATAGTCAGCATGCAGCCAACTTTCCTTAAAATCTTGCGGCTTGCCAGGTTTATTGATAAATAAGGTTTGCAGGTAAAAAAAAACAAAAAACATAAAAATAAGTCCTCGCCGTCTGGCGCTAAACTAGACAGTATAGTTTCCTCACTATACGGTGTGGGGCTGACCCCCGACACCCACAAAACATCAGCAGAAATGCAAATCTTGTCTTTTAAAGCCCAAAAAGACACAGAGCTCCCTCAAATCCCTCTCTGAGGTTCAGGCCAGAGCTAGAGTGTGCTCTCTTACTGGTAATTTGAGCCACCCGCTGGTGGACTCCAGTGGACCACAAACTCTGGAACAGAACCAGCCCTGCCATGGGGGCTGGTAAAATCTGGACCGGACTCTGTTTAATCCAGTCCACGTGAAAGCATACAAGGCGACAGGTAGCATCCGTCTACCACTTTGCCTCTCGTATTGTCACATATCCTCCCCCTCTGCTCAAGCCCCTGTCCCTACCATACAATGGAACTGGCAGAGGGCGTCTGCATTGTTCTGGAGTCTTCCTGCCCGGTCTTCCACTGTGAACTTGAATGGCTGTAGGGCCAGGAACCACCTAGTCACCCGACTATTTTTCTCCCTATTGTCACACATCCACTTCAGGGGAGCATGGTCCGTGACTAGCCTAAACGACCTTCCTAAAAAGGTAGTACTTCAGTGCCTCTAAGGCTCACTTGATAGCCAGGCACTCCTTTTCCACAATGGCATAGTTCCTTTTGTACCTACTAAGCTTCCTGCTTTAGTAGACGACCAGGTGCTTCTCCCGTCTCGGATACGGGACAGAACAGCACCTAATCCCACCTCAGAGGCATCATTCTGAACAGCAAACTCCTTTGTGAAGTCCAGTGTCATAAGCACCGGTTATACACAAAGAGCTTGCTTCAACTTCTGGAATGCCTTCTCGGCTTTGGGATTCCACTTAAGCATGCCTGACCCTCTACACTTCGTCAGGTCGATCAGAGGGGTGGCAATGGTGGAAAAGTCGGGGATGAACCATCTGTAATACACTGTAATCCCCAGAAAGGCACAAACTTGTTTTTTGTTCACCAGTTGGGGCCGCTTTTGAATGCCCTCGATCTTGTTGGTCTGGGACTTGATCAGTCCCTGACCAATAACATACCCAAAGTATTTGGCCTCCTCCAGGCCTATGGCACACTTTTTTGAGTTGGCTGTTAAACCTGCTACCCTAAGAGAATCTATGACTGCTTGTACTCGGGGCAGATGCAATTCCCAATCTGGACTGTGGATGACCACATCATCCAATTAGGCAGTGGCATAGGGATGATGCAGCCTCAAGGTTTTATCCATCATTCTCTGGACCAAATGGCATTCACTTGTACTGGAAGGATCCCTAGGGGTAGAAAAGGCCGTTTTTTACTTTGCTGACTCCATTAGGGAGATCTGCCAGTAGCCCTTACTTAGGTCTAGGGTTGTTAGGTATCGGGCACCACCCAACCTGTCCACAAATTCATCAACCCGCAGCATCGGGTATGCGTCAAACTTTATTCAGCTTCCTGAAATCATTACAGAACCTGACAGCGCCATCAGACTTAGGGACCGGCACTATATGGCTCGACCAGGTGCTGTGGGATTCCTCTATCATGTCTAACTCCAACATGGTTTTTATTTCTTTTGCTACTGCCTCCCGTCTAGCCTCAGGTATTCGGTAGGGTTTTACATTTACGCGGACACTTGGTTCCGTGATTACGTCATGTTGTAGTATAGGGAGTTTACCTGTTTGGCGCATCCCGAACATTATGGGGCTTTTGCGAGAAATTCGAACACCCTATAATGCATTCCAATTGCTGGAAAATGCTGCCCTCTGATTGGCCAAAGCATGCACATGACCTGCATTCTTTGGCCAATCACAGAGCGCTCTGCTGTGAGAGCTATGATTGGCCAAAGGCAGGGTGCCTTTAGCCAATCACTGCTCAGCAGCCTCAATCCAAGCCCCACATTATCTAAAGTCGCTTGTACAGTGGCTCTATGCAGTGTGTTAAACGGTGGAGAGATAGCGAGGGAGTCAGTGAGCTTAGATAGCGGCATGCAGGCAGTTTAGTGTAGCTAGTGATAAATCCTAAAGATAGATAGCTGATCTATATACAGTCAGTTAGTGCAGGCAGTTTAGTATAGAGAGAGAGAGAGAGATACTAGATGGATAGTGCAATCTGTATACAGTCAGTTAGTACAGGCAGTTTAGTGTAGAGATTGAAATATATACTAGATAGATAGTGTGATCTGTATGCAGTCAGTTACTGCAGGCAGTGCAAGAATATATATGTACCTTAAATTATATACAATATATATATAATGCAATGCCTTTAGTGCAGACTATATACAGCCAATTCAGTGTATAGTATACAGCGTCCATTCAGGCAGTGCAAGAATATATATGTAGCTTCCATAGTATACATTAGTGAGTGTACAGCTTGTATAACAATGCAAATTTGCTGTCCTCTCAAAATAACTCAACATACACCCCTAAGGGTCGGTTCACACTGAGGCGATCCGACTTCGGGGCGCCTTTGCTAGGCGATTTGAAAAGGCGAAGCGACGCGATTGCGAAGCGAAGCGGCGCGATTGCGAAGCGATATCAGGCGATTTTAGGCGATTTCAGGCGATTTCAACACAAGTACCTGGGACATGAGAGGTGTGTCTTCTGGCAAAATTATGTTTTTCTTCCTGGAAAGTCGCTTCTTCATAGACGGGGATCCGACTTGGAAGCGAACTTCCATTGACTTCTATGGGCTCAATTCGCCTAGAAGCCGCTTGAAAATAGTACAGGAACCTTTTTTGGAATCGCTTTGGACTTGAGTAGCGCATATTAAGACGGCTCCATTCATTCCAATAGGATTTCTGATGTCAGGCGATTTGAGGCGAATTGGGGCGACACAAGTCAGATCGCAAATCGCCTAGGATCACCTCAGTGTGAACCAGCCCTAAGTTAAAATGTCCAAATTGAGCCAATTAGCCATTTTCCATCACCTGTGTCATGTGACTGATTAGTGATACAAGGTCTAAGGTGTGAATGGGGACCAGGTGTGCTAAATTTGCTGTTATCTCTATCACTATCTCATAGTGATCACTGGAAGTTCAACATGGCACCTCATGGCAAAGAACTCTCATAAAGATGGCCTAGGCTTTAGGAAGATTGCCAAGACCCTGAAACTGAGCTGCAGCACGGTGGCCAAGAAGATACAGTGGTTTAACAGGACAGGTTCCACTTAGAACAGGCCTCGCCATGGCTGACCAAGGAAGTTGAATGCACATGCTCAGCATCATATCCAGAGGTTGTCTTTAGAAAATAGTGCTGCCAGCATTGCTGCAGAGGTTAAAGGGGTGGGGGGTGAGCCTGTCCGTGCTCAGACCATGCGCCGCACGCTGCATCAAATTGGTCTGCGTGGCTGTCTTCCCAAAAGGAAGCTTCTTCTAAAGATGGTGCACAAGAAAGCCGAAAACAGTTTGCTGAAGACAAGCAGACTAAGGACATGAATTATTGGAACCATGTCCTGTGGTTTGATGAGACCAAGATAAACTTGGTTCAGATGGTGTGTGGCAACAACCAGGTGAGGAGTACAAAGACAAGTGTGTCTTGCCTACAGTCAAGCATGGTAGTGGGAGTGTCATGGTCTGGGGGTTCCTGAGTCCTGCCAACACTGGGGAGCTACAGTTCATTGAGGGAACCATGAATGCCAACATGTACTGTGACATACTGAAGCAGAGCATGATCACCTCCCTTCGGAGACTTGGCTGCAGTGCAGTATTTCAACATGATAATGATCCCAAACACACCTCCAAGATGACCACTGCCTTGCTAAACAAGCTGAGAGTAAAGGTGATGGACTGGCCAATCATGTCTCCAGACCTAAACTCTATTGAGCATCTGTGGGGCATCTTCAAATGGAAGGTGGAAGAGCGCAAAGTCTCTAACATCCACCAGCTCAGTGATGTCATCATGGAGGAGTGGAAGAGGATTCCAGTGGCAACCTGTGAAGCTCTGGTGAACTCCATGCCCAAGAGGGTTAAGGCAGTGCTGGAAAATAATGGTGGCCACACAAAATACTGACACTTTGGGCCCAATTTGGACATTTTCACTTAGGGGTTTATTCACTTTTGTTGCCAGCGGTTTAGACATTAATGGCTGTGTGTTGAGTTATTTTGAGAGGACAGCAAATTTACACTGTTATACAAGTAGTACACTCACTACTTTACATTGTAGCAATGTGTCATTTCTTCAGTGTTGTCACATGAAAAGATATTGTCATGGACCAGCCACCCAGCAAGGGGGTACCTAAGGTTTAACGTTGTGCAGAGTAATTTCACTAATTGACACCAGGCTGACCTATTTAAACATCTCAGCAGCACACAGACTTTGCTGTTTGATCTGCAGCTTTAGTGGGTGTTTTCTCTGTATCCTGCTTGTACCTGCATCTGACCCGGCTGCATCTGACTATCCGTCCCTCTCCGACCCTAACCTTGGCCTGCTTTGATGCTGTTTTTGGACCCCCTAACTTGCTACCTGCTGCCGACCTCAGCCTGTACACGACCATCCTCTTTGCCTGTCCTCTGATATACCTGTCTGCCTGCAACTGACCCGGCCTGTTCAACATGTCTCAGCCTGCCTCTTATCTACCCATCCGGTGCCTGGACTAACCAGCTTCAGCAGCCAGTACCTATTCTACATCATGCACCCGGAGGGCATCACCACTCCTCTACTGCTGCAACAACCACAAAGGCACTTCTATTCCACTGCATTCTTGGGGCTACTGTCTCCACTCCAAGGGCCCCAGAACCAGAGCTGTATGAGTGGTCTCCTCCTACCTAAGTCAGGCTCTACTACAAAGTACGTGTCAGTATCAAACAACCATGCCTGAGCCTGCAGGAGGTGCCACCCCCATGGAGGAAGCCTGCCGTCTCCTCGAAGCCCTCATGCCAGCCATACAACCCCTGCTGGAAGGCTATGTCAAGCTGGAGGAGTGCATGCAGACTCTCACAGCACCCACCAGTACTGCAGTGGACCCAGCCTGTATACAAGTGGCTGCTCCTTCAGTAGTCATGCTGCAGCTGGAACCCAGAGTCCCCATCCCGGATAAGTTCTCGGGGGATCGAAGTAAGTTCCAAGCCTTCCGGAATGCCTGCCAGCTGTATTTTGCGCTACAACCCCGGACTTTTTCACTGGAGGCCATGAAGGTCTGATTCGTAGTCTCCCTGCTCCAAGGGGAACCCCAGGCATGGGTCCACCGGTTGATTGAAGCAGATGACGCACACACAATCCCTACTAGCCTTCTTTGATGCCATAGCTCAGTTCTATGACGACCCTCAGCGGACATCAACAGCACAGGCTGCCCTACGTGTGCTCCAACAAGGCCGCAGAGTGGCTGAAGATTACGTCTCAGATTTCATGCACTGGAGCACTGACACCCAGTGGAATGATGCAGCCTTAAGTCACCAATTCCGCCTGGGACTTTCCGAGGGTCTCAAGGATGAGCTGGCACGGGCAGGAGTACCTAATACCCTAGAGGAACTTATCACCCTGTCTATTCAAGTAGATCGTCGGCTCTGTGAACGCCGATCAGAAAGGGCCGCCCAGTCTAACCGGCCCATCTGGATGGCGCAGAGGGCCCCGATCTTACCTCACCCAGCATGGTTCCTGCTCCTTCACCCACGGCCAATCCTGCACCAGGTGCTCCCAAACCCATGCAACTAGGATTAATGTGTCCAGCACTAACACCATAGGAACATCTACGCCGCAGGCAGAACAACTTGTGCCTCTACTGCAGGGAGCCCGGCCACATCGTGCATAACTGCCCAGCTAAGATCCATAAGTGTCCGCCTCTTGTTCCTGATAACCTAACTGCGGTATCTGCCAATGCCTCTCACTTTGTCTTGCCTCTCTCACTTCAGTTGCCAGGAAGAATAGTCGCAGTCAGCGCTATTATCGATTCTGGAGCATGCAGCTGCTTCATTGATCTGAGCTTTGCTGCTCGCCAGCATATTCCCTTACAGCCCAAAAAACATGGACTATCCGTCTATCTGGCTGATGGCTCACACCCCAGTTCTGGACTAGTTACCCAGGAGACACCCCCTATTCCTGTTAAGTCTGCCCAACATGAAGAATTACTGAGCTTGGATGCCATTTCTTCCCCACTCTTCCCTGTTATTTTAGGCCTGCCCTGGCTTTGGGCCCAAAACACGCAGATCTGTTGGGCGACAGGAAAGGTGCAGTTCCAATCCCTGTACTGCCAAGAACACTGTACAGCCAGACCCACGTGCCTTCCCCAACACTACTTTGTCTTGAGGCAGACTTGGATACACAACAGTCAGTGCCTGAAACCTACCAGCAGTTCTTGGACATCTTCAGCAAGCAGGAGGCAGACACGCTCCCTCCACACCACCCTTACAACTGTCCTATAGAACTTCTTCCTGGGGCAGAAATCCCCTTTGGGCACGTTTTCCCGCTATCAGAATGAGAGCAAGAAGCTTTAAGAGAGTATGTCAATGAGAATCTCAAGAAGAGGTTTATACGCCCCTCCGCATCTCCTGCAGGGACAGGGATATTCTTTGTCACTAAGAAGGACCACGCTCTTCGGCCCTGTGTCGATTACCGGGAATTGAACAAGGTAACAGTAAAGAACCTCTACCCACTTCCTCTGATGACCGAGTTATTCCAGAGGCTGAGGTCTGCCAACATCTTTACTAAGCTGGACTTGAGGGGAGTGTATAACCTGGTACGCATCAGAGAAGGGGATGAGTGGAAGATGGCCTTCCGCACCAGGTTTGGGCACTTTGAATATCTAGTCATGCCCTTTGGCCTTTGTAATGCCCTCACAACCTTCCAGCACTTTATCAATGATGTGCTCAGAGACTTCCTGGATGTCTTCGCAGTGGTCTACCTTGACGACATCCTCATTTTCTTGGAATCCCTTAACCAGCATCGTGTCCATGTCTGTCGGGTCCTGGAACGCTTCCGGCAATTTAAATTATACGCAAAACCGGAAAAATGCACATTCGAACAAAATACAATCCAGTTCCTAGGACTGGTCATCTCTGCAACAGGAATCAAGATGGATCCCCAAAAGGTTTCCGCAATTTTGGACTGGCCCACACCCACACATAAGAAAGGAATCCAGCGATTTGTGGACTTTGCAAACTTTTATAGGAAGTTCATTAAGGTATTCTTTGCCATAATTACCCCCAGCTGACCAAGCAAGGGTTTACGGTTTCGCTGGAACCCCGAGGCTCAAAAGGCCTTCAAGACCCTCAAAAGTCTTTTCACATCAGCCTCAATCCTTAGCCATCCCGACCCACCTCTGCCTTTCATCCTCAAGGTAGATGCCTCTGAAACCGCTGTGGGTGCCGTTATCTCCCAACGTCAGGGAACCAGAGACTGTAACGTTCTTCTCACAAAGACTTTCCCCAGCGGAGAGGAATTATGATGTCGGGATGAGATGAGAACTGCTTGCAATTAAATCAGCTTTAGAGGAGTGGAGGTACTTGTTGGAAGGTGCAGCTCACCCCATCCTAATATACACCGACCACAGGAATCTAGAATACCTGAGAGCCACCAAATGGCTCAAACCCCGACAAGCCAGGTGGGTACTGTTTTTTTCACGTATTTCGTTCCATGTGACTTATCGAACCGGATCCAAGAATGTTGAACCGGACGGACTGTCCCAGATGTACGATGACCCTAAGAATCCATCTGTCCCTGACACCATCTTGCCGGCAGGAAGCATCCTGCTACTACAAACTAACCTTTTTTCCCGAATCAAACAGGCCTCCGTGGGTGCTAGCAAAGCAATGGGAGTAATCCTGACACCCAGAGATGGGTTACTATGGTACAGGAACAGGAACCGAGGCCCTACAGATACAGGTCCTGAAATCCCTACACGACCACCCATTAGCTGGCCACTGGTGTGTACAAAACCATTGAACTAGTAGGACATACCTTCTGGTGGCCCGGACTTCTGCAAAAGATACGTGAAGACCTGCCCCATCTGTATTCAGAGTAAGACAACAAGGAGCAGAGCATGGGGCTTGTTAAAAACCTTGCCCATTCCAGGCCCTGGCAGATGATTTTGATGGATTTAATCGTAGAACTTCCAGCATCTGAGGGATGCACAGCAATTTTTTTGGTGGTCAATCGGCTGTCAAAAATGGCCCATTTTCTGCCGATAAAGAACACCCCTTCTGCTAGAGAAACGGCTCAGGTGTTTATAAGGGAGGTCATGAGGTTGCACGGAGTGCCCACTAACATTGTGTCAGATAGAGGTGTGCAATTCACTTCCCAGTTCCGGAAGGCCTTATGTGAAAGGCTGAAGATTGAAGTAGCCTTATCCTCGGCCTGCCACCCCCAAATGAAAGGCAGACTGAACACACAAACCAAACACTTGAGCAGTATATCCGATGCTTTACTTCTTTCACCCAGGATGATTGGGTATCATTACTACTAGTGTTGAGTGAACCCAGACTGTAACGTTCGGGTCCGTACCGAACTTTCGGGTGTCCGGGACCAAGACCCGAACACGGACATTTCAAAAAATGTTCAGGTTCGGGTCCGGGGGTTCTGGTATTTTACTCCACGTGTTGAGAAGCTGCAGGGCAGCCTATCAACAAGCGTTTCACTGGTTTGCCTTTAGAAGCCATCACAGCCATGCCTACTAATGGCATGGCTGTGATTGGCCAGTGCATCAAGTGATCCAGCCTCTATATAAGCTGGAGTCACTTGATGCTGCAGTCACATGCTCTTGGGTTAGCTGTAGGGAGAGGGAGCTGACGGCATCAGGGAGAGATTAGAGACATTTTAACAAGAGGGAGAGGGATGTCGATTGGGTTCTCGTACACTGACGTCGTAGTTCACTGAGGTCGAATATATCTCCGACCTAGTGAACTACGTGACCGGTTAGTGTCGGTACGGTAATCATCCGTACCGACACTACCGAAGATTTCCGTTTGGTCACTTTGCGAACAACTATCCGACGGGACGTCGAAGAGTTGTGCACCTCATTTTATGGTCTTGGGGGCCTGGGCTTGGACTTGTAAAAAACTTTACAGGCACAAGCCCAGAACCAGGGCCTGTGGGCTTTCAAGCCATGCCTGGGCTTGCAATGTCAGACCCAAGTGAGTTGTGATCATCATTACTATGGGTTAGTAGGACCCACTTTCTTCATTTCGTAGCCTATATGACGAGTTCACAAACCAAACAC
>BLSH010186684.1:40403-65008 GCA_018402905.1 Glandirana rugosa
ATATACAGTTAAGTGCAAGAATATATATGTACCTTCCATAATATATATATATATATATATATATATATATATATATATATATATATATATTGCAATGTCTTTAGTGTAGACTATATACAGCTAATTCAGTGTATAGTATATAGAGTCCATTTAAGCAGTGAAAAATATATACATACAGTCTAGTATATATATATATATATATATATATATATATATATATATACACAGTGTCTGCTGTCTGGCGGCCATGGAGAGGGCTCACTTATGCACGCACAAGCCGCAGATGGTGCTGGTCTCTGTGTACTTATAGGGGACCATTGACGGACTTCACCTCTGGCTCTGTTCTGGGATCATTTAAACTCATAATCTCACCAAGAAAATTCAATATTTTCTTGTCCTATACTCCTTATTGCCTAACACACCAGATAAGCACTTGTGTGTGAACATCAGATCATACATCTTTTTGCATGCCTCAGGGCATTAAGTGGCAGATACATACCACCAAGGGTGCGGGGGGCTTTGATCTGTTGGGCCATCAAGGCCCCCCAGATGTAATCATCCTCCTTTTCTATGGGTGGAGTTCTGGAATTTTGTTGGGTGCTCTCCCTCTCCCGGTGAATGGCCCAAAGTTTGCCACAGCAGCAACTGTCTTCCATTTATACTGTCCAATTATACTAAGAAGACCATGCCTACTAAGATTTTTTCCAAAAGATAGCAACCAATGTATTGACACTTTTTCCCCTGAAGAAGAGGAAAAACGCATGACCTCAAAAAAGCTTTGGGTAGCACTCTGTATATTCCTACATGAGTGTGTTGCAATAAGTGGTCTGATTCTATTATGTATTATTGATACTACTATCATTGTATTTTTTATTTATGGGATTTTTTGTAACTCCCTATTTTAACTTCTCGTAAAATAAAATATGAGATTTTTATAATTGTCTGATCTGCTTTGTGGAATTCATGCCCTAAAAAGTCCCATATAGAGGGTTTTGTGTATCAGTATTGCATTTAGGGATGTGGGCATCCATTCCACATATCCCCTGAGAGAGAAGTGATTTCACCAAATTTACACACAGTGTATTGAGTGTACACTATATATCAGAGCATTCGGGGGTGTAGGGTATATAGTACACTTCACGTGGTGTATTAAAATATATACAGTCTAGTATATATAGATATATACACAGTGTATTGAGTGTACACTATATATCAGTATATACAGGGGTGTACGGCATATAGTGCATTTCACATGGTGTATTAAAATATATACAGTCTAGTATATATAGATACATACACAGTGAATTGAGTGTACACTATATATCAGTGCATTTGGGGGTGTATGGTATATAGTACACTTCACATGATGTATTAAAATATATACAGTCTAATATATATATACTAGACTGTATATATTTTAATATACCACGTAAAGTGTACTATTAAAATATATGCAGTCTAATATATATATATGTATTGAGTGTAAAAGTGCAGTGTGTAGTGTAGTGCACGAAACACGTCAATCGACGAAACATGTCAGGTGACCGGCTGTACGTACGCTAATCCCCACCCCATTTCCAGCTCTCTCCAAGCGGCTTGGCGTGACACATCTCTGCACTCCATACAGGAAGTGAGCGGGTCTTCCTTTACATGAGTGAGTGGCACAAGCTGGAGACGTTCGGATTTACTAGGAGGGATAAATATTAGTTTTTCTTTTTAACAAAAACCCGCAATTGCAACATTGTTACCTGAACTTGCTTTTATCCGTGTATTTGGAAATTTGGTTATTTTTTATTATGAATTTGGAATAAAACAAACAGAAGTTTTTACATATTACGCTATGGGAGCCTCTTTTTGCTCTTTTCCCTAACAACTGGATGGATGCACGCCCCACAACGAGGAACATCAGTGGATTATAAAGATAGGCATTTCACCCCTGCAGGGGTAATGCCCTCTGGTAAGGAGGGGTCCAAAGGGGAGCACGTGTGATCAACACTTCTGCCTCACAATTGTGTTATGAATTAGTTTGCACAGGAAACCACCTATGAGCACTGAACACTTTATATTGTATGAAGATTATATCAACTCATTTATGCAAAGAAAATAAGGATACCTGGGACTTGTGATATATGAACTGTATTTTATGCATATGGAAAGACATGAACTTTTGAATCCCACAGAACTTTTAAACATAGCAGCTCACCACTAATGAGACTCAGGTTGATTCAATGGTAATTCTTGGAAGTTGTAAGGTGTATGCAATTGCACAGTTGCACATACAGATTTATTTTTTATTTTACATATACCTTTATTATTAAGTTTATGGAATATTGAAATACACAGGAAAACACAGTAGCACTTTTGCACTTTATTAAAACTGGTTTCAGACACAACTTTTCCAAAAAATGTTAGCCTATATTAACACACCATACTAGCACTTTACCTAACATATACTTTATATACATGCTCAGATAGCGCCACATCCAACCTCACATACTGATCCTTATAAATCCCCTCTGAGGGAGGGAGTTATTGGAGGGCAGCTGCTGAGTCACTTTCTTAAATCCTAAGCGTGATACCATTCCCCCATTTGTACAGCTATGCAGTCCGTTGGCAACAGAACCTGAAAAAAACACATCAGAAAACAAGGCGGACTTCTCCTTGCTCCTAATATGGGACCTAAACCCCTACTATACCTCCAGTCCTCTCCAAAACCTGCACTGAGAGGAATGAAGGTCTAGCAATGCATGTCACAAGTACTTGCAGTCAATCTGCAAGCAGTACACCACCAGGTAAATTCAGCAGGCAAATATCCCTATCCCAGTTGCTGAACCGTAAAAAAAATACTGTCCCAGCCATCTACATGCTCAGCCTCTTAATGCTAGCTTGGCCAAATTGCTTGCACTCTAACTGCTGCCTTTTCAACTGGTAGACTCTGCCCCCTTTCTTGAATTTGTGGAATGTGCTGTCCCACAGTGGCAGGTTCCTAAAAGAAATTTCTTTTCACATAAGGCCATTCCAGCTCTCTGCCGTTAAGGCAATGTTTTGGCCTCATTGGACAGGGTGGTCAGCATCAAGGTTCATATTACTGCTGACTCATGATCCAGCAGGCATGGTCAGGGACGTTACCTTTCCTTCAGGGTGCACTGGGTAACTCTGCTGGCAGTTGGGAAGGATGCAGGACAGGGTTCAGTGTTGGAGCTATTTCCGCCACCACACGTCCAAAAAGTTGGTGGTGATTTTGCCACATCCCTCTCCTCCACCCCTCCTCTTCTTCTACCTCTTCTGCAGAATTGTCCTTTGAACCTGCAGCGCTCCTTAAGTGTTCAAGGGGATATGCAAGCAGTCCGACTAAAAGATGCCATGTGGTGCTTGAGTTAGTCTGTCTTGGGGACAGGAGCCACACTGGGGCAGAGATTCTGTCAGCTCTGTGGGGGACAGGCTCAGACGTGGTTGATGCCACGGCAGCTTGAGCCAGGAATGGTTGTATGCAACAATGGCACCAACTCTCTCTCTGCCCTCCAACAGGGACACTTGACACATTTTTCATGCTTGGCACACGTCTTGAATTTGGTGGTGCAGCACTTCTTGGCCAGGTACCCAGGCTTACCAGATATCCTGAAGCAGGCCAGAAAAGTCTGGTCATTTCTGGCGTTCACATAATGCCAGTGCCTGGCTGGCTGACATTCAGCGGGAATTCATCCTGTCCACCAACCGCCTCATTTGTGACATGCCCACCAGGTGGAACTCAACATTGGCAATGCTGCAGTGGCTACACGCACAGCAGAGGGCCATCAATGAGTACCTCTGTGAGCATGGCACCAGGACAGGCTCAGGGGAGCTTGGCTTCTTTTCACCACGTCAGTGGCTACTGATCAAGGATGCATGCACTCTCCTGTCACCATTTGAGGAGGCCACAAGGATGGTGAGCAGTGACAATACATGCATCACTGTCCCTCTACTATTTCCTGCTGGAGCACACCCTTCGTGGATTCATGGTCAGGGCACTTGAGGCATAACAGCGGGAGGAATAGGAGAACGTCCTTTCCTCTCAAGGCCCCCTTTGTGCAGAAAGCATTCCTGCAGAGGCGCCAAACACACAGGAGGAGGAGGAGGAGGATTGGATGTGGAGGATAACACGCAGCAGTCTTCAAGGGATGGTTTTCAGTTCCCATAAACCCAAGGAGTTGTACGCGGCTGGAGAAAGGTAGTTTCTGATAATGTCATCCTCAGTGACCCAGAAGTCACTCATGCCTCCTCAAACTTACACTGCATGGGCTCTCTGATTCTGAAAAGCCTGTGAAAAGACCCTAGGATTCATGGTATCAAGGAGAGGAATCATTACTGGCTGGCAACCCTTCTTGATCCACGTTACAAGGGTAAAGTTGCAGAGTTCATCATGCCTGCACAGAGGGAGCAGAGGATGAAACATCTTCATGATACCTTGAAGAAAAATGTGTGCAACGCCTTTCCAGACCCTGGGAGGTTACCATGTCCTGGTGCTGGACAATGTGTTTCTGAAGCTTCAGTCATTGAGAGGCAGAGCGGTGGAGAAGGTGACTGGCTGACCGATGCCTATAAACAATTTTTCAGTCTTCAGCGCCCAGGCCTGATAGGTTCAAGCAACCATCCTCAATATCCGCATTATATGGTGCAATATCTGCTGCTGAAGGGATGTAACCGATCAAAGAGTGCGCCTGTCCACAGACTCGGTTGATAAGCTCACATTTATAAAAATTAATCAGTCCTGGATTAGCAGCTATCAAGCCCCTGATGCTGATGCAACTGATTGAATTTGCTAGGGATCTGGTCAACCACTATTTACAGCCATTAGTCACCAGACTTCCAGAGTACATCAAGGACACTACCTCAGTCCTAAATAGTATGCAAAGTTTTACATGAGAGGAGAACTTTATTTGGGTCACACTGGATGTTAAAGCACTTTACTCCTGCATTCCACAACATTTAGCATTGGAGGCCCTACAATATTATTTGACACACTATAGTTTCTATTGTAGAGAATTGAAGGAATTTTTATTGATGACAACTGAGTTTTTACTCCATCACAATTATTTTCTCTTTGATGATACCTTCTATCTGCAGTGTAGAGGGGCGTCGATGGGGGCCAAATTTTCACCCTCACTGACCAACCTGTATATGGGTTGGTGGGAGGAAAAGTTTATCTTCTCCAGCGCCAACCCTTTCAGGAGCCGCTGAGGTGGTTTGGTCGCTACATCGACAGCCTCCTGTGCATTTGGCAGGGTTCGATGGAAGAGTTAATCTCTTTCATTGAAAATGCCAACAAAAACTCCCTAAACTTGGAGTTCTCCTTTAACACCAGTCCCAATCGGATCAAATTCTTGGATATTATCCTGCAGGTGGACTGCAACTCTGGTGGGGTCCACACGGAGACTTATCTCAAGGAGTGTGCAGGAAATATGATTCTCTTGGCTACCAGCTGCCACCCTGTGCACACGGTGCGATCGGTCCCTGTGGGGGAGTTCATCAGAGTCAGGTGAAATCGTTCTGCGGAGGTTTCTCCCGGGAATGTTAGAACATTTCCTCTAGGCTCCAAGCATGTAACTATAGTAGCATTTTGAGAGCAGAAAATATGGCAAAGGAAAGAAATAGAACAGACCTCCTAACTAAATCAGGGAAGAGTAAAATAAATAAAAGGACAGACAGAAACCCTTTATTCTTTATAACAACATATTCCAAGGAGTTCCACTTGATTAAAAATATCATTCAAAAACGCATGGAAGTGCTCTGCACAGATCGGGACCTAGAGAAGATTGTGCAGACTGGGGTGTGGTTTTCTGCTAGGCAAGCAAAAACTCTGGGTGACATGTTGTCCCCCAGTTTGTTTCTATCCAAACAGCCCAGTCACACTGCATTTCAAGGGCTCATATCCATGCGGCACACCGACATGTCGTTTTTGTGGGAGACACAAAAAGTCACGTGATGTTAAATCATATGCAAATAACAAAGTATTTAATATTAAGGATTACATAAATTGCGGCTCTGATAATGTGGTGTATGATATAGAGTGCAAGAGTTGCAGCCTGCAAAATGGCTGCACCATAAGACCATTGAGAAAAAGGGTCAGTGAGCACTTTCAGGGAGCCTCCTACACCACAGATAAAGGATTGTCCAAAATGTCCAGGCACTTTATACATGAACATCATTTTGTTTCTATGGTGTAGAGAGGGTCCGACCATCACCACGGGGGGGGGATCTATATCAAAAGCTCCTACAAAGGGAGGTCTGATGGATCTACAGTCTACAGACAAGGGTGCCCACATGAATGAATTACAGATACGATGTTGATCTGTTCCTGAAATAAATGGACCTTCCTGGACATGCAGTGCTTGAAGTTTAACCCTTATTCCTCTGAATTTTCACAGCGCTCTCTAAATTAACATCTAAATTCATTTACTCTGATCTATATCAGTTTGGAGTCTATCTCCATTGGATTGGAGATGTTATATCTTCATTTGTGGAATCATGTATACTGATCATCCTTTTTCTGGTATATTTAAATATATGTACTTTTCAAAGAGCAAATATAGAGAGTCTTTCTGAATAAGTATCCCTTAAATGTCCTCACCTGCTAGTAGCGATTTTTGTAAAAACATAACATATTGAAATGTGTGTGCAGCATTTTGTATCTTTCATCTTCCTTTTTATGTGAACATTTAAAATCCTTTCATGTGGATTATCTACATTATGTTTGTTTTTTAGACACATGGATGAATGTACCCTTAGCTTGGAAGTGTTTGAACTCCCAGTTAGATAACTGGACAATTATTCATTTAAACGTGTGAGGAGACACACCAGACTTTGAGAGCTTGTAAAATGTATTTATATGTTTGTAATGTCATTGTGAAGTAGGCTGCGAACAACGCGCATTGTTGTCGCCGAAACACGTTAGCTGTTGATTGTCGTTTGCCATGATGGAATAAAACACTTTATTATCTTTCATTTTGAACTTGACCACCAACACCCAAGGTCCAATTTTTCTGCACCCCTTTTACAGGGGAATTCCCTTACAATTTTTTAAATAATTTACAACAGCAGGGCCTGTTCCTGCACCCAACAAGAGTAACTGCAAGGGGTTACAGTGTTCTGGCACTGCCAACACCCAAGGTCCAATTTTTCAGCACCTGTTTGACTGGGACATGTCATCACAATTTTTAAAATCGTTTACAACAGTAGGGCCCATTCCTGTGCCCAACAAGAGTAACTGTGAGAGCTTACAGTGTTCTGGCACCGCCAACACCCAGTGCCCAATTTTTCGGCACCAGTTTGACTAGGGCATATCATCACAATTTTTAAAGGGGAACCCCGCACCAAAATTTAAAAAACAAATTGCGCAGAGGCCCTCCCCAAAGTTCGTACCAGGCCCGTCAGGTCTGGTATGGATTTTAAGTAGAACCCTGCGCCAAATGTTTTAAAAAAATGGCATAGGGGTCCCCCCAAAATCCAAACCAGACCCTTTTCTGAGCACTCAGAGCTGGCATAGCAGGAGGGGGTGGGGACCAGCAAGCGCCCCCCCCTCCGAACCATACCAGGCCACATGCCCTCAACATGGGGAGGGTGCTTTGAAGTCCCCCCAAAACACCATGTTTCCATGTTGATGCAATTGGGATCTAAGGGCCCTGCTCATAGGAGCTTACAATCTAAATTTTTTCCAAGCCTTATAGTGGACACAGAAGGCTACACTTTTTATAGTACAACTACTCTCAACAGACACCAACCGCCAACAAATGTTTAGCTGCAAGATTATACAAAAAAAAACAGTCATTCTTAAAAAAAAAAATACAAAATATTAAAAAGATACATATTCAAACAATAACACCCACCACCCCACATCCACACACATACATTGGTGATGACTCCATGCTGGAAGATGCATTTCTGTGTACATGATTAAGCAATGAGATTAAAAAGTAGAAGGTCAGCAGATGCTCCCAAACCATACATGAATGGTCAGACAGCAACAATACACAACATTGACAGCAAAGCCACACTTTTGATGGACAAAATGTACAAGAATTTCAACTAACAGCCCAAGTGGGGCATTTGTCATTATGCACAATATCAGCCCTACTCCCCCAAAAACCACAACAAATAACACTGCCTCTTCTCAGGCCAAACCAACCCCCTACTGCAGTCATATATATAACATAGATTGTATTGTTAGCACATTGACACACCCAATGGAAGTACACACCCACCAGTGTCATTCAATCTGTCTTTTCATGTCTGCCTAACTCTAAAGTGATTGCACCTGATAAACAAGAACACTTACTATTTTCAAATGTGTTAGCCCACACGATATTGTCAAAATGCCTGCCTTTACACACACATGAACTTTAATGGCATCTCAGTCTTAGTCTGTAGGGTTCAATAGTGAGTTGGCCCACCCTTTCCAGCTATAACAGCTTCAACTCTTCTGGGAAGGCTGTCCACAAGGTTTAGGAGTGTGTCTATGGGAATGTTTGACCATTCTTCCCAAAGCACTTTTGTGAGGTCAGGCACTGATGTTAGATGAGAAGGCCTGGCTCACAGTCTCTGCTCTAATTCATCATCAAAGGTGTTCTATCGAGTTGAGGTCAGGACAATGTACAGACCAGTTAAGTTCCTCCACCCCAAACTCGCTCATCAATGTCTTTATGGACCTTGCTTAGTGCATTGGCCAAAATCAGGAGGGGGGATTATGGTTTAGGGTTGTTTTTCAGGGGCTGTTCTTTCACACTTTTGCGACTTTAATTTTTTGCGATTTTACAAAAACATATTGCTGTGATTTTTTGCTGTGATTTTGATGTGACTTGAAGCAATAGCTGTGTAATCCTGAGGTCTATGGACCTCAAGTTGCATCAACGTTGGACCAAAGTAGTGCAGGGACTACTTTGCAGTCCCAAGTCAGAGGACAAGTCACACAAGTGTGAAAGGGAGGGGCCTGAAGATTATTTCCAATGAGCACCATTCATATCTGTGTGACTTCAAAGTAGTCCCTGAACTACTTTGGTCCGACTTTGAAGCAACTTTAGGTCGATAGACCTCAGAATTACAGAGCTATTGCTTCAAGTCACATCAAAATCACAGCAAAAAATTGCAGCAAATCGCTGTAAAATCGCGGTAAAGTCACACGACTTTCAGGTCACACAAGTGTGAAAGTGGCCTTATTCCAGGTTCACATAGGTGTGAAGCAGGAACCAGCATGATTTCAGCACCAGTTCCTGCATCACACCTCTCCCACAGACAGTTCACACTGCCTTCTGTGAGCAGGTGTCAGTACAATATTAATGACACCCCCAGATTGGTTCATAGATCGTAGTGCTAACTGTGGATTCTGATAGGAATCGGATTGCATGAGTGAGAACACCCATGCAATCAGATTCCGGTGCGGGAAAAAAAGGTCCCTGCACTGCTATAGCTGCAAAAGGTCGGCTAAATCAAATTTGAACACTACAGACTAAGACTGGGATGCTATTAAAGTTCATGTGTGTATAAAGGCAGGCGTCCCAATACTTTTGGCAATATCGCAGATTGTGCAAGATTTGCAATGGTGGTGGAACCCTCGTCCACATAAATGCTACATTTACATAAGACTTGGGGAAAGACATGAGTTATGTTTAACAACACAGGAAGAGCTGACTGCCTTTCTACAGGAGGTGGCATCTTTAAGATTTGAACCTATGAACCCCAGGTTTGCTCAGCAGAAGTGATAAGCCCTTAGCCACATTCATGGAGCAAGTCCCAGGGGTGCAATAAATAAACAAATGCAGATGTACTGTGGAACGCTGGATAACCATTGAACAACCTGTTTCTGCCATATGCCATCTGTTTTGAAGGATTGTTATTAGAGTTGAGCGAACCCAAACTGTAAAGTTCGGGTCCGTACCAAACTTTGGGGTGTCCGTGACCCGGACCTGAACCCGGACATTTGAAAAAAAGTTTGGGTTCGGGTTCTGGGTTCGGGTATTTGATCATGCATGTTGAATAGCTGCAGGGCAGCCAATCAACAAGCGTTTCACTGGTTTGCTTTTAGAAGCCATCACAGCCATGCCTACTGATGGCATGGCTGTGATTGGCCAGTGCATCATGTGACCCAGCCTCTGTATAAGCTGGAGTCATGTAGTGCTGCATGTCACATGCTCTCAGGCTAGTGTAGGGAGAGGATGCTGCCGGCACTGTGAGGGACAGATTGCAGATATTAATAACATCTCATCCTGCATTACAGAACTATCTGATTGTGGACTAGGTAGAGATTACTACTACTGCTTTGAGGGACAGATTGCAAATCTCATCCTGCATTACAGAACGATCTGATTCTGGACTAGGTAGAGTCTACTACTTTGAGGGACAGATTATTGTTCTAAAATCATCTCCTAGTTCTATAGGGTCAGGTTCCTGCTGTTGCTGTAAGGGACAGATTATTGTTCTAAAATAATCACCTACACTGCCACGGTCACGGCCTAGTCAATCTCTAGGCTCCTACTCCACATCCACCCCCCTTCCCATTTGTATTTTTTTATTTGATTTTAAGTTATTTTCCCTATCCCCATTTTTTTGTAGGGCACTTGTCCTACTCTTACCCCCCATTTTACTTCCTTTTGCAGCCCTCTAGCACTTGCCAGGACTTTTTTACAGCCATTTTTGTGCCAATTTGCAAAAATTCGGGTCCCCATTGACTTCAATGGGGTTTGGGGTCCGGGGTGATGTTCGGGTCAAGTTCGGTACCCAAACTTTTTCGCGAAGTTCGGCCGGACCCGCCGAACATCCAGGTGTCCGCTCAACTCTATTTGTCATGGCTCAGTACTGTGAGCATTCTGCTCTAGAACATCTCTCATTTTGGGGCATTTGGCTTGGTAAGAAGCTGCAATTATTGCTGGAAGGGAAATGTTAAGGCTGAATATAGTCCTTGCCCATAGAAAACATGTTACCCAATTTGCAATAATGGTGGAACTCTCCTACACATAAATACTACATTTAGACGATTTTGGTAAGGACATGCATTATGAGAACAGAAAATCTCTCTACAAGAAGTGACATGCTCTGGATGCAAACCCAGAACCTCTGTGTTGTTAGGTAGAAGTGTTAAGCTGTTAGTCACCAGTCTGCCAAGTGTGCAACCCTCCTACACATAAATACACATATACTGCATTTCTTTGGACATATAGGTGGCGGAAGATTACACATTCTAACATTCTTTTCTCTTTGAAAAAGTTTTATTAAATTTTCAAGGTTACAGAAAAGCAATGGTACAGCATACATATGAAAACCATATTCTGTAAAAGTACAGCAACAGAGACATCAATCCAAAAAGAGCTGAGCCAGACATGACTAAGTCAGAATCAAGCCCTGTGGGGAGGTACACCCGGATTGGCCCCAAGCCCTCCACTCGACACCCCAACTGGGCTCAAACTGTGTCCAGCGGAGAGGGGAGGGGACCCGTCCGGGGCCGCGGCCCTTTTACTCAATAAGGGCTGTCTACCATTAACATTAAATGAAAAGGAAAAGATACTTAAAACAGTGAAGCCCCATAGGGCAAACTCCATATATACTATTGGTTGACTTGAACAGAATATAACCTTGGTGTAGAGACCTATAGAAGGTCAAGGAAAGAGAAGAAAGGAAACTAAGAGGGGAGAAAGGAAAGAGAAAGAAGGGCACCAGGGAGGCACACGCAAGGCACGGGTAAGATCGAATCAGAGGGGTAGATTGAGGTATTTCTTCCAGGGTTCCCAGATTATATCAAATTTGTCCGATGACCCGAGGAGAATATTGGCATATTTCTCCTGGGTCATAATCCAGGTAATTTTTCTCCTAGCTGCTTTGAAAGAGACCGAAGGTTTTTTCCAAGCCCTCGCAAGAGTGATCTTAGCACCCAGTAAAATGAACTGAGTCAGTTTAAACAGAGATTTTGGGAGATCATCTGGCCTCTGATTCAGTAAAGAAATTTCTGGCTTTTGCATTATAGCTTGGCCCGTGACCTTCCGCAGAAGGGAGAAAATCATGTTCCAGAAACCCCGGATCCTAGGACATTCCCACCAAATATAGTAGTATGACCCCAGGAGATTACAGCCTCTAAAGCAAAGTGGGGAGGAATTCTGGAACATTATCGAGAGACGGGAGGGGACCAGGTACCAGCGAGAAATAACCTTTATGATTGCCTCCATCAATGAGATGTGGACTATCCCCTTGAATGATTTTAGAAACAAGGAGAACCACCTGTCTGCGCTCCAAGACACATCCAGGTCCCTCTCCCAGCCCCCCTCATATGGAGGTTTTTCGTGGGTGTTCCGTCAGTGATGCATATATCAAGGAGATACCCCCTTTTTGACTGGCAATCTCCGAGCACCACTTCTCGTAGGGGGTGACTTCATTTAGCACAGAGGAGGCCCTCCAACGGGTTGACATAAAGTGATGAATTTGCTGGAAATGAAACCTTTCCGTGGGAGGCATTTCTAGTTTGCTGACACAGTAAGGGAGATAGGACCTAATGAGGATAGGAAATGTTCGATTCTGTAGAGGCCTTTATTGCTCCACCACCCAAAGGCTCGAATATCCTGACCTGGGGGGGGGAGTGGGTTGTTGAAGAGATGTTCTAATGGGCGAATGCTAGGTTCTAATTCTGTAGTACTAAAAATATTATCGCAAAGGGCTCCTGAGTGGGAGAGCATCGGGGCCAGGATCGGGGGTCTTGCTTTGGGGTGGGCCCACACTAAGTAATCTATGGTGTTCAGAGGGATTGCCTGCCTCTCAATTCCTACCCAGTCCGGTCTGTTATTCTTAGCCTGGATAATTGAAAAGTGGGCTAGTTGGGCTGCCTGGTAATACCTCCACAAGTTTGGGAGGGATCTAAACAAATATAGGAAACTTGGCAGGAGGGTCATCTTAATCGAGTGTACTCTCCCCAACCAGCCTAGCCTCCCCCAGGTGTTAAGGTCTTCAGAAAGTTGTTTGAATAGAGGGGGGTAATTGGCGTGAAATAATTGATCTATACTGGGTGTTAATTTAACCCCTAGTTAGGGAATGTGGGCCAGGTTCCAAGGAATTTGATAGCGATCCTTAATTTGATGCACTATGCTCTTGGGAATATTGATGTTGAGTGCCACAGATTTGGCCATATTAATTCTCAAGCCAGAGGCCCCACTGAAATCCCGCAAAAGATTGACAATATTTGGAACAGAGACCAGTGGACTTGTCACAAATAATAAGAGGTCATCCGCAAAAAGGGCACATTTATGGGTGTGTGGGCCGCATTTCACTCCCCAAATACCCGGGTGTTCCCTGATTGCCATCGCAAGGCATTCAATGGCAATAGCAAAAATTAAGGGGGAGAGTGGGCATCCCTGTCTGGTCCCCCTTCTGATGTGGATCGGTTTGGAGAGAAAATTTTGTAATTTAATTTGTGCGCTGGGAGCAGAGTATAGAGTTTTAATGATTTGTAAAAAACGAGGAACATTCTAACATTCTTAAAAACAAATTTGATTATGAAATAGCAACATTGCTGCCAGGACAATTTGTTTGAGAGAAAGATACATTTCATCTCAACATTAAAAGGATTTTTTTAGGAAAGTTACAATTGTACCATTAGAATCAATGGCTGAAAATTGCATTGGGCTATATAGCGCAAATTTGCCGTCTCAAGAAGGCATTATAGACAAGCGCAAATTTGCAAATTTACTATAGCGCCCTCTAAAAAAGGCATGGGAGTTAAAATGAGGGAATTTTCTTGTCTGAGCATGCGCAGTTGTGCTGATGAATAGTCAGGAAAAAAGGGGGAATTTGGCTCTTTTTAAACTTTCAATGATATTTCAGGTTATATATCACTTTTTTAAACAATTTAAAAGCAGTTCATCATTAAACAAGATACTACATTTTTAAGAACCATTTATGTGATCATATCATGCTCTAAACGTTATTTCCATGTGCAATTCCCTTGCTACTACCACGGCTAGTTTTTTGGTCAGTCACTGTTGTCTAGGTGCTATTGTGAATTTGATTCTGGGAGTATTTTCTCCCTCAGGGCTTTAGTGAATTCCGTTTTCGCGCTAATTAGCGCAAATTTGCGATTCTTCACGTTAAAATTTGCGCAAAGGCAGAATCGCGCTATAGTAAATGACCCCCATAGAGTCTATAAGCTATGGTGCCAGTCACTGAAAATTGATCACACCGGATGTAGCGAAGACCTATCTCAGTTCTTGAGACCCCAACAAGCCAGGAAAGTACAAATACCCCCCAAATTACCCCTTTTTGGAAAGTATACATTCCAAAGTATTTAGTTAGAGGCATATCAAGTTTTTTGAAGGTATACTTTTTTCCCACAATTCTTTGCAAAATGAAGATTTATTATTATTTTTTTTTTTTTTACAAAATTGCCATATTAACAGGTTATTTCTCACACTCAGCATACACATACCACAAATTACACCCCAAAACACATTCTTCTACTACCCCTAAGTATGGCAATACCCCATGTGTGAGACTTTTACACAGCCTGGCCACATACAGAGGCCCAACATTTAGGGAGCGCCATCAGGCATTCTAGAGACATAAATTACACATCTAATTTCCTGACTACCTCTTGCATTTTTGAAGGTCCTGGAGCACCAGGACAATGTAAACGCTAAAAGAATAACCCCATTTTAGAAAGTAAACTCCCCAACATATATTCTAGAAGGCATAAATGAGTCTTTTGAACATGTCATTTTTTCCACAAGTTGTTGGAAAATGTGGAAAGAAAATTAAAATGCATTTTGTTTTACACAAAGTTGTCCATTTATACAATATTTCTAACACACAGCATGTACCTATCTAAAATTACACCCCATAATATATTTTGCTACAGTCTGACCACATACAGAGGCCCAACATGCAGGGAGCACCATCAGGCATTCTATTACAAAAAGAAAGGTAAACCCCCTTATTGGGACTTTAGATAGGTACACCAAACCACCTTAAAATTGAATTAATTTTAATCATCAAAAAAAGAATGAGACTTTGTATACATATGTTGACCACAAATGGAGCAGTGTACATATAAACAACAAGTAAACAAGATCATAAAAACCATTTTTAGCAAAAACAGACTTCACCACAGATGATTGCCGTTGTCCGAAGGTGGTATTCGGTACCCAACATATGTTTCGGGTTAAAACAACAGACCCTTCATCAGGGGTATTTTACAATGGATGAGCATCGAGGTGCAATTAAAAACAAAATTCTTCTGTATGGAAGAGAGTTCAGCGCTCAAACAGAGACATCCAATTGAGAGCAGAACCAGATCCCCCAACAGAGCAGATCAAGTGTCATTACCGGATGAGCAAGTGTTGTTGTGGCAGATGGTATATATGACTTAGGTAAATTAAGAGTCCAATGTGTGACTCAGTGTCAAGAGTGTCAAATTGAGTCCACTCATATAAGAGTGTGTGAGAAGGAGGGGGGACGGAGTAGATAGTAACACATCAAATTCCACCTCACTTTCCGTGCTGCGGTCAGAAAATAGGGTCAGAGATAGACCGATGGGATCTACCAGCGGTATACATTCCAAACACCCCCTTAAATCTTCTCAAACATTACGCCATGACCAGCCACCACCAAGTAACGTCTCTCATGGACAACATATGTATACAAAGTCTCATTCGTTTTTTTGATGATTAAAGTAAATTCAATTTTAAGATGGTTTGGTGTACCTATCTAAAGTCTCAACAAGGGGGTTTACCTTTCTTTTTGTACTAAGTACTAGGGATGAGGTGACCACCACTACCAATATACCTTTAGTCTGCACGTTTATCATTTTGATCAGGGGTTCTAGGGACATAAATTTCAATTACACTATTGTGAGGCACTGTAATGGCACTGATGGGTGCTGTAGTGGCACAGATGGGCACTGTAGTGGCATGGATGTGTCACAGATGAAAACTGATGTGGTATGGATAAGCATGAATGAGGCATAAATGAGCACGAATGGGGGTGGATGAGCCTTAGATGGGGATGACTGAGCACGGATGGATGGCTGAGCATGGATGGATGGCTGAGCATGGATGCATGGGTGAGCATGGATGGATGGGTGAGTACGGAAGGATGGCAGAGCACGGATGCATGGGGGAGCACGGATGCATGGGTGAGCACGCATGGATGGATGAGTATGCATGCATGGGTGGGCACAGATGCATAAATGAGCATGCATGGGTGAGCACGGATGCATGGGTGAGCACCAATGCATGGGTGAACATGGATGCATGGGCTGAACACGAATTCATGGCTGAGCACGGATGAGGCTGGATGGGTGAGCACGACTGGGTGGTTGAGCATGGATGCATGGGTGAGCATGGATGCATGGGTTAGCACGGTTGGATGGGTGAGCATGGATGCATGGGTGAGCACGGATGCATGGGTGAGCACGGCTGGATGGGTGAGCATGAATGCATGGGTGAGAATGGATGCATGGGTGTGCACGGAGGCATGGATGGGTGAGCACGGATGCATGGGTGAGCACGGATGCATGGATGGGTGAGCATAAATGGATGGGGAGCATGGATGCATGGCTGAGCATGGATGCATGGGTGAGCATGCATGCATGGGTGAGCACAAATGGATGGCAGAGCACAGATGCATGGCTGAGCACAGATGCATGGGTGAGCATGAATGCATGGGTGAGCACAGATGCATGGGTGAGCACGGATGCATGGGTGAGCACAGATGGATAGCAGAGTAAGGATGCATGGGTGAGCACAGATGCATGGCTGAGCACGGATGGATGGGTGAGCATGCATGCAGGGGTGAGCACAGATGCATAGGTGAGCATGGATGCATGGGTGAACACAAATGCATGGCTGAGCACAGATGAGGCTGGATGGCTGAGCGTGGCTGGATGGGTGAGCATGGATGCATGGGTGAACACGAATGCATGGGTGAGCACGGCTGGATGGGTGAGCACAGATGGATGGGTGAGCATGGCTGGATGGGGGAACACGGATGTATGGGTGAGCATGGCTGGATGGGTGAACACAGATGCATGGGTGAGCACAGATGGGTGAGCACGGATGCATGGGTGACAGATGAGGCTGGATGGGTGAGCATGGATGAGGCTGGATGGATGAGTCTGGATGGGTTAGCATGGATGGATGGGGTCCAGACTGGCACATAGCAGTGCTGTGGGCACTTCAGATCCTGCCCAAAGCACTGCTGCTTCTCATTTCTCCCCCTCTACTCTCACACTGCACCGCTCGGTGCAGAGAGGGGAGAGACAAGCGGGATATCAGACAGCTTGTTTACATCTGATCGCACCGTCATTTGACAGAGCGATCACATGGTAAACGGCTGCTGCGAGCGGCCATTTACCGTGATCCGTGAAGCGCTGGATCTCACGGATCATGGCGGTCATGGATGCTCCCGGGTGTGTGATACTGGAAGGACGTTATAGTATGCCCTCCCAGAACAATTGATCCACCTTGTGGCCCTGTTTATATATGACACGGTCGGCAAGTGGTTAACGGTGTTCACACTAATTTTTTGACCGTTCGCAAGTTCTGATGTGAACCAAACCAGGGAGTGTTTGGCCCATCCCTACTGTAGTACAATGGTGGGTCTAGTAAAGTGCAAAAGAGCAGAATAAGTATATACTAAGAAAAATTGTTCATTTACTTAGAGGCAAAAAACGAATGTTGTGTGATAGATATAAGAAAAACACAACATGCCATAGAAACAATTGTTCACACCATGATTTTTCTGCTTACATATCTATATAAACATTGACCCTAAAATGTATTTCCTGGAGCTCATCATGTCAGCCTACATTTGGGTCAGGTCCTCCCCTCTGACCCCCATAGGACAACCCACTAAATGAATAAAATGAATAAAAGGAGGGCCTCCCTATACCCCTATGTTTCTTTTTTTGTCCTCGCTCCGGAGACAACACCACTAGGATCCCACTATGAAGTGAAAAGTATTGAAGATTCCTACCTCTCTCACCCAGTTTAGCCTCGCCAGGTGGAGGGCTCTTGGACGGAGATAAACCCTCTCCTGTAGGAGTGCCTGGGTGCCCGGGCAAATCCATGCAGCCCAAATGGTGTGTTAGATCCATTATTAGCAGGCGTGTTCATTCTGCCTGATTTTAGCTTTTTTTTTTTTACTATAATACATCTTCCTTTGTTCAGCGATGTTTCTCTAGATTGTACAGATCAAAATATGGCAGCTGGGATGTCTGAGTTCCACGGCAGCTTGCGGTGGAATGTGGGCACATGGCTGGTTGCATGTTGGCTATTGGGGTGGGAGACTGGCCTTGAACTGTGCAGTTCTTGTTCGGCTTACCTTTAGATTACCAAAGCCATTTAGTGTGAGATCAAACATAGCCCATGTAATTTGTGTGCAATCAGACACACCCTTGCATTGCATGGTGGAAGGTGGATCTGGGAGAGGTTGGAGAGTTGTGTAGTGTATAGCCATCCTCACTCTACTTTTGAAAACAAAACAAAAAAAAAATCTGTAGTAGCTATAGGTAAGCTATGTACTTTGCTGAATGTTATTGTGATCCTGCTTTCTGTCTTGAACAAGCTTTTTTATACTTGTCCTGCTTCTGGCATAGTTGAGTTTGTTTTAATAAGCACCTGGTACTAATGTCAGGTCTGGGAATCTGCTGGGTCAGTTACCCTTTAGCTGTGGTTAACCCCTTTAGAGGGTTATTGCCAAAAAAGCTAATTCCTATTGCATTAACCTCCCTTTAGCAGTGGTTAACCCCTTAGAGGATTATTGCCAAACAAGCTAATTCATATTGCATAAAATTTGTTTTGAACTTTATTAATCTGCAGGGCTATCATTTGAAGAAGACGAGTAACTTTTGATATATTAAATTGCCAAATGACTCTTGCTTAGTATCCTGTTTATCAAGTCAAGTCAAGAAGCTTTTATTGTCATTTCAACCATATATAGCTGATGCAGTACATAGTGTAAATGAAACAACGTTCCTCCAGAACCCAGGTGCTACATACAACATCCTAAACAACAGTCACAGAGACAGACAGAAACACAGAACCAGTAGAAAGGTCCTCACCACATAAAGTGCATGTGTGCAACTGGTGAAAACAGTGCAGAAAGACATACAAGACAATGCAGGACAGCACAGGACAGTGTGGAACAATACACAAAACACAAAATAGCTCCGCCAGTAAACCTGTCCTAACCAGATAAGGTGCACAGTAGCAGAAAATGTAAACAATACTCTTTCAGATTGCACAGTAGAAGAAAATGTAAACAATATTATTTCTGATTAAAACCTACAGCAGCAACAAAGGTAAAGTGAACAGTGACAGGAAAAATTGTGGACAGAATATTTATGCGAAATAGCAAATGGCAGTGATCCTGGAAGATATGCAAAAAAAAGCATGTAAACATTTTTTGTGTTAGTGAATTAGTGTGAGTGGTACTGAATGATGATGTTGAGTCTGGTTTGTGCAGATCAGTCACACAGAGTTCCGTTCAGCTCTTTGTTGAGGAGCCTGATGGCTTGAGGAAAGAAACTATTGCACAGTCTGGATGTGGCGGGCCCAAATGCTTCGGAACCGCTTCCCTGATGGTAGGAGAGTAAAAAGTGCGTGTGACGGGTGTGTGTGGTCATCCACAATGCTGTGTGCTTTGCGGATGCAGCGTGTGGTGTAAATGTGCATGATGGAGGGGAGAGAGACTCCAATGATCTTCTCAGCTGTCTTCACTATCCTCTGTAGGGTCTTGCGATCTGAAACGGTGCAATTTCCAAACCAGGCAGTGATGCAGCTGCTCAGGATTCTCTCAATGGTCCCTCTGTAGAACATATGGACAGACATATGTGAGGTCAAGAGGTCCTTGGGCAGTAAGACTATGTACTGTTACCTTGTCTTTCTACCAGCTTGCTGCAAAAGCCATCATTTGCTTATCTTGCTAAGTCATGAGCATCAACTCTTTCTGGTAGCCAGTCATTGCTAAGGAGGTAAGGGCCACCGTTCAAATAAGTTTTTTCTTTAGGTGTTGAGAAATTAACTATGGGCTTTTACCATTTAGTTTCTCCAGTTGGCGGGCATCAAGCATAGCCTTAAACTGGTCCTGTGCCACTCATGCCTTGGCAGGCAAAGCACTGTGTGCATCTTGACGGTACCTATATATCTTGGGCTATGTTTCCACTGGTGTGATTTCAAAGTCCCATCAAAGTAGTGCAGGCACCTTTTCAAAGTTGCAGATTTTCAAAGTCGCATAGATGGAAACGGGTGCCATTGAGATGAATGGATTGTGACTTGTCATGCGACTTTGTGTCAAAAGTTGCATGACAAGTCACACTAATGGAAACAGAGCCTAAAGGGGTTGTTTTCACTCACACTGTGGGAAACTTTCTCCACACTCTTCTAAGAGAGCATACACATGAATGTGCTGTATGAAGCCTGTTGGTTCAAGCAGACAAGGATAAGGATGGCAACTCTTAACAGGCTGTCACATTTGTTTAAACACATGGTCTATACACTCTAGAGGCGTGTTTCCAATCACTCTGTGAAGAAGTTACCTGTTCCGACATTGAACAGTCTCCAAGCCTTTCCAGGCAAAACAATCAATCCTATTCAGGCGTTTCCTAAGAGCGATTAAGGATGAACATGACTGCAAGAATACTGCTTTGTTCAAGTAACCAAGGATAAAGATGAAAGCAGCTAACAGTTTGTGACGTTCATTAAGCCTGTGGTCAATATAATCTAAAGAATGTGTCCACTGGCCTAATGAGGGGTTGCCTATTCTGGCAATATGCAGTTTTGGGGGCTTCCCAGGCAAATGATCAGCTTCAGTCTCATCAAAGAGAAGATACGAATGAATGTGACTATGAATCCTGTTGCTTCAAGCAGTCAAGGACAAAGATATCAACACCGAATAGGTTGTCACATTCATTAAACATGTGAGCAATACACTCTAAAGAAGTGGTTTCCACTCACACTGTGGGCAAATCAACTTTCTAGACTCTTCCAAGAGAAGATGCAGATGGAATAGAGCTGTGTGAATCCTGTTGGTTGAAGCAGCCGTGGATTAAAGATGCAAGGGTCTGTCAGGAGTCCAGAAACTCATTGACCTTTTATACACACACACTAATTACAAGCAAACAGATCACAGGTGAGGATGGTTACCTTTAATAGCCATTAAAACCCGTTTGTCAACTTGTGTGCATGTTATCAGGCCAAAATCACCAGGGTGTGTAAACTTTTGATCAGGGTCATTTGGGTAGCTTCTGTTGTCATTATGATTTAAAAAGAGTACACAGTTGATTGATAATAAATGGCTTCAGCCAAACAACCATAAGTGAAAGAAAAGTTTTTGTGTTATCATTCATATTCTCTGAAAAATGGCCAAGAAATCATAAATTCTGCCAAGGTATGTAAACTTATGAGCACAAATGTAGATATATTTTTTTTGTAGAATTGTATTCGGTGCAGCGTTTCATTGTTGTTTCACATTTTGGTGCTGTATTTTGTTAGGCACAAAGCCTGTTAATAGGCACGCTAGGAGATGCTCACCTTACTGTTTTACCCATTAACCCCATGGAAGGGGGACTCAATGAGACGTAATTATATGCTCTATTAGTCTTAATCACATTTTGTATATACTTCTTTTCAGATTTAGAAACAATTGGAATATCCTTAGAATAGGTGCTAGAGTGTGTGTGTGTGTGTGTGTGTGTGTAATTTTTTATTTTTTTTATTGAATTATGTATGTGGGTCTTGTTTTGAACTAATCAGCTGGTGATTCTGTGTTTTGAGTGTACGCACTGACATGGTATAGCATTTGTCCGTGTGTGCACACATGCACCAGCTAAGACCCCTTTCTTTTTTTTTTTTTTTTCTTTCAATAAAGCTTTATTGAAAATTTACAACGTTTACAATTATATTACGGCTCCAGAAATGTGTATTGATAATAAGTAAAGTATGGTTTGACAATTATAATATAACATTTATATCTAGGATCAATGTATAACTGTATTCGGTCATAACATGTTTTAATATTTTATGAAAATATAATATATAACAGTATAGGGAAGGGAAAGGGAAAGTTTTTAGGTTTTTGATTGGGTTATATGATTAGGGTTGTGGGCTTTCTGTGGTTAGTTGAGTTGAGTGGTTTCGGAAATCTTCGTTCAATGTGGGGGATATAGGGTTCTATTTCAGTAGATTGTTATAGTCTTCAGATAGTTTAAATAGGAACCATTTATTCCAGAGGTTGTTGAAAGATTGTGTGTTTTCTCTTTTTATTGCTATGGTTTCTTCCATGTCATAGATCAAGTTAATTTTGAGGATCCAGTCTTTAAGTGTGGGGGTGTGTGTAGATCTCCAGTGGAGTGGTATTAGTGTTTTGGCTGCGTTTAACATATGTCTTACAAGTGTTTTTTTTGTATTCCCGATATGATAAATTGCTTATGTGTAGAAGACATAGGGCTGCATCTATTTGTATTTTTGTGTCAGTTATTTTTATTGTCCATTTTCTGACTTCATTCCAGTATTTTTGAATCTCACCGCATGACCACCAGATATTATAAAATGTGCCTACCTCTTTCTGGCATCTCCAGCATGTATCTGATTCTGCAGGCATTCATTTCTTTAATTTTACAGGTGTGATATACCATTGGTTGCGTATTTTGAAGGAAGTTTCCTGCATACGGGTGCTAAGAGAGCATTTGTGGGTAAAGACACACGCCTTTTCCCATTGCTCATCTGAGATTGTTATTTTTAGATCTGTTTCCCATACAGTTTTGAGTTTATCACTGAAATCTGGGCTGGGTTGAGATTTCCATTTGTAGGCCATTGAGGCAGCACCTTTTATTGGTTTGTGATCATAACAAATCTTTTCAAGTTTGGTGAGTGGTCTCGCCATGAGATTCTTGTTTTTATTGTTTTGGACAAAGTCATGGAGTTGAATGTATGTCCAAAGGTTTAGTGAATGTCCTTACATTTTTTGCTGTAGCTGGGAAAAGGTCAGGATTTTGTTGTTGCTTATGTAGTCAGTAAGGGAGTGCCTTGACTCGTTTTCAGTGTGTTAATTTTGTCTGAGCCAGGGGGGAATTCTGGGTTGCCCGCGATGGCAGTAAGTGGGCTCGTCGTAGAGGACAGTTGGAAAGTTTCTATAATTTTGTTAATGGTTTTTAGTGTTGTGTTGATCAATGGGGGATTTTTTATTTTGAGAGGGTAGAATTTAGAGTCGGTCCAGGGAAGAAATTTTGTGTGAATTTGAGGGTCGATGTTTTCTAGGCTCACCCATTCTTTGTTGCCTGTGTGGCAGTGCCAGTCTATTAATCTAGTAATGTGTGTTGCCAAAAAGTATTTTTTAAAGTCTGGGATTCCCAATCCGCCTTTTTCTTTGGGATCGGTGAGTCTATTCAAATGTACTAGTGGTTTTTTATGTGCCCAAATTTTGTGAGCTTTTCTGTGTATTTGGGTAGTGTTAAATTCATTGCCTCAGATTTACTATTGATTTTGAAGTTTGAGATGTTTTTGTATAAACTTAGAGTTTTATTCAGGTTTGGGATGGAGATGTGTGGGTGGGAAATAAACAAGAGTAGGTCATCAGCATAAGCTGCCACTTTGTATTCTTTCTGGTTGATTTTGATCCCATGGATGTTTATGTTTATGGTTCTTATTAAGGGTTCGAGTGTCAATATAAATAATAGAGGGGAAAGCGGGCAACCCTGTCTTGTTCCGTTTTTGATTTGAATTGGTTCTGAAAGTTGGTTGTTTATTTTAACATTTGCCGTGGGGTGTTTGTAGAGCGAGTGTACCCAAGTCTAGAGTTGAGCGAACCCGGACTGTAAAGTTCGGGTCCGTACCGAACTTTGGGGTGTCCGGGACCCGGACCCGAACCCGGACTTTTCAAAAAAAGTCCGGGTTCGGGTCCGGGGTTCTGGTAATTTTAATGAAAATTCTTAAAAATGCTGTAAAAAAGTCCAGGAAGGTCCTAGAGGTCTGCAAAAGGAAGGAAAATGGGGGTAAGGGTGGGACAAGTGCCCCACAAAGAAATGGGGACAGGGAAATAACTTTAAATATTTTTTAAAAAATAAAAACATAAAAAAGCAAAAATGGAGGTGAATGGGGATCTACTTCAAACTGGGTCTGAAAAGTATTAATTAACAGAGGCCATAGAACTGTTTTCTAAAATCATCTTCAAACTGTGTCAAAAAAGTATAAATAAGCCGGGAGAACCCATATCACTGTTCTGCAAAATGTGTGTGTCACTTTAAATGAAACCGGGAATAAGTTAACATCTGTTCTGAAAACTTATTTAAAGTCTGTGTGTCACTTTAAATGAAACCGGAAATAAGTGCACATCTGTTCTTCACACAGAACATCTGTTCTGCACACATTTGGAAATAGTTTAGAACACTTTACCTAATACCGGGGAGGAACCATACACCTGTTCTTCAAACATCTGGAATCTGTGTGTGAAACGACAGCATAGAGAAGAACAGGCATATGGTTTCGCTCTTCACACACAGTTTGCAGATACTGTGTCAAACTTCTACTAAAATCTTTTGTCAAGATACCGGAGACAATTAATTATGAAAAGTCTGGGTCAAACTTCATCTAGGGGTAAGTGGAGGT
>BLSH010186684.1:65358-96240 GCA_018402905.1 Glandirana rugosa
TCTCACCGTACATTTTGCAGAACAGTGATATGGGTTCTCCCGGCTTATTTATACTTTTTTGACACAGTTTGAAGATGATTTTAGAACAGTTTTATGGCCTCTACCGTTAATTAATACTTTTCAAACCCATTTTGAAGATGATCTCCATTTTTGCTTTTTTTATGTTTTTATTTTTTAAAAAATATTTAAAGTTATTTCCCTGTCCCCATTTCTTTGTAGGTCACTTGTCCCACCCTTACCCCCATTTCCTTACTTTTGCAGACCTCTAGGACCTTCCAGGACTATTTTACAGCCATTTTTGTGCCTAAAAGTCCGTGTCCCCATTGATTTCAATGGGGTTCGGGGTCCGGGACAAAGTTCGGGTTCTGTCCGGACCCGAACCCGGACTTTGTCCCGAAGTTCGGCCGAACCAGCAGAACCCGGACTTCTAGAAGTTCGCTCATCTCTACCCAAGTCATCATCTTTTGCTCAAGACCAACATGTTCACAAGTTGCGAACATGTAATCCCATGCCACTCTGTCGAAGGCCTTCTCCGCATCTGTAGACAGGAGAAGGCCCTCGACATTCTCATCTGAGTCTGTGTATTATGTTTAAGGTTTTGATGATGTTGTCTTTTGCTTCCCGCCCTGGCATGAAGCCTACCTGTTCTGGGCCTATGATTTTGTGGAGGAGAGGTCTGAGCCTATTAGCTAAAATTTTTGCTAGGAGCTTGAGGTCTACATTTAGGAGTGAGATTGGTCTATAGTTAGAGCATTTTTTGTGATCTTTGTCTGGTTTGGGTATGACAGAGATCTCTGCAGAGAGGAAGTCTTGGGGAATTTTGGTTGATTTTTGGTTGAGAGAATTTAGAGCCTGTAGTAGTGGGGTGGTCAGAATTGATTTGAAGGATTTGGGAGGTGAGTCCATCCGGACCAGGGCTTTTACCAGGTTTTAAATTTTTGATTGTTTCTGTGATTTCTTCTACTGATATGTCTTTTTCTAAGGCTTCAATTTCTTTGGGTGTTAATTTGGGAAGTTTACTATGTTGGATGAATTCTTTAATTAGGGTTGTCCTGTTTTCTGTGGTAATTGAAGACTTATTTTGGGATGGGATATTGTATAACTCGGAGTAATAGTTTTGAAACATTTTTGCAATTTTAGTTGAGTTGAATGTTTCGTTGCCTTTCGGGTCGTGAATGCTATGTATATTTGTTGTTTTGGCTTCATGTAGAGCTCTGGCTAGAATTTTGCTACTTTTATCTCCAAATTCATAATAAATATTTTTTTTTGAGGAAAAGTGCTGTTTTAGACCCTTTGTTTAAAAGGGTTTGTAGTTCTTTCCTTGTGTTGATTAACTCTTGTTCTATTGCTATGGCTAGTGATTGTTTGTGTGATCTTTCAAGTTGGTCAATTTTAAGTAAGAGATTAGAAATTAATTTCCCCTTTTCTTTTTTCTTTCTGCTTCCCCATTTAATAATTTCTCCCCTTATTACACATTTGTGAGCTTCCCAAATTAATGTGGGTTGATTGTCTTGTTTTGAGTTGGTTTGGAAGTAGTTGGTGAGTTTAGTTTTTATTTGTGTTACGATATTTGGGTCGGTCAGTAAGGAGGGGTTTAGGCGCCAGTTAAAGGTTTTGGGTTGTTGAGCTTTTGTGTTTAGGTGGATTGATATCGGTGCGTGGTCTGAAAGAACTATATTGCCTATTTTTGCCTTTTGTAGATAAGGAATGTCTCTTTGTGAAATGAAGAGAATCTATTCTTGTGTATCTTTATGGGGGTTTGAGAAGTAGGTGAAATCTTTTTCATTTGGGTTTAATAGCCTCCAAGAGTCTATAAGTGACGCCGATTGTAGGAGAGTTTAAATTTTTTGGAGGTTACGGTATGGGATGCAGGATTTGCCTGAGGAAGTATCCTGTAAGGGATTTAGTGGGGTATGAAAATCCCCCCCCCCCCAAGAATAATTCTTCCATTAGCAAAACTTTTTAGTTTGTCGATCATTTTTCTGCAGAAGGAAATGTGTGCTTTGTTAGGGAAATAAACATTCGCCAAGGTTGTGGGTGTACCTGACATGGAGCCTTTTAGAAATATATATCTGCCTTCTGGGTCGATTAGAGAGTGTTCCGTTTGGAATGAGGAGTCTTTACTGAGTAGTATCGAGACTCCTTTTGTTTTAGCTATAGGATTAGTAGCGTGAAAGGCTATGTTAACGTAATTATTGGTTAGTTTTGGTATATTTGTTCCTTTGAATTGGGTTTCTTGAAGGAAAATTATTTGGGGATGTTCTTAGTATTTTATGTCTTTTTTCTGGTGTTCCGAGACCATTGACATTATGTGAAATCAAAGTAGGGTTTTTCCCTAGGTTGGAGTATGCCATGTTCTGGGGAGGGGTAGGTAGGGTGTGGCCAGGTATGGGAGAAAGAGTGTGGGTTGAGAGAGGGGAAAGGGTTCTATGTGAGTCAATAACTCTGTTGCTGGTTAGTAGCACTCAGGGTTATGATATTTTGTGGAAAGTGTAGTTTATGAAAAGTTTGAAGTATGTCTTAGTGATTGTTTCCTGTTGGGGGTGAGTGGATGATTTTCCCGGCGGGGAAAGGTGAGAGTATGAATATTTGGTGTGAGCTGATAGGGTGGTATTTTTGCAGGTTAATGTTAGGTGAGGTTTGAGTGGTGTAGGGGTTGCCACACAATCTATTGCATTTCTTTTTTGAATAATGTGTTTGAGTTGATTTTGGTATGGGGACTAGTATGAAATTAAGTTTCACAAGTCTATAGGAATGTTATATTCATGTGTGTTTTCTGGTTTAGGACTGCTCCGCCCGTAGAGGGCGAGCCAGTCCCCAGCCAGATTCTAATGAGAATCTATAAACAAATAAACATTTTTAACATTGTAATCATGTAACATAAAGAAAACAGAGTAAACAGTACAGTACCAGTGAAGGTGCCTCAGCCCTTGTTTTAACTGAACACATTCAATTCTTCCTATTCCTTCTCCTGTCTTCTTCTCTGATCTCGTCTCTTTTCCTCTTTTTCCCTTCTTCCCTCTCTTTTTCCTTTTTCCTATTCCCTTTTTTATTTTCTTAATTCTTTTTTGAGTTTTAGTTGTAATTGCATTTGGCAATAGGGTGTTAAAATGTGAAACCTAAGTGTGGGTACTATGGTTGAAATCATGTGATTCTAGTCTGAGAGAATAATTTGTTGTGGGAGAGGCTCCTTCACTTGTGTATTATATAAGCTATTATCTATCAGATTTAAAATCTGTGGTTCATATTATGTTAGACCTGAGATCTGACCCCTTTCGTGGGTTGTATGGCTTGTCCATTTGATATCAGTCAATGGTCTCTACTTCCTGGTGACTTGGCTTCCGTAGAGTAGAGTTCTTCATTATCTGCTACTCTGCTACGACTGAGCAGGGTGTAGGTCTGTAGAGAGAAGAGTAAAAAAACAACAACAACAACAGCAAAAAAAAAAAAAAAAAAAGATTTTTCCGCTTCTTTTCTCTCTTATGGGTCTGGTATTCTTAGTGAGGTGTTATTTTGTCTTTTCAGGTGTTCATTTTGGTTGGTTATGGGGTTTTGCTGTGGTGGTCTTTTCGTGGGGTCCTCAGGTTAGCCTTTGTATTCTGTCAGTGGTTTAGGATCTGTTGTCCCTGGTTCTCTTTGATTTGGGAGCAGGTGTACCAACGTTTTGGCCTTCATTATATTTTTGTTTTTTGTTACCCTTGGTGAAGGGTGATTTTAGAGGTGAATTTCCAGGGGGAATGTGCTGGCTGTTGTATTTGGGGTTGGAAGACGGAATTCTTGATACCATTCAGGTAAGTCGATTTGTGTCACATTGTATAGCTTCACAGAAGAAAGGGATGTCATCTGGGGTGCGGAGAAGTATCTGTTTCCCTTCTATGGTGATCTGTAGGGCGAAGGGGAATTTCCATTTGTATGGTATTTTTTTTTTCTCTTTTAGTATGTCCAATAATGGTTTTATTGCTCTACGGTTTTTTAATGTGATGGGTGAAAGATCTTGGTATAACTGAATTGTTGCACCATTAAAGAGAATGTGGTCGTTTTGTCTGGCTTTTAGTAGAATGTCTTCTTTTAATGGGAAGTTTTTTAGACAACATATAATGTCTCTGGGCCTTTGGGTCATAGGGCCCTGTGGGCTCTTTCAAATTCGATGGTAGAGTCAATAGGCCTCTCCAAGACATTATTGAAGATAGAAGTGAGGACAGGTTTAATTTCCTCTGCATTTATTGATTCAGGGATGCCTCTTATTCTGATGTTTTTCCTCCTTCCCCTGTTGTCCAGGTCCTCCATTTGTCTATTCATGTTAATTAGGTGTACTGAGTGTGTGGAAGTAATTTGTTCCAGTCTTTTGATAGCTTTGTCTCCGATTTTTTTTTATTTTTTATTTTTTTTTTTTTCATTGGTTGCCAGTTGTTCAGATAAGACCAGGATGTCTGCTTTGAGGTCTGTGATAGCTGAGGAGAATGATTTTTTTTTTAATATCAGCTGCTATTTCCGTCATATCTCTGAATGTTAAGGGTTGGTCCTGATTGGTTATGTTTTGGGGGTTGGTGTCTGAGGCTGATAACGATTCTTCGTCAAAATCTTCCTCATCTGTAGTCTTGGGGAGGGTTTTTAGAACCTGGCATGCTTTTGCTTCTTTGTAGGTTGTTTTTGAATATATCTGCAATATCAGGGCCTGAAGAGCCAGCCAGGGATCGTTGGTATCTGGTTTGTGATCCAGGTTGTGTAGAAGCTTTTTGAGGTTTTCCCATTTTATAAGGTAGTCCCGTCTTTAGCGTTATGGCTGTGTGGCTCCCTCGTCTTAGGTTTAGGGAGATATCATCTTCTCTATGTATTTAGATGAAATGTAATAGTCTTTTAGTAGGTTTTAGTAGGTTTAATCTGTATATCAAGCTCTGGCAGGTGATAGTGTCAGTATACTACTGCGTTATTTTAAAAGATGATGTTTGGGTCTATGCTGGTAGTCGCCTGAGTAGTATCCTGAAGAGTTAATAGGAGCTGGGGCTGGGATAGATCTCTTTAGTGTGATTTAGTTTTGCTTTAGGCTCCTTTAATTTTGTGGTAGTTATTTGGGATCCTGTATCCGAAGTGGAGCTAATTTATGCTGGATGTGAAGTTGAGTGAGAGTTCTCAGATAACTTTAAGGGCCCAATTTTATTATAGAGTCTTAGGTGTTTATATTAGGCCTTATGAGTGTGACTGTTTAACTTAGTCCGCGGCTTTGGGCCTGTTCTGTTTCTCCTTTTGGAGGTGAGGAGGTGTTTAGGGCTGATTGCTCCCAGAGGGGACCGGGATCTCAGCAACGGTTGGGGGGTGTTTTGGGGGAGTTCCTCCCAGTTGGTGGGGTAGCGGTAGTTGTTTGGGCCTCCCGGGTCGTGTCCAGGTCCCGCTGTGACGGATCTGTCCGATCCTCCCTAGTTGTCAACGTGATGCCTAGGGGTAATGGTGCGGGTTCAGTGATTGTTTGGTTTCTCTGGTGTTCCGTTCCCGAAATTTAGTCCGAGGCCTCACTGCGGCCTAGTTGGTATGAAGCCTGCGGCCTCAATTTTGGCGTCCCGGCCTCTGCCGTAACTCACGCCTACGTCTCCCTGGTTCAATATTGGGCTTGAAATGGAGGTATAGGTGCGAGGTGTAAGGTGATTTAGTTTTTGAACCTCACCTGCCTTTAGATTTGAAGGATCACTCTGGTTTGTTGTCCATCTCTCCGGAGCTCTCTCAAAGTACGTCCGCCGCCGTGAGCTGCAGGCCATGCCCCCCCAAGACCCCTTTCACACTGAGGCATTTTTTAGGTGTTTTAGCACTAGAAATAGTGCCTGAAAACTGCCTCCCATGCCATCCCAGTGTGAAAGCCTGAGCATTTTCAGATGAGCGGTGCACTTGCAGGACATTAGAAAGTCCTTCAAGCAGCATCTTTGGGGTGGTTTGGGAGCGCTTTATACAGTGCGCCCAAACCGCCCCTGCCCATTGAAATGAATAGGCAGTGCTTCCAAAACACCTGAAAAGTACTGCAACACAGGTGCTTTTAACCCCTTTTTAAACCCCTTGGGGGTTAAAAGCGCCCTGCCTGCAGCCAAAAACTGCCACTTAACTGGTTCCCGACTGTCTTGTGTACATTTATTGCTGCAAAGTGGCACTGTAGCATGAATCTCCGTCTATAGTGTCCGCCGGCAAGTCGCGATTGCTTAGGAGAGGCATCTCATGGCAAAGAACTTTCTGAGGATCTGAGAAAAAATTGTTGCTCTATATAAAGATGGCCTAGGCTATAAGAAGATTGCCAAGACCTTGAAACTGAGCTGCAGCATAGTGGCCAAGACCATACAGCAGCTTAACAGGACAGGTTCCTCTTAGAAAAAGTCTTGCTATGGTCGACCAAAAAAGTTGAGTGCACATGCTCAGAGTCATATCCAGAGGTTGTCTTTGGGAAATAGACGTATGAGTGCTGCCAGCATTGCTGCAGAGGTTGAAGGGGTGGGGGTCAGCCTGTCAGTGCTCAGATCATACGCTGCACACTGCATCAAATTGATTTGCGTGGCTATCATCCCAGAAAGAAGCCCCTTCTAAAGATGATGCACAAGAGAGCCAGCAAACAGTTCGCGGAAGGCAAGCAGACTAAGGACATGGATTACTGGAACCATGTCCTGTGGTCTGTTGAGACAAAGATAAACTTATTTGATTCAGATGGTGTCAAGCGTGTGTGGTGGCACCCAGGTGAGGAGTACAAAGACAAGTGTGTCTTGCTTACATTCAAGCATGGTGGTGGAAGTGTCATGGTCTGGGGCTGCATGAGTGCTGCGGGCACTGGGGAGCATGAATGCCAACATGTACTGTGACATACTGAAGCATAGCATGAACCCCACACTTCAGAGTCTGGGCCGCAGGTCAGTATTGCAACATGACAAAGACCCCAAACGCACCTCCAAGATTACCACTGCCTTGCTAATGAAGCTGAGGGTAAAGGTGATGGGCTGGCCAAGCATGTCTCTTAACTTAAACCCTATTGAGCATCTGTGGGGCATCCTCAAATGGAAGGTGGAGAAGCGCAAGATCTCTAACATCCACCAGCTCCGTGATGTCATCATGGAGAAGTGGAAGAGGACTCCAGTGGCAACCTGTGAAGCTCTGGTGAACTCCGTGCACAAGAGGGTTAAGGCAATGCTTAAAAATAATGGCCGGCACACAATATATTGACACTTTGGGCCCAGTTTGGACATTTTCACTTAGGAGTGTACTCACTTTTGTTGCGAGTGGTTTAGACATTAATGGCTGTGTGTTGAGTTATTTTGAGGGGACAGCAAATATGCACTGTTATACAAGCTGTACACTCGCTACTTTACATTGTAGCAAAGTGTTATTTCTTCAGTGTTGTCAAATGAAAAGATATAATAAAATATTTACAAAAATGTGAGGCGTGGACTCACTTTTGTGAGATACTGTAAATGTTTATTTTTTTCTATTATATTTTATATATTTTTTTTATTTTTTTTATTTATTTTTTAAATTTTAAATTTTTATTTATTTAAAAAGGTAACAAAAGGATATAATGTACATCCAATTCGAGTTTGACAGGGAGTACAGTATAGGCTACATACTACCTTCAGTGTTACATTGATATAATTGTGCCGGATTACATCAGACAATGAAATATATTAAACTGTTAATAAATGGTCCTGGGTGGAGGAGCAGATCTCTGCCTATCATCTCCAGAGGGTTTCTCCACCCTGTTAGATGTCAATAGCAAGCATATTACATAAGGTTGTTGTACCCCTTTATATGACTGAGGCGCATATGCTCTGTTCTTCAACTTAAATGGAATGTACATTTCAGATAACAAAACAAAACCAATGGATAGACTAATACATCAAACAAAACTAGGCGTCCATACCCACTTTTCGAAATCATCATAGATGTAGATCCATAATTTGTCATCTACCCGCTATACTGCTATCCTTAGCTCTAATTAGTGAAAGTTGTCACTTTTTTCATAGATTTTAATCCAATTATCCCATGTAGATAGGAATTTTTTAGTGTTCCCTTGTGCTCTCACGAAAATATGCTCATGGGAGCAGTGTAACCGTAGTCCTATGGATGACCTCGTTTACACTCGGTGCTAGATCTTTCTTCCATTTACTCAGTATTGTAAGTCTAGCTGCTATTAAGATGTGTGTGTGTGATCAGTTGTCTGGCACCAGAAGGTATGATATCTGTTGTTAAATTGATGATGGCCAGTTCAGGAGATGACTGGACTGAGCATCCTGTAACTTTGGAAATTAATTTAAATATTTCCCCCCAAAAGCTCCATAGGGATTTACATTGCCAGAGTATGTGGAGTAGGTGTCCTTGCTGTCCGCATTTGCGCCAACATTCGCTTGAGGAGTCTGCATACATTTGTGAAAGGCGAACTGGAGTGAGGTACCATCTGTAGTTAATCTTAAGGCAGTTTTCCCAGTGTAAGACACAATGTGTGGCTTTTGTACTATATCTAAATGCACTCAGCCATTGGTGTGCCGTGAATTCTTTCCCTAAATCCCTTTCCCAGTTTTGGATTGCCTTTGATTGCTTAATGCTAGAGTCAGTATGCCACATAGAATATATGCAGGATATTCCTCCTTTCAAATTCGTCGGGCTGTGATAAAATTCCCATAGTTGTTTATCCAGATTAATATATTGCGAATGTAAGGATTTAAGGAAGTGTTTTATTTGGTTACTTCTGAAGGGGTCTCTATTTTTTAATTCTTCAGGGATGGCGTCCCAGGTTGCAAAACCTAGGGAGGTCCACTTTTTAACAGATTTGGGATCAGGAATTCAAATATTTGGAGGGGGCATTCGAGTATTTAATTTGAATGGGTTCTCTTTTTAAATATATCAGTTCCTTCCACGCTATGATGGATGCTGTAATGGGTGGGTGATCTGGTACAGAAACTGGGAGCCCAGTTGCCGCAGCTATGAGTAAGTATTCCAGATTTTTGTTATGGTTCATTTGCTTTTCTAGTAGAACCCAAGGTTTAGTTGGGGAGGGATCTGTCCAGGCTTTGATTTGTTCCAATAGTGATGCTCTGTAATAATTGAGCAGCAAGGGGACTCCCAATCCTCCTTTATTTCTGTGTTTGGTATGTACGGAGAAGGCTATTCTTGCCTTCTTGCCCTTCCATATGAAGTTCTTCATATGGGTGTTCATGGTGGTAAAGAATGCATTGGGGAGTGGGATTGGTATAGTCCTAAAAAGATATAGGATCTTAGGAAGGATCATCATCTTGAAGGTGGCAATGTTTCCCATCAAGGAAAGTTGTTGTTTACTCAGTTTGCCAAATTCTGCTTGAACTGATTTTAGGAGCTTTTTATAGTTGGCCTCGTATAGGTTTGTTGACTTGCTGGTGACTTGTATCCCTAGATATTGAATCTCCGTAGTTTCTCAGTTACACGGAAAAATAATCTCTATGTTTTTCCTGGTGGCTTTATCTAGGTTAATAGGGAGTATTTGGCATTTTGATATATTAATCTTGTAATAGGAAACTCTCCCATATCTTTCAATTAGGCTGTTGAGTGCAGGGAGAGACTGTTTTAAATTAGTAAGTGTTAAGATCGCATCATCAGCGAAAAGCCCTATTTTATGGGCTCTTCCTGCACTTTCTAGGCCAAAGATATTGGGAGAGTCTCTTATCGCTCTTGCTAAAGGCTCCATCATTAAAGTGAAGATTATTGGGGAAAGAGGCACCCCTGCCTGGTCCCATTAGTAATGGAAAATTCTGGTGATAGAACGGAAGATGTGAAAACTTGGGCTGATGGGTTGGTATAAAGGGCCAGGATCGCTGAGTTTATAAATCCCGAGAAGCCAAATTTTGAGAGGGTAGCTGTCATATATCCCCAGTGCAGTGCACCCTATCAAATGCCTTCTCGGCATCTAAGGCGATGAAGGCTGTAGGGGTTTTCCTAATTTCTGCTATTTTCTGTAAATTAAGTATTTTCCTAGTACCATCAGGAGCTTGCCTATTAAGGACAAAACCTACTTGATCTTTGTCTATTTATTAAGTAGGGTGTAATTTTGGCTAGCCTGTTCGCAATTAATTTAGAGTAAATTTTCAGGTCCGCATTAAGAAGGGAGATCGGTCTGTAGTTTTAAGGGGAATCTGGATTTTTCCCTGGTTTGGGGAGGGTTACAATTACTGCTTTAAGCATTTCTTTGGGAAATTGTTTAGATGAGGCTAGGTTATTATAGAGTTCAAGCAGAATGGGTGAGAGTTTCTTGAAAGGAGCGGTAATATTCAGCTGATAAGCCGTCTGGGCCCGGGGTTTTATTAAGCGCCATGTGGTTTATCACCATGTTTATTTCCTGTAAACAAAACGGGGCATTTAAATCTACTAGCTGCTCTGGAGTGACTGATGGAAGTTTTATTGACTCTAGAAAGGACTTAATCAACTCTGGGTTAGGCTGCGGGGTTGATGGGTCAGCAGCAAGGTTATACAGTTTGTTGTAGTAACTCTGGAATATCTTCGCTATGTCCCTCGGGTGATGCGTTATTTGACCTCTAATAGGGTTTTTCATACTCGCTATTCTACTTTTGGCTTGTCTAGCTTTCACCTGTCTAGCTAATCTTTTCCCTGCTTTATTTCTGTATAAATAAAAGGATGCTTTCATGTATTTGAGGCCTCTTTCGTGTTCTTGCATCAGGAGCTTTTTAAGTTCTAATCTGAGTGTGTTGAGTTCGTCTGTGACAGTTTGGGATATCGTATGTTTATTTTGTAGTTCTAATTTTTTAATTTGGTCTAGTAAGGAGTGTAGGAGCTGAGTTTTTTCCTTTTCTCTCGCTGCTATCTGTAGCAGCACCCCTCTCATAAACGCTTTGTGTTAGCTATATCCCCTTCTGTAGTTTTGTTAAACATGAAGAATTCCTTCAGTTGCTTGGCGACTCCAACTCAGAGTGATTCTTGTTGAAAAATGCGAGTGTTATTACGCCACAAGATAGTGGGTCTATCGTTGTAACTGTCTGATAGCGAAATTGTAATGGGGGCGTGGTCCGACCAGGTGATACTCTCTATTGAAGTAGATCTCACTAAGTGCAATGTGTGTAAATCCGTGAGGGCTAAATCAATCCTAGAGTATGATTTATGGGGTGCCGAGAAGTAGGTGTAATCCCTTTCCCCAGCATGAAAACACCTCCAAGGATCATAGAGGGCTTCGTTCATTAGGATGTTCTTTAGGGTAGATCTATGGTAGGATGATTTGGACGAACAGTCTAGGGTGCTGTCAGGGACCGAGTTGAAGTCGCCAAGCAACCTTTACGAACCTGATTAACCTTTTTTAATATCTTATTCATAAAAGAAACCTGGCCTCTGTTTGGCGCATATATGGTGACAATCGTATAGACTCTATTTTTGAGCTCACATATTAGAATGATAAAGCGGCCATTGGGATCTCTGTGGCACTCCTGCATAGAAAAGGTCACAGAGCTCCCAATGGCTATAAGTACTCCATTGCGTTTAGATTCTGCGTTTGCAAAGAACATATGAGGGAAGTGTTTGTGTGAACACTTTGGAGCTTTTTAGGCTGACAAGTGGGTCTCCTGGACACAAAGGATGTCTCCTTTAAGTCTCTCTGCTTGAGCCCAGAGTAACTTACTTTTAAAAGGACTGTTCAAACCTTAAGCATTTAGTGAGAGAAATTTGACAGTCATTGATAGGTCTTTCTGCTGCTGGTGTGTGTTGCTAGATTCTTTAGGTATGGAAGTAGCTCATCCATGATGTAATTTGTCTTACTCACAGTATTGAAGATCTCTCGATTCAAGCCAAGACGAGTTCGAGCGGGAGGATAGACTGTTGTATAGTCTGCAGAGTGATCCGGTCGGATATTGGTATTTGGTGTCATCAGAGGTTCGGTGGTATGGACATACGCCTGAGAGAAAGCGGATAAACATAACAGGTATAACAAGTCAACAAACATAAAAAGGTTCCCCAGCATTGTCACTGGGTCTAGTAGCAGATTTCTCTGCAAACTCTTCCTGGGGGAAATGTAAACACTTATTCCTTGGAATAGTGTCGCCTAGGTGGGTTCAATGATTATTGTCTCTGTGGACACCTTATGTTGCTAGGTGCCGGGTGATCTGATGCAGCTTGGGCCTGTCATTTGGACCATTCCTGTCTCAGCTTCATAGGCTCTTTGTTGCGTTCAGGGCTATTTGCAGTTTGGAGTGTACTCCATTCCTTTAGATACTTAAGGCCGGATTCCAGGGAGAAGATATTGTATGTTCTATCATGGTAAGTCACTATCAACTTGGATGGTGTTCCCCACTGATACTTAATCTCATGATTCCTCAGGGCTTTCGTGACTGTAAGTAGTTTTTTCCTATGTTGGATCGTCGCTTGCGAGAGGTCCGCATACAGTGCAATTCCTGCAAATTGGCCTTCTAGTGTAGGATTCTTGCGGATGGCACGCATGGCTTCCTCTTTCACATGGAAGTAATGAATTCTCGCAAGTACATCGCGTGGTACCGTGTCTGGCAGAAATGACGGCTTGGGAAGCCTATGGGCCCTGTCAATCGTAAGTTCTATAGGGCTAGCTTTAGGGACTAGTTTGTGGAGTAGCTGACCAATATAGCCTTGCAAATCTAAGTTGGATATAGATTCTGGTATTCCGCGGAATTTAATATTGTTCCTGCGGCTGCGGTCTTCCATGTCAGCGATTTTAAACGCCATGTGTTGTAGCTCAGCTTGTTTGATTTTGGTATGCATCTACAAGATTATTATGAGCAGAAAAAGTATCATCCATTTTATGCTCCACATATGCAACTCTGTGTTGGAGATCCTGTATATCAGCTTTAATGGGATGCAGAGCTCTTTTCATATCAAAATAGAGAGAGTCTCTGAGGGAAATGAGCATGTCTTTCATGTCAGCTATGGTGGCTGGTTGTGCTGAGGATGGGAATTGCTCTAATGTGACCTGAGGAGATTTCTCCTCTTGCGTGCCTTCCTCCATGTCTGATTCCTCATCCGCATCAGTGCCCTTCCTTGCTTTTTTATGCTTGGTGGGGCTGCGGGTTGTGGGACTGTCTAGTGGGGAATGTGCAGGGTCCCCCAGGCCTGGGGATGTAATTACTGAACGTACCGAGTGTCCTGAAGAGCTGGAACCGGAGCTTGAAGGTGGTTCTTCTGCCTCTGTGGCTTGCATGTGTAACGTGCCACTGCCATCTTGGCTGCCTCCATCCCCCTTGACTGAGAAAAAGTCGGTCAGTTTGGCTGGAGCCAGGCGCTGTGACCCTCGCTTCCGCTGCTCCCCGTGTTGGGTCTGTTTTAGGGTGTTCGTGGACATCTCTGGTGATCACTCTGTCGCTATGTCCCGTCGCTCGGTGTCTTAGAGGCCGGAGCTCTCCTACCACGCGTCCGTCTCTATAGCCGGCTAGCCACGCCCCCTTCATATATTTTTATATGCTGTATGGATTTTTCTTCATATTTGGATAGCATTCGTATTGTCTATACCACATTTTGTATCATTATATGATTTTTTTTTTTGAGTCAATACCACTATATATACCACATTATGTCATGTTGTCGTTGGCATATTGAGGATACCTTGGCATTTTTTTCCCCCTTGTTTTTCCTCCTCCCCCTCCTCCCCTCTTCCCCCCTCTTTTTTGTTATTCATTCTTGTCTTTTGTCCTGGACTTTTTGCACTTCGGATGCACACTCTCGTGGTGCATTTTTGGAAGTGTGCGTTCTGGTGTTTAACTGATGAGGGAGTTAAGGGTGCCCCCGCAAATTTTATCATTGGGGGTGTGTCCTCAATGTGCTAACATATAAATGCTGGTTTACTGCTTGGTTCGGTTAGCTCTGAGGAAGGGAGGCTGTCCCCCGAAATGCATAAGCTTTTCCATCGCGTGGCATCTGATGGGATACCCATCTCACCTGCTGGAGCTGTGCATTTGATACGCTTGATTTTATCCTACTTTTGTGAGTATAATTTGTAACAATATCTGTTCATTCGATTTTTTTCCAATATACTGTATATAACATACAATCAGGGGGTCCTGATTGTATGTATCTCTATGGTAGTTATAAACTACCATAGATCTGAAAGAGAAAAAAAAATTACATTTCTAAAAATTCACTTTCCAACAATTAAACACTTATTTTTCAACTTAAGCCTAAGCCATGTTAATTCTTTCATAAATTACTTTACAATTTTATTTATCATATCTTAAACATTTTTAGGCCTGGATAAGTTACCATCCACATATTTGACTCCTATACTTTTTCATATAATTTCTTGTAATATTTCATGCCTATGGTTCCCTCCCTGCATGTAGCCGTTTATACATAGGCCCGCCCAGGTCTGGAACTCTAATCCTACCGCCCTATCAACATTCAATCTCACAAACGAACAAACATAAAAAAAAAAAGAAACCCCCCCCAATGGGTCTCTTGGTTCCTAAAGTAATTATAAATATTTAGACAGTGATCCTGAGATTCAATATTCATCCCATCTATCCCACGTCTCCCTAAAGCGTTCTGAGAACCAGTCTCAATGCTAATTGTTTCCTCAAGTAGTCGCATCTCGCTCATCTCACATACCCATTCTGCCATTGAGGGGGCAGTTTCCCTTCTCCAGAAGTGAGCAATAATTGTTCTGGTTGCTGTTAGCATATGTCGCAGGATATCTCTTTTAATAGTCTTTAAAGAACCAGGAATTATTGATAATATGGAAATTAGTATATCTAATTGTAGAGTGGAGTTAGAAATTTCTCTATATATACCGAATCTGTCTGTCCAGAGTTGGCAGACTTCTGGACAGTAATACCACATATGGTACATAGTTCCTTCAGCCCTTTTACATCTCCAACATGTTCCTGAAATGCTTTCTTTAATTTTATGTAAATCTGTTGGGCACCAACACCATCTGGATATGATTTTGTAGTTTATTTCCTGATATTTGGCTACAGGAGATAATTTATGTGTCAGGAGTAGAGTTGAGCGAACCCGAATTGTAAAGTTCGGGTTCGTACCGAACTTTGAGGTGTCCGGGACCCGGACCCGAACCCGGACTTTTCAAAAAAAGTTTGGGTTTGGGGTTCTGTTATTTTATTCCACGTGTTGAATAGCTGCAGGGCAGCCAATCAACAAGTGTTTCACTGGTTTGCCCTTAGAAGCCATCACAGCCATGCCTACTAATGGCATGGCTGTGATTGGCCAGTGCATCATGTGACCCAGCCTCTATATGGAGCTGGAGTCGCCGTGCTGCATGTCATATGCTCTCAGGCTAGTTTAGGGAGAGGATGCTGCTGGCTCTGTGAGGGACAGATTGCAGATATTATATAACATCTCATCCTTCATTACTGAACGTTCTGATTGTGGACTAGGTAGAGATTATTAGTACTGCTGCTTTGAGGGACAGATTGCAGACCTCATCCTGCTGCAGACCTCATCCTGCTGCACAGAACGATCTGACTGGACTAGGTAGAGTCTACTGCTTAGAGGGACAGATTATTGTTCTAAAATCATCTCCAAGTTCTATAGGGAAAGTTTTCAGCTGTTGCTTTAAGGGACAGATTATTGTTTCTTGTACAAAATTAAAAAGTGCATCTACATTGCTGGTTTAAACAAAAAAAATATTCCAAAAACTACATTTGCGGGCAACGGTGCATTTCTTGCACAAGAATAAAAAAACAGTGTTGGCTACCTCCTCCACCGCCACTTCCACCGCCTCCTCAACCTCCAACTCCACATCTACTTCCCATTTTTTTTTTTTTTTATGTGATTTTAGCTTAAAAATTATTTTAAGTTATTTCCCTATCCCCATTTCTTTGTAGGGCACTTGTCCGACTCTTAACCCCATTTTCCTTCCTTTTGCAGACCTCTAGGACTTGCCAGGACTTTGTTACAGCCATTTTGTGCCTAAAAGTTCGGGTCCCCATTGATTTCAATGGGGTTCGGGTTCCGGGATAAAGTTTGGGTCAAGTTTGGTCCCGAACCCGGACTTTTTCCTGAAGTTCGGCTGAACCTGCCGAACTTTCAGGTGTTCGATCAACTCTAGTCAGGAGCAAGGACTTTTCCCATTGTGGTGTAGATATTATTCTCCTGCTCTCTTCTTCCCATTTATCTAAATATATTACTGTTCTATCTAGGCCTTTGGGGAGTAGATCCCTATATATTTTCGACAACACATGGGCCAGTTTGTGTGTTTGTAACAAGAGTTTCTCGAATTCTGTAGGTGATCTTTCTAGTGCAGCACGTTGTTCTATAGAATGAATATATGCTTGCAATTGTTGGTATTGTATCCATTTATTTGTGATCTCTCTTGTTAATGTGCTCATTGGAGGAACCTTGCCATCCACCAAGACCTGGGCCAGTCTTACATCATCCCATCTTTGCTAATCCAAAAAAGTTATAGCCTGTCAGGGATACCATATGCAGGCATCCAGCAGGGATGGTCAGATCGGTTGTCTGCACTTAAAGGCATCAGGACCAGATATAAAGTGAAAATATTTAGACCTCCAACACCAAACACCAGTAAACATAAACAAGCAAGTAAAAGATGAGAACACACCGTAAACCCAAAATAAACACCTAAGTATCTCACTAACTAAATACAAGTGTAGAAAACACACATATACAATAAGCAAAACGGGGATATCAGATAAGGAGAACAGGGAGCCAGGTTACTTGGAGCAGAAGGAGAGCAAGGGAGCAGGAAGCAGGTTTAGGGATCAGGTCTCTGGGTCTGGATCACAGATAGGGGATCAGAGCAGGTCAGATTCAGGCATGGACACGGCTTGCAGGGAAAATACTAAAGCATTGGGACTGGGTGCAAGGCGGGCTTATATAATCCCAGCAGACCCATCAGATGCAGCTTAATGACCTGTATGATCAATCTCCTGGGAGACACCCGCTGGTGGCCACCAGAACTACACCATTTGGTTTTTCAAACACTGCCACCAGCAGGTGACATGGGTCCTGACAGTTCCCCCTCCTTAACGAGCGGCCTCCGGATGCTCCATTCTGCTGTTAACTGGACAGTCCTTGGGGGTGCAGGAACAGTCCAGCAAAGTTTCCCCTCCGTGTCTGTGGACTTTATTGCACTTCTCCGACCAGAGTCCTTTAACCTGCTGGGCGGCGTGTCACCCAAGTCAGGTACTGGAACATACCCCCCACCACCATGGTCTGGAGGTCTGAGTCTGGTACCAACAATTAGCCAGACATCGGGCCTGAAACCCGTGGAGGCAGGCAACACAGAGGCATCAAAATCAATCTGGGCATCAAGCCGGGGGAAAACAGCGGCAAGCTGGGCATCAGGCAGCCAAGCATCCACAGGCACTGGATCAGCAGGCACTGGGTCATCAGGCACTGGGGCAACAGGTACAGGGTCATCAGGCATCGCATCGGTGGGCACCGGGTCATCAGCTACTGGATCGGTGGGTGCCAGGTCATCGGGGACTGGATCAGCAGGCACTGGGTCATCAAGCACTGTAACATCACACTGGGTAGTAGGCATCGGGTCATCAGGCACTGGATCAGCGGGCACCGGGTCATCACACTGGGTAGTAGGCATTGGGTCATCAGGCACTGGATCAGCAGGCACGGGCCATCACACTGGGCAGTAGGCATCAGGTCACCAGGCACTGGATCAGCAGGCACCGGGTCATCAGGCACTGGATCAGCGGGCACCGGGTCGTCACACTGGGCAGCAGGCAGCGGGTCGTCACACTGGGCAGTGGGCATGGGTCATCACACTGGGTAGCAGGCACCGGGTCATCACACTGGGCAGCAGGCACCGGGTCGTCACACTGGGCAGCGGGCACTGGATCACCAGACTGGACAGCGGGCACCGGATCAGCAGATTGGACAGTGGGTACCAGATGAGCAGGAACAGGATCAGCAGGCCGGACAGCGGGCACAGGATCAGCAGGCCGGACAGCGGGCACAGGATCAGCAGGCCAGACAGCGGGCACAGGATCAGCAGGCTGGACAGCAGGCGCAGGATCAGCAGGCCGGGCAGCGGGCACAGGATCAGCAGGCTGGACAGCGGGCACAGGATCAGCAGGCTGGACAGCGGACACAGGATCAGCGGGCCAGACAGTGGGCACAGGATTAGCGGGCACAGGATCAGCAGGCCGGACAGCGGGCACAGGATCAGCAGGCCGGACAGCGGGCACAGGATCAGCAGACCAGACAGCGGGCACAGGATCAGCAGGCCAGACAGCGGGCACAGGATCAGCAGGCCAGACAGCGGGCACAGGATCAGCAGGCCAGACAGCGGGCACAGGATCAGCAGGCCAGACAGCGGGCACAGGATCAGCAGACCAGAAAGCAGGCACAAGATCAGCAGGCCAGACAGCGGGCACAGGATCAGCAGGCCAGACAGCGGGCACAGGATCAGCAGGCCAGACAGTGGGCACAGGATCAGCAGACCAGAAAGCAGGCACAAGATCAGCAGGCTGGGTAGTGGGCACAGGATCAGCAGGCTGGGCAGCGGGCACAGGATCAGCAGGCCAGAAGGAAAGCATGGCAGAAGGTACCAGAACAGGCTGGGCAGCAGGCATGGCAGTGGGCACTGGAACAGCAGGCTGGGCATCAGGAACAGCCACAAAGAGGGCATCAGGAACAATGAAGTCAAATTGAATAGACGGAAAAGAGCCCATAGGGCCAGACTGGGTGAGGGACAGAGAACCAGTACAGTCAGGTGGAACAGCGACAGGCAGGTGGGAAGCAGAGGGTCCAATTTTCATGGGTTGAGCCAAGGTGGCAGGTTTGGAGGCAGACTGGAACAAATTGGCTAGTGTGGAGGCAGACTGGAACAGATCAGTTGTTGTTGAAGCAGACTGAATCAGATTGGCAGGTGTGGATACAGGATTGTATAGTGGTAGGATTGGGTGGGTTGGGAAAAACTTCTGTTTCTTTTTGGGTTTAGCCACTGCAATTCTGTATGGGGAGGTAGGTGGGTTAAAGGCAGGGAAGGTGCAGCGGTTGGAAACAGGGTACAGATATTTAGTTGGTAGCAGGGTATATTGGGCTGCAACTGTGGTTGCTATGGGCGATAGAGAGACATTTCAGCAGCCAGGTGTCTGGCCACAAGAGTAGGTGGTTGCAGGCTGAGTGCAATATTTTTGACCATGCTTGAAATAACGGTTGCACAAAATTTAATTTGCATACTGCCTGTCTGACAAGAGATTGCACAGAATCAATACACTCACTTAGCACCTGTTGGGAACATGCTGAGTAGTGTTCAAAGAAAAAGGCTGAGTCATCTTCCAGTAACCAAACCAATGAAACCACCTGATTTAAACTGAAAGGTGGGGTGTAATCATCATCACCACCACTAGGGACACCAGACAAAGCCAACTCTGCACAAATTTGAATTAGTGGCTGGATCTCTATAAACAAATATCTGCCTTGGTCAACAAAAGAGTGAGCCAGACGCATGCATTCCAATAATTCCTCTCTAGTCTGCTCTTTCAAAATCTGGCAACAATAATCCCTGTCTTCTGTTGCAAGCAGTGAGAAATACAAAATCTCTTCAGCATGCATCTTGCAGCAATTGGCAAGTGCCGGACCTGATTCCCAGGTGCAGCCAATCTGATTGTATGGCTTCAGTATTATGTCAGGGATACCCATATACAGGCATCCAGCAGGGATGGTCAGATCGGTTGGCTGCACTTAAAGGAATCAGGACCAGACATAAAGTGAAAATATTTAGATATTTATTAAGAAAATAACACACCTCCAACACCAGCAAACATAAACAAGCAAGTAAAAGAGTAGAACACACCGTAAACCCAAAATAAACACCTAACTATCTGACTAACTAAATACAAGTGTAGAAAACACACATATACAATACGCAAAATTGGGATATCAGATAAGGGGAACAGGGGGCCAGGTTACTTGGAGCAGAAGGAGAGCAAGGAAGCAGGTTCAGGGATCAGGTCTCTGGGTCTGGATCACAGATCAGGGATCAGAGCAGGTCAGATTCATGCATGGACACGGCTTGCGGGGAAAATACTGAAGCATTGGGACTGCGTGCAAGGCGGGCTTATATAATCCCAGCAGACCCATCAGGTGCAGCTTAATGACCTGATCAATCTCCTGGGTGACACCCGCTGGTGGCCACCAGAACTACACCATTTGGTTTTCCAAACACTGCCACCAGCAGGTGACCCAAGCAAGGACACAGGTCCTGACATAGCCTCTACTGCTGGTTGAAAATCCATGTTGAAGAACAAAGGTGTCATAGGCCCAATCTGGGTAGATAGGGTTCTTTTCTTAATAAGTGAATCCCATACCTTCAGGGTGAAAAGAACCAAGGATGGCGTATTTATTACTTTCGGGCGACGTTGATTTACACCCTGTTCCAAATTATTAAGCAAATTCTATTTCAGTGTCACAAAAATTTAATATTTTGTTTTTCAGTTTAATTCATGGATGGCATTGTGTCTCAGTGCTTTTTTGATCACTGAAAACAATCTCGGACACCTGTGATAATTAGATTGCCAGGTGAACCCAATTAAAGGAAAAACTATTAAAGGAGGGTGTTCAACATTATTAAGCAGGGCACCATTTTCAAGCAATATGGGGAAGAAAAAGGATCTCTCTGCTGCCAAAAAGAGTGAAATAGTTCAATACCTTGGACGAGGTATGAAAACATTAGATATTTCATGAAAACGTAAGCATGATCATCGCACTATTAAGAGATTTGTGGCTGATTCAGAGCACAGACGAGTTTGTGCAGATAAAGGCACATTGAGGAAGATTTCTGCCAGATCCATGCATCGGATCAAGAAATCGGCTGCTAAAACACCATTGCATAGCAGCAAACAGATATTTGAAGCTGCTGGTACCTCTTGAGTCCCACGGACATCAAGGTGTAGAGTCCTCCAGAGTCTTGCAACTGTGCATAAACCTTCCATTCAGCCACCACTAACCAATGCTCACAAACAGAAATGGCTGCATTGGGCAGAAAAATACATGAAGACTAATTTTCAAACAGTCCTGTTCACTGATGAGTGCCGTGCAACCCTGGATGGTCTAGATGGATGGAGTAGTGGATGGTTGGTGGACGGCCACCCTGTTCCAACAAGGCTGTGATGTCAGCAAGGCGATGGTGAAGTCATGTTTGGCATGGGAAGAGAGCTGGTCGTCCCCTTTAGGGTCCCTGAAGGTGTAAAGATGACCTCTGCAATGTATGTGGAGTTCCTGACTGACCACTTCCTTCCCTGGTACAGAAGGAAGAACTATGCTTTCCGTAATAAAATCATCTTCATGCATGACAATGCACCATCTCATGCTGCAAAGAATACCTCTGCATCAATGGCTGCTATGGGGATAAAAGGAGAGAAAGTCATGTTGTGGCCTCCATCCTCCCCTGACCTCAATCCTATTGAGAACCTTTAGAGCATCCTCAAGCAAAAGATCTATGAGAGTGGGAGGCAGTTTACATCCAAACAGCAGCTCTGGGAGGCTATTCTGACATCTTGCAAACATATTCAAGCAGAAACTGTCCAAAAACTCACAAGTTCAATGGATGCAAGACTTGTGAAGCTGCTATCAACTAAGGGGTCCTATGTTAAAATGTAACGTGACCTGTTAACATGTTTAAAAAGTTAAAATGTTGTTCAAAGTTTGATTGACATGGCTTTTGATTTCAGTAAATATTCAGCAAACACAACAAATGACAATTTTCAGTTCTTTACAACCTATAAAGTGTTTTGAAACTTACTGTGCATAATAATTTGGAACAGTGCATTGTAAGTTTTTTATTTTGAAAAAAATACTGTTATCATTAGGAGGTTTGTTCGAATAAAATTTGAATTGTATTCTTAATAGTTGATAACATTATGCTGACTGTTGTTTACATCAATTATTTAGGTAAATGAGAAAAATATCATTGACATAATAATTTGGAACGGGGTGTAATCCATGGTACAGATTTTAATTTCATGCCCAGTATATCTTCTTCTAATCCAACCCATTGTTTACTCTCGATATTTTGAAACCAGTCTACTATCTTAGATGCATGTATAGCTTGTATGTATTTCATAAAGTCCGGGAGGGCTAATCCTCCTTTTAATTTAGGTCTGACTAGTATATCTCATTTAATTCGGGAAGGTTTATGTTCCCAGACAAATTCCCTACCGCCATCCGCAATTTGCGGATTGATTAAGGCGGGGGGGGGGGGACACACCGGAACTGCCTGAAACACGTATAATACTTTGGGAAGTATATCCATTTTTATTACATTTATCCTTCCCATCCATGAAAAGGTTTATTTGTCATATTTTTGAAGTAATTCTAACATTTTATTAATCGGGGGGGGGGGGGGTATAATTAAATTCTATCAATCTATCCTGATTTCGGGGTATATATATCCCTAAATACTTCAGAGCTGTTTGTTGCCATCTAAAGGAGAAATTCTTCTGAAGATGAATTTGAATTTTATTTGATAATGAAATATTTAATGCTTCGGATTTTTCATAGTTCACTTTAAAATTGCTTGTCTCTCCAAATCGATACAATTCCTGAATACGATTCGGGATTGTTATTATTGGATCAGTAATGTATAATAAAAGATCATCTGCAGAAACTGACATTTTATATTCCTTTCCTTTTATTTTGATCCCTTGTATAATTGGGTTATTCATATGGCTTTGGTAAGATGTTTCATTACCAATACATACAGTTGTTATTGGAATTGGGTCCGACAGGATCCAATTTATCCGAACCCTTGCTTGGGGCTTACTATACAGAGCCATTATCTTTTGCAACAATTGGGGACCAATACCCCATTGTATCAAAGTCTCTTCCAGGAAACATCATCCCACCCTGTCAAACGCCTTTTCAGTGTCTATAGACAAAAGGCAGGATGGGATGGAGTGTCTCTGGATATGTTCAATCAGTGTGATTGTCTTCAGGGTATTGTCTCTAGCCTCCTAGCCCCCCACAAATCCCACTTGGTCTAAATGTACATGTACCTGTAGAATTGGAGTAAGTCTTTCAGCAATAATTTTAGAAAAAATCCGTAAATCAATATACATAAGGGAAATGGGCCTATAGTTCCTGCAAATAGTGTGCTCTTTATCTGGTTTGGGTATTCTAGAGATATGGGCTTCCATGCCCTGTCATGTAAAGGGACGGGAGGTGGAGATTGCATTGAAGGTCCTACACAGCACGGGTCCCAAAATTTCTCCCAGTATTTTATAGAATCATGTAGTAAATCCGTCTGGTCCTGGGCTTTTCCCCAGGACCAGAGCACCAATAACTTTTTGTATTTCCTCTATTGAAATGTATTTTTCCAATTCCTCTATTTTTTTTTTTTTTTTTTAGGCAGGGTTGGAATTGCTGCTTCTTTTATGTATGGTCATATTTTTTTGACGGAACCTAATTGATTTTTTTCCGTTCTTTTGGCTTGCAACATTATATAACCTAGAGTAAAAAGTTTGAAATGTCTCTAAAATCTCAGATGCCATTTCTCATGAAGTTTTTTGAATTTTTATTATGGAAGTGGTGGCTGTCCATTGGAGTAGGGCCCTCGCTAAGAATCTTCCTGGCTTATTCCCATTTAAGTAGAATAGAGCTAGATTTTTATCCCTTAATCTTAACATTTGTTCATTCAATATACTTTGTAATTTGTTCTGTTTATCCTACAATTTTCTCAAGTTTATCGGTGTGGGGTTTTGTTTATGAATTTTTTTCATACATTGAAATTTCTTTTAACAAGGAAGACATTTTGCCCCATGTTTCATAAAGATTCCCCTTAACACACATTTTAATGTTTCCCACTGTATGGGAGGGGAGGTTTCATCTTTTTCATGATCTATTTGAAAATTTGTCACTGCCTGACGAATTTCGGTAATGCAAGCATCGTCCCTTAGCAGGTTTTCATTTAGGCTCTATTGACCACGTGGTCTTGTATGGTTCGAAAGATCCAGTTCTACAAAGACTGGGGCATGGTCAGACCACACAAAGCTACCCACTTCTGAAGAGGACACAATTGGTAGTCCATGCTGGTTTACTAGAAAAATCTATCCGGTGGTATGTATTATGAATTTTAGGAAAAAATATATAATCTTTATCTCTAGGGTGATGAACTTGCCAAATATCAATCAGCTTTAATTTCTCTATAACATCCTTAAATTTATTTGTCTGATTATTATTCTGAAATGGTATCTTGGTCCAGATCCAAAATGAAATTAAAATCCCCTCCGCACAATACCTTCCGCTTTTTCCATCATATCTGTCACCATATGTATCCCTGTCTTAATTTGTTCCTGATTTGGTAAGTATAGATTGATGAGCGTATATTTTCCCCATAGATGGATAATTTTAGGAGCAGGGCTCTGCCATCCCTGCTTCCCCAGGAATCTAAGATCTGATGGGGAAGAGATTTGTGTATCGCAATAGACATGCCTCTTGATTTTGAGTCAGAGAAGGTGTCATGATACCATGTTGAATAATGTTTATTGTGAATATTTGGGATATTGTTTGAGCAAAAATGCATCTCCTGGAGAAAAATCACGCTAACTTTTTGTTTATGAACCGAATATATGACTTGTGATCTCTTAGAAGGAGAATTGAGACCTCTCACATTAAATGAACAGAACTTAACAGGACCCATTAAAAAAAAAAAAACCCTACCCTACACTATTTCTTTTCACCCTAAGCAACTTTTGTTGCAGTATAAGTAAATGACTATCTTGGAGACACCTATCAGATGTCGCTTTTTCCAGCCAAGCATATTCCCAGGGAGGGAAAAAGTGGGCGGGGGAGAGGAAGGGGAAAACCCGTTCCACCCCCCCCATCTGAATCCCCCCCCACCAATATTTTGCATTCCCTCTTTGGGGCGCCAGGGCACACGACACCAGCCAGTGTTTATACAAGATTTTGTGATTTCATAACAAGGAAGACTATTATTCCGTTAACTTTCCTACTATCGTTTTTCCCCATCCCTCCCCAATTGAAGTATTAGGGTTCATTATTGACATACTACATATATTAAATACACAGACATTTATCCTCATTTTCAATTTTCCATTTATGTCTTTAGAATAAAACAATCATAGGAAGGGGAAAAAGGGAGAGAAAGGAAAAAAAAACCTGAACCCTATGTGTATCCGCATATGTATTCAGTGTGTGTCATGGTCATTTAGAGTTCTAAACAACAACAAAAAAAGAGGGAACCCCTAAACCCATTAGTGTATCCCTCTGTATATTCCATGTGTCATATCTGATTATGTCACAGAAAAACAGTGCCAGTCAAAGTTTGTGAAAAAAAAAAAGAAAAAGGGGCACCAAACCCTCTTGTGTATCCACCTATATATTCAGTGTGTGTCATGGTAATTTAGTGTTACAAAAAAAGCAGTGCCACTCAAAGTATGTTGAAAAAAAGTGAAGGGAGGGGGGAGGTTCATTAGAACCTCAAACCTCTCTCCCCATATTGTATCCCCTCCCTTTCTCACCCATTTGTTTTATCCTTCTATCTACAAGAATTTCAACAATGTAAGGTCTATAGTAAGTTATTTTCTTTTGGGAAATCTATTCTGGTGTCCAAAGTATTTTGGGGGCCAAAGTGGTAGATCGACGTCTGGAAGTTGAAGAGTTTTCAAAAAATTTGGAAGATCTTCAATATCCTGGAATTCTGCTTTTTTCCTTTATAGAATACTTGAATATGGAATGGAAACTTCCTTATATAAAATATTCCTTTCCCTCAACATCGTTAAAGAGGATTTACTGCTTTCCTTAAAGTCAAGGTATATTTGGAAAGATCCTGTAATAAAAGTATCTGAGCACCATCAAAGTCAATTGTTTTTTGTTGCCATGCTGCCAACATAATTTTTTCTTTTATATGGAAAAAATGCACTCTACATATAACATCTTTTGGTCTCGACAGATCTTGGTTTTTGGGGCACAATGATCTGTGTGCTCGATCCAGCAGTATTTCCTCTGTTGGAGGTTGTTGTAATAGTGTACTGAAAATGCTTTGAAGGGTTGGTATCAGATCCTTGGATCCTGTTACTTCAGGTAGTCCTCTGTTCCTAATATTATTTCTTCTGCTCCTATTTTCTTGATCTTCTATTTCCAATACGGCTCTTTTTAAGCATCAAGACATTTCTAGTTTCTTTTTCAGATTCCATTAATTTCCCTTCCAGATTTATTATTCTTAATTCCATAATATTCATTTTCTCCTGGACATTTTCAAGGGAAGATTTAATTTCCTGTATTTCTGTTTTGTAACAGGTTTCAAGGTGGGATATATATATTTGTCCATATCTTCTCTGGTCGGCAGTGATCTTATATAGGCTTCCATGTTCCAGGGTTCTTTCTGACTTTTATTTTCTTCCATTGTCATTTCAGCTTGTGTTCCTTGGTCCTTATTTCTTTTTCCGTATGCATTGTTGCCTCATCCGTCTCTCTCACATTGGGGGTCTCAATTTGCTTTTGGGGTTGTTGAAAATACCTCTTGATGTCAGTATTTTGTGGGGTATGTGTTTTAGGGGTATTTATGTTTTTAGGGCCTTTAGATAGTTTTTTTGCCTTTTGTGTTTGGGAGTTTTTAGGAGGCATTACTCTATTGCTTCTTAGCCTCTATATGTGTAATCCCTATTGTGTGGACTTTATAGAGATCTGCTGTTTTGTTTTATCTTTATTTGCTATTTCATGGTTATTTTGTTAACTTTTCTCTTTTTTATTTTCTTCCTTTTTTTTCTTCTTAGTTTTATCTCTAGAGCCCGCTCCTTTCTCTTGTTCTTCTTATCCCTTTCCAGGGATGGCTTATATATTATTAAAGAGTCCACTCTGACGTAACAACTTTCCCCCTATCTCTCTTATACGGAGGCAAATTGTGAATATTTATCCATATTTTTTATTTTCCGTTATACAATTGATAGTCCTTTTAAATTCATATAGTGGATTAAATCTCCTCCTATAAATATTATTTGTCCTCAACCGTTAAGTTCAACAGAATGTCTGTATTGCAGTTTTCTAAGATATTAAAAATCCACTGACCTTATCCTCTTAGTGGGGTATCCTGGTCTCCATCTCATGTCTGTCTTTCCTTGTGACTAGAGTTGAGCGAACTTCTAGAAGTTCGGGTTCTGCTGGTTCGGCCGAACTTCGGGACAAAGTCAGGGTGCGGGTCCGGACAGAACCCGAACTTTGTCCCGGACCCCGAACCCCATTGAAATCAATGGGGACCCGAACTTTTAGGCACAAAAATGGCTGTAAAATAGTCCTGGAAAGTCCTAGAGGTCTGCAAAAGGAAGGAAATGGGGGTAAGGGTGGGACAAGTGACCTACAAAGAAATGGGGACAGGGAAATAACTTTAAATATTTAAAAAAAAAATAAAAACATAAAAAAAGCAAAAATGAAGGTGAATGGGGATCATCTTCAAACTGGGTCCGAAAAGTATTAATTAATGGTAGAGGCCATATAACTGTTCTGAAATCATCTTCAAACTGTGTCAAAAAAGTATAAATAAGCCGGGAGAACCCATATCACTGTTCTGCAAACATCTGGATACTATGTGTGTCACTTTAAATGAAACCGGGAATAAGTGAACATCTGTTCTGCACACATCTGGAAAGTCTGTGTCACTTTTAATATAGCCGCTAATAAGTGAACATCTGTTCTGCACACATCTGTATAGTCTGTGTGTCACTTTTAATATAGCCGCTAATAAGTGAACATCTGTTCTGCACACATCTGGATTATTAGCGGCTATATTAAAAGTGACACACAGACTATTTTTGAAAAGTTCGGGTCCGGGTCCCGGACACCCCAAAGTTCGGTACGGACCCGAACTTTACAGTCCGGGTTCGCTCAACTCTACTTGTGACCGTGTCCGTCCAGGTCCTTCAAGGGGGAGGTTAAGTCGGTTATCTCCCACACTTGTCTACTGCCCACCTCCTACAGACCTGGAATCTTTGAGTAGATGTTTCAGAGTTTGGATGGTGTTAGCTGTGGGGTCCCTTTATATTTTATGGAGACCGCAATGCTCGCGGGAGCCCCCGCTGGCTATAAGGCAAATACCAGAAAACCTTAACTAGTGACAGCCTTCACCGTGGTTTCTTATTTTAAGCTGCTTATTGGAGCTAAGGCAGGTCCCTTCTGGAGATGTCCTTACCACCTGCCATTAAGCTCCAGAGTGCTCATGGGGTTCCCCCCTAGTCACAGGGGAGGTAACCTCCACAAAGGTTAATCTTCCCGAGACTGCTGACGGGGCAGGGGCCAGTCCCCTCAAAGTGCTTCCCTGCCCTCTCCAATGGGGTTTATGATGTTCATGGGGATCCCCGATGGCACCTGCTGAATGACTCCAATAGTACCAGCCCACACTATGCTCTCTGTCTCTGGGGCTGGCTGCAACAACCAGAGCCGGTCCTCCCTGAGCGTGTCCTCACCGTTCTCCGACCGCGTGCTGTAGCCATGATGCACCCGCTCCAAATCGAAGCGTAAGGGGGAGGAGTGGAAGAGGAACAGCACCTGCTCTGTTCCTGTCTCCTGTGTCGCCCGTAGTCCTGTGCCTGTAGCGAGAGAGGAATAATCAGCCGATTAATCTCCCTCTATACCATAAGTGTCTGCTACCCGGTCCAAGATTATGCCTGGCGTGGAGGAGCTGACCCGCTATGCGGCCATCTTGGTCAGTCTCCGCCCTCGCAGTTTCCTTTTGTGAGTATAATAGAGTTGTGTGATGTTAACCACTTCAGCCCCATAAGGATTTACCCCCTTAATGACCAGAGCATTTTTTACAATTTGTCACTGCGCTGATTTAACCGGTAATTGCGTGGTCATGCAATGCTGTACCCAAACAAAATTTGCGTCCTTATTTTTCCCACAAGTAGATCTTTCTTTTGGGGGTATTTGATCACCTCTGCGATTTTTTTTTTTTTTTTTTTTTTTTTTTTTAATTTTTTGCGATATAAATGAAAAAAGATTGAAAATTTTGGAAAAAAAAATATTTTCAACTTTTTGTTATTAAAAAAATACAATAAACTCAATTTTAATCATACATTTTTGCCAAAATACATTCAGCCACATGTCTCGGGTAAATGAAAAGTCAGTGAGCCTATATTTGTTTGCGCAAAAGTTATAGCGTTTACAAACTAGGGTACATTTTCTGGAATTTATGCAACCTTAATTTTATGAATGCGAACTTATTTCCTGAGGTGCTGTAATGGAAGGGCAGCACAACCCCCCCCTCCCCCCCAAATGACCCCATTTTGGAAAAGTAGACACCCCAAGGAATTTGCTGAGAGGCATGTTGAGTCTATGCAATATTTTATTTTTTTGTCACAAGTGATTGCAAAATGACAAAAAAAAAATAAAAAATTACACAAAGTTGTCACTGAAATTATATATTGCTCACACATGCCATGGGCATATGTGGAATTACACCCAAAAATACATTTTGATTCTTCTCCTGAATACGGGGATACCACTTTTTGGCAGTTTAGACACCTACAGACCCCAAAAACCAATTGCCACCTTCAGAATTTCTAAGGGCGAAAATTGCTGATTTCACTACTCCCTACCTATCACAGCTTTGGAGGCCATGAAATCCCCAGATAGCAAAACAAAAACCCCAAATGACCCCATTTTGGAAAGTAGACACCCCAAGCTATTTGCTGAGAGGCATGTTGAGTCAATGGAATATTTTTTTTTTTTTTCTCACAAGTGATTGAAAAATGACAAATAAATAAGTAAATTAATTACACAAAGTTGTCACTCAAATGATGTATTGCTCACACATGCCATGGGAATATGTGGAATTACACCCCAAATACGTTCTGCTGCTTCTGAGTATGAGGATACCACGTATGTGAGACTTTTTGGCAGTCTAGCCACGTACAGGACCCCGAAAACCAATCACCGCCTTCAGGATTTCTAAGGGTGAATATTGCTGATTTCACTACTCACTACCTATCACAATTTCGGAGGCCATAAAATGCCCAGATAGCACAACCCCCTCCCCCCAAATGACCCCATTTTGGAAAGTAGACACCCCAAGATATTTGCTGAGAGGCATGTTGAGTCCATGGAATATTTTATATTTTGCCACAAGTTTCAGAGAAATTACAACTTTTTTTTTTTCACAACATTGTCACTAAATGATATCTTGCTCAAACATGCCATGGGTATATGTGAAATTACACCCCAAAATACATTCTGCTGCTTTTCCTGAGTATGGGAATACCACATGTGTGAGACTTTTTGGCAGTCTAGCTGCGTACGGGACCCCGACAACCAATCACCGCCTTCAGGTTTTCTAAGGGCGTAAATTTTTGATTTCACTCCTCACTACCTATCACTGTTTCGGAGGCCATGAAATGCCAAGATACCACAAACCCCCCCCCCAAATGACCCCATTTTGGAAAGTAGACACTCCAAGCGATTTGCTGAGAGGCAAATACATTTTCCTTTCCTTTCTTCATTTTCCAAACAAATGATAGCTGCAAAATACTCACCACGCCTCTTTGCAAATACCTTGGGGTGTCTACTTTCCAAAATGGGGTAATTTGGGGGGCTTTTGAGCTACCTTGACATTTCGGGGCCTCCGAAGCTGTGATAGGTAGTGAGGAGTAAAATCACCATTTCACGCCCTTAGAAAGCCTGAAGACGGTGATTGGTTTTTGGGGTTCTGTACGTGGCTAGGCTTCCAAAAAGTCTCACACATGGGGTATCCCCGTACTCAGGAGAAGCAGCATAATGTATTTTGGGGTGTACTTTTAGCTATACCCATGGCATGTGGGAGCAATATATCATTTAGTGACAACGTTGTGTAAAAAAAAAAAAAAAAGTTAATTTTCCTGAAACTTATGACAAAATATAAAATATTCCATGGACTCAACATGTCTCTCAGGAAATAGTTTGGGATGTCTACTTTCCAAAATGGGGTCAATTGGGGGTGTTTTG
>BLSH010186684.1:102779-117722 GCA_018402905.1 Glandirana rugosa
AAAAAATTTTTTGATGGGCCTATACAGTCTCGACGACGTATTTCACGTCCGGCAGACACGTGTGAAAGCCGCAACTACATCCTCTTCCATCATGGCCCGAAGTGTTTTTTCAAGGAAACATAGAAGTGGTATAGTAACGCTGAGAACAGCGTCATTGGCACTGGCCATGTTGGTGGAGTACTCAAAACACCGCAATACGCTACACAGGTCTCGCATGGAGGCCCACTTGTTGGTGGTGAAGTGTTGCTGTTCCGCAGAGCGACTGACCCGTGCATGCTGCAGCTGAAACTCCACTATTGCCTGTTGCTGCTCGCACAGTCTCTCCAGCATGTGCAAGGTGGAGTTCCACCTTGTGGGCACGTCGCATATGAGGCGGTGAGCGGGAAGGCCGAAGTTCCGCTGCAGCGCAGACAGGCGAGCAGCAGCAGGGTGAGAACGCCGAAAGTGTGCACAGACGGCCTGCACTTTATGCAGCAGCTCTGACATATCCGGGTAGTTTTTTAAAAAATTTGGTACCACCAAATTCAGCACATGCGCCAGGCAAGGGATGTGCATCAAACCGGCTTGGCCAAGAGCCGCTACGAGATTTCGGCCATTGTCGCACACCACCAGGCCGTTCTTGAGGCTCAGTGGCAACAACCACTCATTGGTCTGTTGTGCAATGCCCGTCCACAGCTCGTGGCAGTGTGGGGTTTATCCCCCAAACATATCAGTTTTAAAACAGCCTGCTGTCGTTTCCCCCTGGATGTGCTGATGTTGGTGGTGAAGGTGTTACGCTGAGTGGATGAGTGGGTGGTCGAGGAGAAGGAAGAGCAGTAGGAGGAGGAGGCAACAGGAGGCAAAGAGAAATGCCCTGCAATCCTCGGTGGTGGAAGGACATGCGCCAAATGGCTAGCCGGCTCAGGCCCACCCACCACTACATTTTTCCCAGTGTGCAGTAAGCGAGATATAGCGTCCCTGCCCATGCTTACTGGTCCATGTATCAGTGGTTATGTCGACCTTGCCACTGATGGCGTTGCGCAGTGCACACTTGATCTTGTCCCCGACTTGTTTGTGCAGGGAAGGGATGGCTCGCCTGGAAAAGTACTGGCGGCTGGGTACCACGTACCGCCATCAGGTTTTTGAAACTGTCCGTGTCCACCAGACAGAATGACAGCATTTCAAAGGCCAGGAATTTTGAAATGCTGGCATTCAGGGCCAGGGATCGGGTAGGGGGTACTTCCTCTTTCTCTCCAGGGTTTGGGAGATGGACAGCTGTAAGCTTCCATGGGACCATGTGGAAATGCTTGGGGACGGTGGCGGACATGGTGGCGTTGCTGTCATATCGTCTGTTTGCTGGGTGGCAGGTGACACTGTCACTGTAGAGGTGGAGGAAGAGGCCGAGGCAGCAGCAGAAGAGGAAGCAGGAGGAGGCCGAGACCTTTCTTGGATTTTGAGGTAATTATTCCAATGCAGCTTGTGCCTTGAATTTAAATGCCTGGTCATGGGGGTTGTGCTCAGGTTGAGAACATTTATGCCCAGGCTCAGGCTATCATTGCACAGCTTGCAAACCACACTTGTCTTGTCGTCAGCACATTGTCTGAAGAACTGCCACACGGGGGAACGCCTTTGAGCTGCCTTTGGTGTGCTAGATCCCTGGGTTCGGTGGGTAGTAGCAGCCGTACTGTCTAGGAGACGCTTGCTACGCTTTTGCAACCTGCTTCCTCTTTTGCTGTGCTGGTGCCTCGGTGCGACCACCACCTCTTCCTCCAAACTCCACACGTCACTCGCATGACCCTCATTCCATGTGGGGTCTAGGACCTCATCATCCTCCACATCATCTTCCACCCACCCTTCACCACTGCCCTCCTTGTCAGTCTGCACACTGAGGAAAGCTGCAGCAGTTGGCACCTGTGTTTCATCATCATCAGAAATGGGCTGCGCTGGTGTTTCCATGTCCTCATCCTGCAATAGAAATGGTTGGGCATCGGTGCACTCAATGTCTTCCACTTCTGGGGCAGCGCTATGTTGATGGCCCACAGAAAGCATACCAGGAGAGTCATGAAAAAGCATAAGAGTCTCTTGCAGGACTTGGGGCTCAGACTACTTGGCTAATTTACAAGGGGCTGAAGTGAAAGACAGATGGCCATGGGTTTCAGGTGCCAACTCTGAGCTTTCATCAAGGGACCGGGAGGGAGACAATGTGAAGGAACTGGAGGCATTGTCAGCCACCCAATCTACTATCGCCTGTACTTGTTCTGGCCTCACCAATCGTTGAGGGGCATTCTGGCCTACCATATACCGGAGAAGGTTCTGTTGGCTACCTGAGGAAGGTGTTTCCCTTGTGCGTGTAGCTGGCACACCTCAACCATGTCCTCTCCTTCCAACAGGAGGTTCACCAACACCACCAACACCAGCAGCACCAGCAGCACCATGACCATGTCCCTTATTTGCTCTCCTCATTGGGCCTGCAAATGTACTATGTAGCCCTATGTAAGTATTTATTAATACCAATTAATACCTATTTTTTTGGAAAACACCAATGTAGCCGGACACTTTATTTTGGTGCAAGAAATGCACTGGTCACACCAACAGCTGGAAGCTCTCCCTTTAGAACAAAACTGTGTCACTTACAGCAACAGCTGGAACCTGGCCCTATAGGAGTAGGCAATGATTTTTGAACAATAATCTCTCCCTCTAAGCAACAACTGAAAACTCTCCCTTTAGAACTAGGAGATGATTTTTGAACAATAATGTGTCACTTACAGCAACAGCTGGCCCTATAGGAGTAGGCAATGATTTTTGAACATTAATATGTCCCTCTGAGCAGAAGCCTCTACCTAGTGCAGTCAGATCGCTCAAAGCAGCAGTATGTGAAATCTTAAATTACTCCACAATCTGATCATTGTGTATGATTGCACAATCTGATTATTGTGTATGATCGTAACGATCGTTGTGTTAGGCAGGGTTTGATCTGCAATGTGTCACTCAAAGCAGCAGTATGTGAAATCTCAAATTACTCCAACAATCTGATCGTTGTGCACAATCGTAGCGATTGTTGTGTTCTGCAGAGTTTGATCTGCAATCTGCAATTTGTCACTCAAAGCAGCAGTATGTGAAATCTCAAATTTCTGCAATCTATCCCTCAGAGCAACAGCAGTAGTAATCTCAGGATGCAGGATCAGATGTTAAAATGTCTGCAATCTCTCCCTCACAAAAACACCGCCAGCTTCCTCTCCCTACACTAACCCAAGAGCATGTGACATGCAGCACTGTGACTCCAGCTTATAAAGAGGCTGGGTCATATGATGCACTGGCCAATCACAGCCATGCCATTAGTAGGCATGGCTGTGATGGCTTCTAAGGGCAAACCAGTGAAACACTTGTTGATTTGGCTGTCCTTCAGCTATTCAACATGTGTGATCAACTACCAGAACCCAGAACCCGAACCCGAACCCGAACCCGAACATTTTTTGAAATGTCCATGTTCGGGGCCAGGTCACGTACACCCAAAAGTTCGGTACGGACCCGAACGTTACAGTCCGGGTTCGCTTAACACTAGCCAGTATACTTTCCATTGGGGTTAGGTCTGCTAGAGTTTGCAGTGGTTTAGGTATTGATCTGACGAGCATGCACAGTTGTTGATATCTCCATCGGTCCATATAGGAAATTATTGTAGAATCAATTAGAGAGGTTGAGGGGAGGATGCCTTTGGAGGAAGTAAAATTATGAAGAAGTAGTAGACAGTGTATAAATTGTACTTTGAATTTTGGGTCCATTTTCCTAGGCGGGAAAAAGTAACAGTCCATTATTTGCATTAAGGGTGAGTTGTGTGTCCATTTGTGTGCTTTACACAGTGAATCCCATATAGCAAGAGGGGATTTGGAGAGGGGTGAGGTGTTTACTGATAGCTTGCGATGTTTCCGTGGATTCCAAATTTGTGTCAGTAGGTCTGTTTCACTGAGGTCATATTCAAGTTGTACCCACAATTTAGTTTGTTTATGGTGTTTCCAATCAGATACCCTTGTTGAGATACACAATAAAAAGTAGCTTTTGAAATCTGGGAGGGCTAAGCCTCTGTCTGATTTAGGTTTAAATAGTCGGAGTCTTGAGATCTGGGGTCGTTTTGTGGTTCCAAATGTACCTACACAGGATGGATTTTAAGACATTGAAGAACCCTGGACAAACGCTGTACGGGATCATCTGGAACATGAAAAGCAGTCTGGGCAATACATTCATTTTTACTATGCTGATTTTCCCCAACCAGGAATGAGCTAGGTGAGACCATTTATGAAGGTCTGTTTGTATGGAGTTTAATAGGGGAATATAATTTATGTGGAACAAGGAGGCTGGGTTTCAGGTAAAAAAGATGCCTAGATATTTTAGTGAGTGGGGTTACCATGCGAAAGAAGGATGGTTTAAGTGTGGACACCATTTTAGAAGGGATGGAAATGTTTAGAATTTCAGACTTGGTTAGATTAATTTTCTAAAATTTGGAAATGGATCCAAAAGTAGAAAAGGCCAACATAAGGTTGGGGAGAGTAATATTGGGCTGTTGAATGTAAAATAGAATATCATCGGCATATGCCGCATACTTGTGTTCATAGGTCCCTACCCTGATACCATGTACATTGGGGTTATGTTTTAGAATATCATCGGCATATGCCGCATACTTGTGTTCATAGGTCCCTACCCTGATACCATGTACATTGGGGTTATGTTTTATTGATAGAAAAGGTTCAAGGGAGAGGGCAAAAAGGATTGGGGAAAGAGGACATCCTTGTTGTGTCTCGTTGTGGAGTGTAAACGGGTCACTCAATGTGCCATTAGTGCAACGTTATGCTGTGGGGGAATTAGAGGGTGGAAATCCTATTTAACATATGGGTGCCTAATCCCAGGTAGGACAGAGTGGACATCAGGTATTCCAATTCCACCCTCCCTATCAAAGGCTTTTTCAGCTCCTGTTGAAAGGAGGGTGGGCTGGGAAGACGCGCGTACAAAAGATATATCAGGGAAAGTGTTAGCAATGAATTATCACAGGCTTCCTTGATAAACCCTGTTTCATCATGGGATATCCATTGAGGGATTAGAGAGAGGAGTGTATTTGCGAGCACTTTAGCGTGTACCTTTGCATTGATATTCAGTAGGGAAATCGGACTATAGCTCCCACAAAGACTAGGGTCCTTCCCTGGCTTGGGAAGGACCGTAATGTGAGTGTGGAGCGTTTCCAGTCTCAAGGCACCCCCATTGGAGAGCAAGTTAGTGTATTTCAGCAGGCGAGGGAGTAATGTGTCTGAGAATGTTCGGTAATATGTTACCGAGAGCCCATCAGGACCTGGAGCCTTACTGTTAGCCATACACTTAAATGCAATGGCCAATTCAGAGGTTGTGAGTTCATATTCTAGTGCCTTGAGAGAGGAAAGTGGAAGTGAGGGTAAATTTGCATTGGAAAGATATTCCTGGATCATCGTTTCCCTGATTGATTTGTCACTGATTGGTTTATGAATCTGATAAAGTTATTGATAAAGGGAACGGAATTCTTTAGCTATGGCTTTAGTGTAATGTGTCTGAAGGCGTTTTTATTTTGGCTATGAAAGAGGCCATTTTTTTTGTTGGGGGGGGGATCTGGCTAAATATCAGCTAGGTTTGTTACCCCATTCATACATGCGATGGGGAATTAGTCTGAAATGTTTTTCTGGTCGCCGTGGAGGATGGTTTTAAGTTCTTCCCTTTTAAGAGTTAAAGAGTGAAATAAGGCTGGGGATTGCTGCACTTTATGGTGTTTTTTCTAATTCAGCAATTTCTAGCAGGAGCCGTGATTGGTGATGTGTCCTCTCCTTTTTCCGCAATCCAAGCTCCATAAATTTCCCACGTATGTGGGCCTTGTGGGCTTCCCATAGTATGCCCGGGGAAATCTCCGGGTCTATGTTTTCTTTGAAATAAAGCGAGAGTTCATCTCCAATCTGCTTCTTATCTATTTCCTCAGCGATAAGGAAGTCATTTAATTTCCAATTAGAAGGCTTAGTGGGTATGGAAGGGGTTTTTAATCACAAGAAAACTGGGGCACGGTCTGAGATTGTGGTTTCGATTTTAGAGTTAAGAATTAGATCTAGGTGGTGGTGATCTAGAAAAATATAATCGATCCTCGAATAGGAACTGTGAAGGTGGGAATAATGAGCATAATCTTTTACATTTGGATACATTATTCGCCACGTATCCATGAGTTGCACCTCCATGGAGCTGTTTCAGAATGAAGGCTAGGCGTTTATGGGAAATGCATGATTTACCTTGAGAGGTGTCAAGATTAGGATCTAGGGGTGTGTTCAGGTCTACAACTAATATAATACATCATGCACAATATCTAGCAATTTGGTGAGCGTAGATGATATAAAACCTGTGTGTTACCTGTTTGGAGGCCGAAATGTAGAGAGGGCTTCCAGTGCAGCTAAGCGCAGAGCGTCCCCTGAAGGTGGGAACAGAGGTTGCTGTGCCCGGAGAGGCAGGGGTCACAGGCTGTGGTCGGCTGATGAATCATCTACGATGCAGGCTGAAGTCAGGAGACACTTCTGGGCTGATGTCCCTCAGTGGTGCCAGGAAGCCTGGGGCAGCAGGAAGGTAGCCAGGAGCGTGGTCTGAAGTTGAGCCGTAGGTCATGCACAGAAGATCAATCAGGTGAAGTCAGTAGCAAGCCGGGTCATACACTGATAGCAGATATAGGCAAAGTCCAAAAGCAGGCCAAGGGTCAAACACAGATCAGTAGCAGGAGAGAAGTAACTGGAACAAGCCAAAAGTCAAGCAGGGTAAGCAGATCAGAATGGTCTGAGCAAGCCGGGTCGGTATCAGGAAGTCAAGCAGAATCAGGTACAGGAACACGCAAGGAAGGTGAGGATCATCCAGTAACTAATGATTCTTTCCATTGGCTTTAAATAGGGCACTGGGCACCAACATCTGTCACGTATTGCGTGCGCTCTGGTTAGCGCGCATGCACACTGGTGCACAATCTCCTATGGTCATTCTAGATCTTACGTGCATGCACACTGGCACGTTCATACGTTCCAAAGGAGAATGACTGTGGTGTGGCCCTCCATGGACCCTTCTCTGACAGTGTCCCCCCAAGGGGCAACCTCCGGATGCCCAAACAGGCTCGCTTTTCACGGTGTCTGTTGAAAAATTCATGCACAAGCCTTGGAGCATGGACATGTCTTGCTGGTTCCCAGGAGTTCTCCTCAGGAGCATACCCTTTCCATTTTATGAGGAATTGGGCTTGTCTACCTCTTCTTCGGCAGTCCAAAATAGCCTCTACTTCAAATTCCTCTTCCTCGTCCACCATGACGGAAGGGGGTGGAGGCTCTTCTTGACCTGTACAGGAATTGGTAATGGCTGGCTTTAGCAGAGAAATATGAAAAAATGGGTGGATTTTATAAGTTTTGCAGAGCGAGTTCAAAGGCCACAGGGTTTACTTTCTTGATACTGAAAGGGCCGATGAAGCTAGGACCCAGCTTTCTCGAAGGGCAGGACAATTTAAGGTTAGTAGTAGAAAGCCAGACTTTGTCACCAACCTTTAGTGCAGGACCCTCTCTTCTTCTTGTCATAATATCCCTTGTAGTCTTCTTGTGCTTTTTGCATAATCTGCTGCAAAATGTGGCAATTTTCCTGGATAAAAGTTATCCTGTCCTGTACTGCTGTCTCTGGTAAAAAAAGAAGGGTAAAATCCGTAATTCGCCCATCACGACAACTGATTGGTTGAAGCGGGTATGGAATTATTGTATGCAAACTTGACACAAGGGAGTAAGGAGACCCAGTTAGCCTGTAAATATAAAGATAAGCAACGGAGGTATTGTTCCAATGTTTGATTTGTTCTCTCTGTTTGGCAATTACTCTGTGGGTGATAGGCAGATGATAGGCAGATCTTAATGCTCAAGGCTTTACAGAGAGCCCTCCAGAATCTAGAGGTGAATTGAACCCCTCTATCAGAGACGATTCTGTTAGGTAGACCATGTAATCTTACAATCTCCTTGATAAAGACAAGGGCTGTATCCATAGCAGAGGGAGTACCAACCAAGGGCAAAAAGTGGGTCATCTTTGATAGACGGTTGACCACTACCAGGATGATGGAAAAACCTTCTGAAGGGGGCAGCTCCACAATAAAGTCCATTGACAACAGGGTTTTCTGGAATAGACAATGGTCTTAACAGACCCCAAGCTTGTTTGGAACTTCCCTTACTTCTGACACAGGTGGTACATGACTTAACATAGTCCTTACATTCCTGCCTTAGGTCAGGCCACCAATATGACCGCTGGATAAGTTCACATGTTTTGTGGGCCCCGAAGTGTCCAGCAAGTTGGTGATCGTGAAAAACATTAAGGACCTGAGGTCTGACTTCTTCGGGTACAAAAATCTTTTTTTTCCATGCCATAAGAATCCCTCCTGTCTCTGGAGAGACAACGTTTCAGGTTCTGGACATTGAACGGAAGTCTGTTCAAGAGCTTGTTTCAACTCAGGCTGGATCAACAAAATATTTTGAGGAGACAAGATGGTACTGGGGGAAACAGTCTTGGGAGTGTCCGGGAACATACCAGACAGTGCATCTGCTTTTCCATTGTAAGGTGAAAGTTGAACCTCAAAAAGAACAGAGCCCACTGAGCCTGTCGTGGTCTCAGACGTTTGGCTGATTTTAGATATTCCAGGTTTTTGTGGTCTGTGAATATCATAACAGGGTGAGCTGCTCCTTCCAGGAGATATTACCATTCCTCCAATGCGATCTTAGTTGGTAACAGTTCTCAATCTCCCACAGCATAGTTTTTCTCAGCCTGAATCATTTTTCTAGAAAAGAAAGCAACTGGGTGAAGCAATGCCTTAGGACCCTGTCATTGTGATAGGACCAATCCTGTAGCAATCTCCAAGGCATCAACCTCCAGGACGAAGGGTAGAGCTGGGTCTGGATGTTGCAGGATGGGAGCAGACGTAAACAAAGCTTTCAACTTGTCAAAGGCAGTCTGGGCCTCTTGTGACCACTGGAAATGGGTGTGTTGATGTGTCAGTTGGGTAATTGGGAAATTATACCAGAAAAGTTCTTAATAAATCTATGATAGAAATTGGCAATTCCCACAAATCTTTGAATGCCCTTTTTGTCAATGGGAACTGGCTATTCCAGGATGGCTGACACTTTTTGAGGATCCATGGCCACACTGTCTGTAGAGATGATTAAGCTGAGGAATTGAGTAGAAGCCTTTTCAAACTCGCATTTCTCCGCCTTTGCGTACAGTCCATGTTTTTTTAGTGTAAGCAAGATTTTTTTAATGTGGTTTCTGTGTAGTTCCAGGGTGGCGGAAGAAATTAGGATATCATCCAAGTAAATGATCATGAAATAATCCAGGTATTTTCTGAAGATATCGTTTATGGAGTGCTGAAAAGTGGCTGGGGCATTACAAAGTCCAAATGGCATAACTAAATATTCAAAGTAGCCAAATCGTGTGCGAAAGGCCGTTTTCCTCTAATCACACTCTCGGATGTGCATAAAGTTGTATTCTCCTCGCAAGTCCAGTTTGGTGAAGAGCTGGGCATCACAGAATCTCTTAAAAAGCTCAGGTACAAGAGGCAGAGGATAACTGTTCTTGATAGTAATTTTGTTGATCTCTCTATAGTCCACACAGGGCCTGAGGGTATGATCTTTCTTTTGTACAAAGAAGATCCCTGCACTGGCTGGAGAGGATGAAGGGCGAATGAACCCTTTTTCCAGATTCTTGTCGATGTATTGACGCAGAGTCTTTAGTTCTGTTTTGGATAACAGAAATATCAGTCCAAATGGAACCTCTGTGCCTGGTAGCAATTTGATTGGACAATTATATGGCCGGTGTGGAGGGAGTGATTTAGCTTTTTTCTTGTCAAAGACATCCAAAAATTCATGATAAGCTGGGGGTACACTTGAGTTGGTGGTCTCTCATGGTTGGACGTTGAGACACCCGGATGAAGACAAAGGATCAGGAGCAAGGCAGGATTTGAGGCAATATGTGGATGTAAAGCGGATCTCCCCTTTAGTCCAATCAATGTACGGATTGTGAGCCTGCAACCATGGAATCCCCAGGATCACAGGAAACATTGGGGAATAGATGACATCAAAACAAAGGAATTCTTTGTGCCCGGGTTCCACTGAAGTGAGAGTTTCTTGCGTGACAGGCCCAGATCTGGGAGTGGTCCCGTCAGCCAAATGAACCTCAAGTCTCTGTTTCTTGGCCTGTAAAGGGATGCAAAGTCTCTTTGCTAGAGTAGTGTCTACTAAGCAACTGCAGGCCCCGGAATCAACAATGGCTGGTGTTCGGACCTCCCCTTCTGCCACCTGTAATGAGATATAAATAACAAGGTGAGACGGAGAGGCCTCGGAAACTTGGAAACGCACTGGGTTGTGCAAGACAGACTTACTAGGCCTCACAGGGCAGTTGCATAGGTAATGTCCACTCTCTTCGCAATACAAGCAAAGGTTGGCCTGTGGGTGGCGGTGTCTCTCCTTTGGCGTCAGAGTTGAGCGGACTAAGCCTAACTGCATGGGCTCTCCCTCAGAAGTGGGTGCTGGAGCAGGTGCTGGAACAGATGTAGGAATGGGGGGAACCTTGGGTAACATCCATGTAAGTCAGTATGCCTGTGAACGTTCTGACCGACACTTCCGCAGATGTCTGTCAAGCTGGATGGTCAGCTGAATAAGACCCTCTAGAGTAGTGGGAGGCTGTACTCGTGCCAACTCATCCTTGAGTGACTCAGAAAGTCCTAGCCAGTATTGATGCCAGAGAATGGCTTCATTCCACCCTGTGTCTGCTGCCCATCTATGGAAGTCTACCATATAGTCCTCCGCATGGTAGGGAGGTAGGGTATGGAGGACCGCTTCAGCAGTGGTTGCACATTGCGGATCATCATAAACCAGAGACATAGCCTTGAAGAATGTGTCTACAGAGGTGATAGCAGGATCTTTCTGCTCCAGTAGATGATGGGCCCAGGACTGAGGTTCATCAGATAACAGGGAGATGATGAGCCCCACTTTAACAGAGTCCAGAGAGAAAGTTCTTGGTTGTAGGGCCAGGTAAAGCAGACAGGCATTTTTAAAGGATTTGACCTTCCTTCAATTGCCCGAAAAGCATTCTGGCGTGGGAACCCTTGGTTTAGGAGGTGGGACCATCGCCGTGGGTGCTTGAGCCGACTGTTCTTGGCCTGAAGGAGCGGGTTGATGGGTGGAAGCTGCAGCAGGATAGGTGGTGAGGTGCTGCAACCGTCCCTCTAACTGTAAGTATCCTTCTTGTAGCCTTGTCACCAGCTGGGTTAAAGCTGCCACTTGCTGACACAGTACCTCGAGCGGGGAAGCACCTCTGACATGTTGGCTGGATGATACTGTCAGTTGTCTGGTTGGAGGCCAAAATGCAGAGAGGGCTTCCAGTGCAGCTAGGTGCAGAGGATCCCCTGAAGTGGGAACAGGGGTCACTGTGCCCGGAGAGGCAGGGATCACCGGCCGTGGTCAGCTGATGAGACGTCTGCGATGCAGGCTGAAGTCAGGAGACACTGCTGGGCTGATGTCCATCAGTGGTGCCAGGAAGCATGTGGCAGCAGGAAGGTAACCAGGAGCGTGGTCTGAAGCTGAGCCGTAGGTCATGCACAGAAGGTCAATCAGGTGGAGTCAGTAGCAAGCCGGGTCATACACTGGTAGTAGATATAGGCAAAGTCCAAAAGCAGGCCGAGGGTCAAACACAGATCAGTAGCAGGAGAGAGGTAACTGCAACAAGCCAAAGGTCAAGCCGGGTAAGCAGATCAGAATGGTCAGAGCAAGCCGGATCAGTATCAGGAAGTCAAGCAGAATCAGGTATAGGAACACAGGAATATGCAGGGAAGCTGAGGATCATCCAGCAACTGATGGTTCTTTCCACATTTGGTTGGCTATATTTCTCTACATACAGTATCTCACAATCGTGAGTACACCCTTCACATTTTTGTAAATATTTTATTTTTCATGTGACAACACTAAAGAAATGATACTTTGCTACAATGTAAAGTAGTGAGTGTACAGCTTGTATAACAGTGTAAATTTGCTATCACCTCAAAATAAATCAACACACAGCCATTAATGTCTAAACTGCTGGCAACAAAAGAGTACACCCCTAAGTGAAAATGTCCAAATTGGGCCCAAAGTGTAAATATTTTGTGTGGCCACTTATTTTACAGCACTGCCTAAACCCTCTTGAGCACAGAGTTCACCAGAGCTTCACAGGTAGCCACTGGAGTCCTCTTTTACTCCTCCATGATGACATCACGGAGCTGGTGGATGTTAGAGACCTTGCTCTCCTCCACCTTCCATTTGAGGATTCCCCAAAGATGCTCAATATGGTTTAGGTCTGGAGACATGCTTGGCCAGTCCATCACCTTTACCCTCTGCTTCTTAGCCAGTGTTCCTCTTGGAGGTGTGTTTGGGGTCATTATGTTGGAATACTGCCTTGCGGCCCAGTCTCCGAAGGGAGGGGATCATGCTCTGCTTCAGTATGTCACAGTACATGTTGGCATCAGGGCCGTCTTTAATATTGATTGGATCCTGGGCAAATATTTTCTTGGGCCTCTCCCCCACACTATTTCACTCTCCACCTGCTCTGAGACATACAATAAATAACAACTAGACACAAAATCATTTTACTGAATCAGATCAGCAGTGATTTTGATTGGTTGCCAGAGGTCACAGCATATCATTACCGCCTGCTGACTGGTTGCTAGAGGTTACAGCACACATTACGGCTCACTGATTAGTTGCTAGAGGTTACAGCACATGCTTTCTGCTTGTTTGGTTGCTAGAGATCATCACTACTGCTCACTGATTGGTTGCTAGAGGTTAATGCACATCATTACTGCCCACAGATTGGTTGCTAGAGGTTACAGCACATCACTGCCTGCACACCATGGACTGGGAAGCGCAAAGTCGCTTTCCTGACACCACAGAAATGTGCTGCCCTTTAGCAGATAAACAGCAGTGCCATCAATTATTATGACACCCTCAAGCATCTGCTGACATGTGCTGTGGACTTTTAAGCATGCCTTTGTCTCCCCAGTAGGCAGCATCCAATATAGGGGATGGTGAATATAACCTCAGGGGGGCAGGATATACATATGAATGCCACCCTTGTTTACATATCAGTGCAGCTGTCCGCCACTATTTACATATGAATGCTGCCGTTATTTACATATCAATGCCGGTTATTTACATGTAAACATAGAGTCACCAGAATAGTTGGCAAGTATGAGGCAGCTGCTTTGGGCCCCACAACAATGTCAGGGCCCAGGGCAGCTGCCCCTTTTGCCATGCCTTAAAGACGGCCCTGTTTGGCATTCATGGTTCCTCAATGAACTGCAGATCCCCAGTCCTGGCAGCACTCATGCAGCACTCATGCAGCCCCAGACCATGACACTCCCACCACCATGCTTGACTGTAGGCAACATACACTTGTCTTTGTACTCCTCAACTGGTTGCTACCACACAAGCTTGACACCATCTGAACCAAATACGTTAATCTTGGTCTTATCAGACCACAGGACATGGCTCCAATAATCCCTGTCCTTAGTCTGCATGTCTTCAGCAAACTGTTTGCGGGCTTTCTTGTGCATCATCTTTATAAGAGGCTTCCTTCTGGGATGACAGCCATGCAGACCAATTTGATGCAGTGTGCGGCGTATGGTCTGAGCACTGACAGGCTGACCCCCCACCCCTTCAACCTCTGCAGCAATGCTGGCAGCACTCATACATCTATTTCCCAAAGACAACCTCTGGATTGACGCTGAGCACGAGCACTCAACTTCTTTGGTCGACCATGGCGAGGCCTGTTCTGAGTGGAACCTGTCCTGTTAAACCACTGTATGGTCTTGGCCATCATGCTGTAGCTTAGTTTCAGGGTCTTGGCAATCTTCTTATAGCCTAGGCCATCTTTATATAGAGCAACAATTATTTTTTTTCAGATCCTCAGAGTTATTTGCCATGAGGTGCCATGTTGAACTTGCAATGACCAGTATGAGAGAGTGAGAGCGATAACACCAAATTTAACACACCCACTCCCCATTCGCACCCGAGACCTTGTAACACTAATGGGTCACATGACACTGGGGAGAAAAAATGGCTAATTGGGCCCAATTTAGACATTTTCATTTCGGGGTGTACTCACTTTTGTTGCCAGCGGTTTAGAAATTAATGGCTGTGTGTTATTTTGAGGGGACAGCAAATTTACACTCACTACTTTACATTGTAGCAAAGTGTAAATTTCTTCAGTGTTGTCACATGAAAAGATATAATAAAATATTTATAAAAATGTGAGGGGTGTATTCACTTTTGTTAGATACTGTACATGCGGTCAGTTAATGTTGTTTAGTAGTGTTGAGCGAACCCGGACTGTAAGTTTCGTACCGAACTTTCGGGTGTCCGGGACCCAGACCCGAACACGGACATTTCAAAAAACGTTCGGGTTCGGGTCCGGGGTTCTGATATTTTACTCCACGTGTTGAGAAGCTGCAGGGCAGCCAATCAACAAGCGTTTCACTGGTTTGTTTTCACTTATGTGGGGAGTGTAAAAATATTTATAAAATAATATAGAAAAGTACACTGTTGTGACTTCTTTAAATGTGAAACGATGTTACATTTCATCACTCACATTTAAACGACAGGGGAGTTTTATTGTGTGTCGGTAATTAAAGATTTGGCGACCGTTGTTTTCACTCATGTGGGGCTTTACTTTTACAGATTTAACCCGGGTTAATCGGTAAAAAAGAGGGGTCACAGTACACTGGGTAATCACAATGTTCCAGAGCCCACGCTTACCCCTCACCCACACAATTTAAACCACAATAGCGAGAGTGAGAGAGTATGACCAGTAACGTTCAAGTTGTACCGTGGAGTACCGTTTATTGAGACTCCTAGACTTTTTTTTATTAACAACGAGATATATTTCTACCGG
>BLSH010186684.1:118362-134358 GCA_018402905.1 Glandirana rugosa
TCTGAACCCCAAGTCCTGCAAGAGACTCTTATGCTTTTTGATGACTCTCCTGGTGTGCTTTCCGTGGGCCATCCACATAGCGCTGCCCCAGAAGTGGAAGACATTGAGTGCACCGATGCCCAACCACTTCTGTTGCAGGATGAGGACATGGAAACACCAGCGCAGCACATTTCTGATGATGACGAAACACAGGTGCCAACTGCTGCAGCTTGCCTCAGTGTGCAGACTGACAAGGAGGGCAGTGGTGAAGGGTGGGTGGAAGATGATGTGGAGGATGATGAGGTCCTAGACCCCACATGGAATGAGGGTCATGCGAGTGACGTGTGGAGTTTGGAGGAAGAGGTGGTGGTCGCACAGAGGCACCAGCACAGCAAAAGAGGAAGCCGGTTGCAAAAGCGGAGCGAGCATCCCCTAGACAGTAGGCCTGCTACTACCCACCGCACCCAGGGACCTAGCACACCAAAGGCAGCTCAAAGGCGTTCCCCCGTGTGGCAGTTCATCAGACAATGTGCTGACAAGACACGAGTGGTTTGCAAGCTGTGCAATGATAGCCTGAGCCGGGGCATAAATGTACTCAAGCTGAGCACAACCCCCATGACCAGGCACCTAAATTCAAGGCACAAGCTGCATTGGAATAATTACCTCAAAATCCAAGAAAGGTCTCGGCCTCCTCCTGCTTCCTCTTCTGCTGCTGCCTCGGCATCTTCCTCCACCTCTACAGTGACAGTGTCACCTGACACCCAGCAAACAGATGATATGACAGCAACGCCACCATGTCCACCACCGTCCCCAAGCATTTCCACATGGTCCCATGAAAGCTTACAGCTGTCCATCTCCCAAACACTGGAGAGAAAGAGGAAGTACCCCCCTGCCCACCTGCGATCCCTGGCCCTGAATGCCAGCATTTCAAAATTCCTGGCCTTTGAAATGCTGTCATTCCGTCTGGTGGACATGGACAGTTTCAAAAACCTGATGGCGGCGGCTGTCCCACAGTACGTGGTACCCAGCCGCCACTACTTTTCCAGGTGAGCCATCCCTTCCTGCACATACAAGTCGGGACAAGATCAAGTGTGCACTGCGCAACGCCATCAGTGGCAAGGTCCACATAGCCACTGATACATGGACCAGTAATCACGGGCAGGGACGCTATATCTCGCTTACTGCACACTTGGCGCATGTCCTTCCACCACTGAGGATTGCAGGGCATTTCTCTTTGCCTCCTGTTGCCTCCTCCTCCTACTTTGCTTCCTCCTCGACCACCCACTCATCCGCTCAGCGTAACACCTTCACCACCAACATCCGCACATCCAGGGGGAAATGATAGCAGGCTGTTTTAAAACCGATATGTTTGGGGGATAAACCCCACACTGCGCAGGAGATTTTTTCCAATACTTGGCTATAGTGATTTTGGAAGCCATAAGTATAAAAAGAGCGATCCGTTGAGAGTGTTTGCTCAATTTGTCAATTCGGTGGTTCAGTAAAGCAATCTCTGGGGTCCGCGGGATCGCGATCCCAGTGATTTCACGCAATACTGTAAAAATGTTGTTCCAGAGACTCCGTATCCGTGGACAAGTCCACCAAAAGTGTATCATCGTGCCCGTGTGGGCGCAGCCTCTGAAACAAAGAGGGGAGGCGTTCGGAAAGATTTTGGCTAGAGTATAAGGAACTCTGTACCACCGTAAAAATACTTTGGTATTGGCTTCCAAAGCGAAACATTCACAATCCCCTTGGAGGAGCTGAAGAAGCACAAGCTCCACAGCTCAGGGTCCCATGAACTATTGAGCTCTTTCTCCCATGCGAGGGCATATGATGTTTTGGCACAAGTGTCAGCAAGGAGCGAATATATTAGGGATATCCCCCCTCTTTGGTCCGAGATGCCAGAGCACCATGCTTCATAGGCTGTGATAGTTGGGGGGTCTGGTTTATTAGGCCAGATTGAGTGCAGATAGTGAGAGATTTGCAAAAAGCGGAACCTCTCCGACTGGGGCATCTCCAATTTACTGAAGCAGTGCCCCAGTGTGAGAGGACCCGTGGAATTAAAAAAATGCCCAATCCTATAGAGGCCCTTATTTAGCCACCATTTAAAAGCTAGAATATTACAGCCTGGAGGAAAGCTAGGGTTGTGAAAGAGATGAGTCAAAGGGTGGAGCAACGAAATGAGGGAAGGGATTTTATGAAGGCGATCACATAGAGCCAAGGAATGTGAGAGTGTTGGGGCCAGAACTGCTGGCCGTAGATTTGGTGGCATATACAGTAGGAAGTCAACCGTAAATTTCGGAACTGCCTGCCTCTCCATCAACATCCAGTCAGGTTTGGTATGATGGGAGTATACCATGGAAAATTGAGTCAGTTGAGCCGCTTGAAAATACCACCATAAATTTGGGACCCCCAACCCTCCCTGTTTTCTGAGGCGAAATAAGATGTTTTTGGAGCACCTATTTCCCTTGGAACCCCAAATAAACTGTATGATTTTAGACTGAAACTGTAGTAGGTGAGCTTTTTTGACGGGAATGCGAAGGGATCTGAATAGGTAAGTCAAGCGAGGTAAAAGCATCATCTTGACTGCATTGATGCGCCCTAACCAAGATAAATCATATTTGGCCCAAGTTTCTAACTCCTTATTTAACTTGAGGTACATCGATGGGTAATTAGCCTGGTATAAGGACTCGATCTTGGGAGTAAGGATAATCCCCAAATATGGGATGGAGACAGGGCTCCAGCTAAAAGGAAAATGCGTTTGAATCTTAGAGACCATATTCGGGGGAACCGTGATATTCAGTGCTTGGGATTTATCCATGTTCACCACTAGCCCCGATATATTTCCGAATCTATGAAGCAGGGTGAAAATATTTGGCGTAAAGATGAGGGGGGAAGTGACAAAAAGCAACAAATCATCAGCGAAAAGGGCACACTTATGCTCCTGATCTCCGCATCGGACCCCTTTAATATCTGGATTATGTCTAATCGCTATTGCAAGTGACTCGATTGCTATTGCAAAAATTAACGGGGATAAAGGACATCCTTGTCTCGTACCCTTCTCAATTTGGAATCTTTCTGAATAATACCCCTGTAGTTTAACTTGTGCGCTAGGATTCAAGTATAGGGAGTGAAGAGTGCCCAGGAAATTAGGGCCAAACCCCCATTTTGCGAGGACCTAGAAAATGTACGGCCAAGTGACAGAATCAAAGGCCTTCTGAATGTCAATGGAGAGGAGAAACCCCTCCTGAGGGACTCCACCATCCCACCGGGAACCCAGCAGGGAAACAACATTAATGGCCCTTCTTATTTGGTCTGGACCTTGTCTCCCCGGGATAAAGCCCGCCTGGTCCTTCTGTACATATTGGGCAATGAAGGAAGAGAGCCTAATAGCCATAATCTTGGTTAAAATCTTTAAATCATTATTAATCAGTGAGATCGGTCTATAGTTACCCAGCAAGCTCGCATCCTTGCCCAGTTTGGGTATTACTGAAATGTAGGCCATGTTTAGGGCTCCATCCAGGGGAGAACCGGTGCTCAGAAAGTTAAAAAAATTGGCCATATGAGGAGCCAAAGAATGTGCAAATTTTTTGTAATAGCCGGGTGAGAAGCCATCAGGACCCGGGGCTGAATTCAATTTGATGCACTTTATCACTTCCAGTATTTTGGATTCAGAGATTGGGTCTTCTAATAAGTCTATGTGAGATTTCTGTTTTTTGGAATGGGTATGCTGTCTAAGAAGTTGTCTAATTCTGATTCGGGACATGACTTTTTGACTTTGTATAGCTCTGCGTAAAATCTCTGGAAAGCTTCCATAACATGTTTTGGATTTTGTGTGAGAGAAACCTCGAATGTTCTTATTTTGGGAAAGTTGTGACCATGAAACCTAGGGGAGATTTTAGTTGCTAGTTTAGTACCAATTCTGTCTCTGTAGAGATAAAAACGAGCTCCAGCCCATCTCAACTGTTTCTCTGCTTTGGTAGTTAGTGCTAAGTTTTTAAAGCTAAACAAGCTGATTCCCGGTGCTTTAGAGCAGTGTTTCCCAACCCAGTCCTCAAGGCACACCAACAGGTCATGTCTTCAGGATTTCCATTATTTTGCACAGGTGATTTGATCAGTTTCACTGCCTTAGTAATTACCACAGCTGTTTCATCTGAGGGAAATCCTGAAAACATGACCTGTTGGTGTGCCTTGAGGACTGGGTTGGGAAACACTGCTTTAGAGTAACCTCAGTGGGAGATCTCTTATGGGCCTTACTCAGTGCCAGAAAATCCACCTGACATTTAGTTATATTAGCTCGCCGTTCTTGTTGTAATCTAGAGGAGGTTTGAATGAGCAACCCCCTTATCACCGCTTTATGTGCGTCCCAGAGGGTTTCTGGGGAAATCAGGGGATCGGAGTTCAGCCTGAAGAAATCCTGAATTGCGTTATCTATTACCGTGCATTGGACTGGGTCGCTAAGCAAGGCTTCATTAAGACGCCACGAGAATTGAGATTGGGGGCCTAAAGACCGTTGCATGGTCCGCACTACCATCGAGTGATCTGAGGTGGCTCAGCCTTTTATTAAGGCTTTAGTTGCTAGTGGGATGTTAGAGACCAGAAGGAATATATGGTCTATTCTGGCATACAATTGATGTGAGGGCGGAATAATGGGTAGAATCTTTGGAGCGGGGGTTCAATTCCCTCCAGATATCCACTAAGCCCAAACTGTGAAGTAAATTGGCTATATGTGTACTCTGTTGATTGGGTTTTCTCAAGCTAGTGGATCCCTTAATTGACTCATCCAATGTAAGGTCAAAGGTCAAGTTAGTGTCCCCTCCCATAACCAGAATCCCTTGGAAGTGGGGTTGTAGTTTCTTGACCATAGATGAGAAGAAGCTAGCCTGCCCGCTTGGGTGCGTAATATGAGACAAAGGAATATAACACCCCGTCTATTGTTCCCTTGACAAGTAAGTATCTCCCCTCTGATTCATTATGGGTCTCCGTCAGGGAAAACTTGGTGTGCTTGGTAGTTTTATTAGAACTTGAAGCCTTAGAAAGATAGAATTGGGGGAAAAAACTATGTAAAAAGGATGGTTTATAGGAGGCCTGAAAATGCGTTTCCTGCAGTAAGATGACATCTGCTTTATTAGAATGGTATTGGTTAAAAAGTTTCCTTCTCTTACACGGTGAGTTCAAACCCTGCACATTGTGTGAACAAATACGGAGAGGGGAAATGGTAGTATTATCTGCCTGCATGGACCAAATGCAACCTTACCCCGGATGACATGATGGTGAACACTTGCCCCACATAACATCACACTTCTTGCTTCTGCCCAACAAAGGGAGATGGATAGGGAGCCCCAGATGACCGCCAGAGGAAAAAAGGAGAAAGAGATAAAGAAAGACATCACTGTGCCTGGAAGAATGGTTAAAACCTGGTTAGAGTAAATGTATACATCGGAAACAACTGAACAGTATCGAACACAAGCAACAAATCCTTTACCCCTAGTGACAGGGGGGACCCATCCCCCCCCCCTGCCACCCGAAAAACCCCAAATAACCTTCCTTTCAAAGGGGAAGGTGACATTATCCTAGGGTGGAGCAAAATCAGATCCACTCAGGGATAAGTTGAGGCACATTATAACCCTGGCGATCAACCCGCCAAGGAAAAACTCTTCAGATAAAAACTGATATTTACCGATAACACACGGCTTCAAACAGAAATAAAGTTGAGCCGCCAAATTGGCCTCCGCCCCCCGAAAGTGAGGGAGGCCGCAGGTGGAAGTCTGAACCACCCTGCCCGAATTCAATGGGCCAGGTGGGTCAGACCCCCAACCTAACAGAGCATGACGGAACAACTCTCCCCACCCTTAAACTTTTGAATAACAATTAGTGGAGTAATTCACAAACTTCAGATCTAGTGTAGTAACCAACAGGGGTTAAATGGAACAGTCAGGAACACATGTAGGAAGGAGGGGATGAAGAACTCTTATCAAATAAGTGGAACATTGATGGTCCCCAGGATAGTAGTCAAATAGTTCTGCAACAACCGTTGCTCATGGAGAGAAAAACCTCCAAAGAAGCATAAACCGGGAAAACATATAAAGTCCGTCCGGGCTTGGAAAGATATGGCCTTCCAAAAAATAGAGAACAAGTGAACATCAGATTCCTCAGTTCATGGTGGTCTAGCTTCCTTTGATCTTTTGGCCTGTTGCCTCTGCCATAGAGGAGCAATGGGGCTTGGTGGTGGAGGCCTCTTAGCGGAGCTTAAAGCTTTGGAAAGAGTAGAGGCGGAAGGGGACTGAGCAATTAAACCCAGATGTAGAAGAATGCGTTCTTCTTCTGCAAAGTTTGAGAAGCCAAAAGCTTTGCCAGCATGAGAAAAGTTTAAGCGAAAAGGGAACGACCACCTGTAAATTATGTTGAGCGTTGAGTGTTGAGCCAGGATCTGAAGCAATGGTTTCAGTGATCTCCGTCGCTGAATGGTATATGGTGAGAGGTCAGCATATATCTGAATGGGGTGACCGTGAATGGGGAGCTGATCCTTGTTCCGTGGTTGACGCATAACCTGTTCCTTAATTTTATAATAGTGGGGCTTAACCACGATGTCTCTCGGGAGACCATCTGGATGGGGCGCTTGGAGCGCCCTATGAGCACGGTCCAGTTCCAAATGGTGATCAGAGATGGTCGGAATTAAGTCTTTTAGAAGAGAACCGACTGCCAAATCAGTATCCTTGAATGACTCAGGGAGCCCCTGATCCTAAAGTTATACCTGCGAGACTTGTTCTCTAGGTCATCCAGCTTATTAAGCGCAATGTCCAATTGCTCATGCAGCTCTTGGATGTGGTCTGTGTTCTTATTAGATTGGATGACTGCCTGTTCTGTCTTGGCCTCTATGGCTTCAATCCTGGCCCCCAGCTGCTGCAGGTCTGATTGTATGGTGGATGTAATCTGGGCTGCGTTCTGAGCCAGGCCCCTAGTCAGCATTTGTGAGAACATCTCTATCATAGAGGGAAAGTCTGTGGGAGAAGCGATGGGTATATTATAGGGCCCCCCCAGATAATCTGGAGTACGCTGGTCAAACCCCCCTAATGTGGGGGAGTGAAATGAGCTGCCTGCAGGACCTGCTAACAGAGTCCGATGGAGCTGGGGAGGGCATTATAGTAGTCTTACCCATGTTAGGACTGGGAGGCAGATCTGTGCAGTAAGGCAGACTATCCTGGTCTGCAATGGACTGTTCCTCTTCTGGGGTCTGTTCCGACTTGTTTGCCTGCACCATTTTGTGATTCGCGCCTACCAAAGCCCCGGCCGCCGGTTGTCTGGAAAGGTCCCTTCGCGCCATGGAGGCCGCCATCCGCGGTGGTCCGGGGTCTCACCGGAGCTTGTGGGGAGAGTGGAGGACCCGAAGCTGGCGTTACCGGTGCTGCAGCGGGGCCGTCTGGTCAGAGAGGAGCGGAGCTCTCAATGCATGCGACTGCACCGAGCACCGCCGCGCATGCGCCTAGCTGTCTCGCTTTTTAATGTATTGTCTGAATTACTAGCACATTACCAGTGGTGTATTTCCATTGTTCACTCAATCTGACAGATGAGCCTGTCACAACAGGCTGGGATACTCCTGGACGGTGCTTTTGAGACTCATTGGTTTCGGTTTGAACCAAACATATTACCCAATCAGCGCTAAGGGGGTGGGCCTGTCAGGTGGCAATTCAATTTACATATCCGGGACTGACACATAGGGCCAATAGCGAGATTGGATGTCTCTCTTTTGAGCATAATACCTTTTTGAGTGGATGCCATCAGGGTTTCCCAAGACTCCCTTCATGATCCACAGCACCACACACTCACTTACACTTCTGCATTGAGGGCCTACTTATGCTACACTGAATACCACTGGCTGTGTGCATTTGGCTGAGCTCACGAGTGAACGTCTTTTAATATACAATGTTATTTATGTCGAGTGTCCTGTTTTGTTGTATTGTGTGTGTGTGTGTGTGTGTGTGTGTGTGTGTATATATATTAAATGACCTAATGATATTTTTGATATTTTCCAAACAACGTATTTTTCAGATCAATAACTGCAGTTAGCTCCCTCTCCAGTGTATGTTTTTCAGTCCATTGGAGTTAAGGACACTCTTTCCTTTGGGGACACTCTCTCCCCGTTTTGTCTAATGAGAAGGAGAGAGTAGTTTTGGAACACCAGATACACAGTTCAGTGGTAATTATGAAATATATCCCTGCCACTTATCCCTGAATAAGGGACTATGTTAGAGCTTACATAATTTTTCCTTTTCTGTAACGATTTCATTTTCTGGTTGTTAGATTTAGTCCTTTGTATTCTTTACCAATAAATTTCTGTTGTGTTGCAGCTGCCACTAACAGTCAAGAACTATCATTTACCAAATCATATTAGAGAGATCTTAAATCTCAGAAATATATAGTATATAGATTTTGGTTAACACCTGGCTGTCAGTTGGCGATGCTTTGCTGCACACTACCTTGCTTACCTTACTTTACTTTTCTTCATAAAACAATATCTTTTTGCACAAATTAAGGCCACAAATGAAGGAGTTAATGACAACACTCACTGCGGTCCAATATCACAATACAGAGGCCCAGTTTATCACCAGTAAAAGGGAAAGACCTCATACCTGCTAGATATTGACATTCTTCTTTTTGCAGCCTCTTGATTGGGTGTTTCTTACAAAGAGGTGGTAAGCCTATCCCTTCATATAACTGTTGTTATAACTGAATTCACATCACCTAAATAATAAAACATAACTTCATGCCTTCTATTTATATTCATATTTAAAATAATAGGAGATAAACTCTCAATAAATAATCACACTGCAGGCTAATTTTTTTCAGGCTAATACACACACACACACACACATATACAGCACATATGATTTGTTATAAATATCTGCAGGGGCAACACAGTTGTGCTCTATTTTTAATGAAATGAGTCTCACCGAGACTTCCTGACATCCAAACAAATATTTAACATATCTTGGTATCTGGTAAAATCTAATCACTATAGTAGGTTGCTGGATTAAGTTTACTGTTTAAACTGTGGTACAGCCAAGCAAGCTCTGCTATGCTACTCTTTTAGAAATCTTTTGTCTTTAGTTATGATGAACTGTTTATAATGGTGCTTACAACTTGCACTCTGTTAAGGATAGATAGTCACTGAAATTTTGAGCGAAAAATGTTGCAAAGAGAAAAAAACAAATTATGTGCTTAGAAAATGTTTTGATGATTTTTTTTGATTTGTAGCTTGCAAAAAAAAAATCAATCCTTTTATGTGTTATAAATGACTATAGCTATTTTGAGCACAATGTGAATGTTTCACCCAAGTCAGCTTGTTCATAGCTAAAACAAACTCTATTCAACTTAACATTTCCCCTGTGTTGTATCTATGGGAATAACCTTCGTTAACAGCCGCTAAACAACTTGCTTTATTCGCTCTGTGAATGGAAGCTCATTAAAATTTGAATGAGTTCATTATAATTTTGGCCCTTGACCAGCCCGCCTCATGTCTTTATGGTGGTAATGATGGCCTGTACTGATGATCACAGTATTTCAGTAGATCCTCAATGCATGGCCTGTAGAAACTGGTTTGTTGTAACTATGAGAACATATGTTAACAATTTCTTAATCATGAACAAAAAACAAAGCACAACAGTGTTTTCCTTTAATCATCTTTCAAACCATACTGTTATAATAATTGATGCATCACTTTGAAACATTTACCGTACAACATAGTATCATTTCATGAAAAAGCATGCTAACACACTGTATATAGTATACATTTTCTTTCAAATGATTTTTATTGAGAGTTTTCACAATAGTAATAAAGAAAAATAATTTTAAGCGGATACAGTGATACAGTAAAACAAGTATGAAATAGTTTTTAAATAAAATAGCTTGACCATACAGTATCTTATCATAAATCAACTAGTAAATGTTATAACCTATCCAACGCTAGCTATGATATGTTGCTCCCCTGCTCCAGACACCCCAACTGGGAGCAAACTGTGTTGAGGGAGAGGGGAGACAACACACTTCTTGTTAGATTCTCCCTTTACTGTGGTTCAATATTCGTCATCAGAGAGGTAAAATGCAAAGGGGGAGGGAATCTAAGAGGAATGAATAGTAAAAAAGAGAAAGAGAGAGAGAGGGATAAAAGAAGAAGAAAAGAGGGAGAGGAAATGAAGGAGCTGCACATAGGTGGGTTAAAATGTGATCTGGTTTACAAAGTAGTTGGATGTGTATTATACCATTGAGTCCAAGGGGCCCATGTGTTATTAAACTTTATATGTGGTATATTCCCATAAGAAATAATGGATTCATAAGAGTGATGGGTTTGCACTAGAACAATAATATCAGATAATGATGGGATGTTGGCGGTTTTCCAATTCCTGTCTATAAGCAGTTTAGTAGCCAGATCGATATGAATAGTTACTGTTTTAAAGCATGGACAAAATTTGTCAGGGTATACATTCAGTATAGCTAGGGTAGGAGTTATTTGTGGGAGTGTGCCAATCTGGCCACAGTTTCTCCAACAATATGGAGATTGTTGCTAGTACATTTTTGACAGTCGTTTGGGGGTTAAATACCACCCTAGGGTTAGTTTTTGTGTTAGTTCCCATAGTGTGGTGCGTCGGGTTGCTTTGTAGGTGGAACGCAAGCCATTGAGTTTCCGACAATGTGACCTGTAATTAATCTTCCCAGTCTTTGAGAATTTTGGTTGTGGTAAAGAGATTTTTCCTGCAACGTGGAGTATATCAGTGAGATCCCTTTTTGTTTGGAAACTTGTGTATTCATAAACTTCCAGAAATGTGGATATGCTTTGTCTGCCCGGTGTTGTGCACATCTTTTGTATTCAAAATATATTCAACATTCATTCAAGTTCCGGAAGTGTGGTCACATCTGTCCTTTATTTGATTGGTCAATGTTTATTAAGGATGGCATAATGTCTACTAATCTGGTTGTTATCAATTTTGCGAAAATTGTTGTATCAATGTTTAGGCGAGAAATAGGTCTAAAATTTTGTGGGGTGGTAGGATATTTCTCTGGCTTTGGTGAGGTAATAATGAGAGCATTCAGTATTTCAGGTGGGAGAGAGGAGGATGAGGCAGCATCATTGCACACGTGAGTTAAAAAAGGTTCTAAAGTAGTTTTGAATTGTTTGTACCATGGTCCCATGGAAGCTTACAGCTCTCCATCTCCCAAACACTGGAGAGAAAGAGGAAGCACCCCCCCCCCACCCACTCGCGATCCCTGGCCCTTAAAATTCCTGGCCTTTGAAATGCTGTCATTCCGTCTGGTGGACACGGACAGTTTTAAAAACCTGATGGCGGTGGCTGTCCCACAGTACGTGGTTCCCAGCCGGCACTACTTTTCCAGGCGAGCCATCCCTTCCCTGCACAAACAAGTCGGGGACAAGATCAAGTGTGCACTGCGCAACGCCATCTGTGGCAAGGTCTACATAACCACTGATACGTGGACCAGTAAGCACCAGCAGGGAAGCTATATCTCGCTAACTGCACACTGGGCAAATGTAGTGGTGGGTGGGCCTGAGGCGGATAGCAGTTTGGCGCATGTCCTTCCGCCACCGAGGATTGCAGGGCATTTCTCTTTGCCTCCTGTTGCCTCCTCCTCCTACTCCGCTTCCTCCTCCTCTACCACCTCCTCATCCGGTCAGCGTAACATGTTCACCACCAACTTCAGCACATCCAGGGGGAAACGACAGCAGACTATTTTAAAACTGATATGTTTGGAGGATAAACCCCACACTGCGCAGGAGCTGTGGACGGGCATTGAACAACAGACCAATGAGTGGTTGTTGCCACTGAGCCTCAAGTCCGGCCTGGTGGTGTACGATAATGGGTGAAATCTCGTAGCAGCTCTGGGCCTAGCCGGTTTGACGCACATCCCTTGACTGGCGCATGTGCTGAATTTGGTGGTGCAGAGATTTCTAAAAAACTACCTGATGCTGCTCGCCTGTCTGTGCTGCAGTGGAACTTCGGCCTTCCCGCTCACCACCTCCAATGCGACTTGCCCACAAGGCGAAACTCCACCTTGCACATGCTGGAGAGACTGTGCGAGCAGCAACAGGCAATAGTGGAGTTTCAGCTGCAGCACGCACGGGTCAGTCGCTCTGCGGAACAGCACCACTTCACCACCAACGAGTGGGCCTTCATGCGAGACCTGTGTACCATATTGCGGTGTTTTGAGTACTCCACCAACATGGCCAGTGCCGATGACGCTGTTCTCAGCGTTACTATCCCACTTCTATGTCTCCTTGAAAAGACACTTCGGGCAATGATGGAAGAGGATGTGGCACAGGAAGAAGAGGAGGAAGAGGGGTCATTTCCATGGTTATCAGGCCAGTCATTCACAAGTGGCTCAGAGGGTGGGTTCCTGCACCAGCATAGGCCAGGTAAAAAATTTTCAAGCCAGGTCACAGTTCTGGAGGATGAGGAGGACGAGGATGATGATGAGGAGGAGGAGGAGGCGGAGGAGGAGGAGGAGGAGGAACCAAGTTCACAGCAGGGTGGCACCCAACGCAGCTCGTAGGCATCACTGGAGCATGGCTGGGGAGATACAGAGGACACAGATGATACACCTCCCACAGAGGACAGCTTGTCTTTGCCTCTGGGCAGGCTGGCAAACATGAGCGACTAGATGCTACAGTGCCTGCACAACGACTGTCGAGTTGCCCACATTGTAACTTGTGCTGATTACTGGGTGGCCACCCTGCTGGATCCCTGTTACAAGGACAACGTGCTGTCCTTAATTCCCTCACTGGAGCATGATCGGAAGATGCGCGACTACCAGTGTACGCTGGTAGACGCGCTGCTGAGGTTATTCCCAAATGACACCAGGGGCTCAGTGGAAGCACAAGGCGAAGGCAGAGGAGGAGGAAGAGGTTGCCAAGCAGCTGTGGCACCACCAGCACCTCAGAAGGCAGGGTTAGCATGGTCAAAATGTGGAAAAGCTTTGTCAGCAGCATGCCACAACAGCACCACCAGCTGACAGGCAACGTCTTTGCAGGAGGCAGCATTTCTGCAACATGGTGGAACAGTATGTGTGCACACGCCTACACGTACAGACTGATGGGTCTGCCCCATTCAACTTCTGTGTCTCCAAATTGGGCACATGGCCTGAGCTTGCCCTTTATGCCTTGGAGGTTCTGCCTGCCCTGCAGCCAGTGTATTGTCTGAACGTGTGTTTAGCACAGCAGGGGGCGTTATCACAGACAAGCGCAGCCGCCTGTCCACAGCCAACGTGGACAAGCTAACGTTTATTAAAATGAACCAGGCATGGATCCCACAAGACTTGTCTGTACCTTGTGCAGAATAGCCAGTTTAGTGCCCAAACGTTGGGTCACCATTGACTTCAATGGGGTTTCTGTGTTTGGGGTCAAGTTCGGGGCCGAACTCGAAAGTTTTCAAGAAGTTCCGCCGAACTCGAACATCCAGGTGTCCACTCAACTGTAATAAAGACTAATTTTCAAACAGTCCTGTTCACTGATGAGTGCCATGCAACCCTGGATGGTGTAGTGGATGGTTGGTGGACGGCCACCCTGTTCCAACAAAGTTGCGACGTCAGCAAGGCGGTGGTGGAGTCATGTTTTGGGCCGGAATCATGGGAAGAGAGCTGGTTGGCCCCTTTAGGGTCCCCGGGGGTGTAAAGATGACCTCTGCAAAGTATGTGAAGTTCCTGACTGACCACTTCCTTCCCTAGTACAGAAAGAAGAACTATGCCTCCCCTAATAAAATCATCTTCATGCATGACAATGCACCATCTCATGCTGCAAAGAATACCTCTGCATCAAAGGCTGCTATGGGGATAAAAGGAGAGAAAGTCAAGGTGTGGCCTCCATCCTCCCCTGACCTCAATCCTATTGAGAACCTTTGGAGCATCCTCAAGCAAAAGATCTATGCGGGTGTGAGGCAGTTTACATCCAAACAGCAGCTCTGGGAGGCTATTCTGACATCTTGCAACAAATTCAAGCAGAAACTGTCCAAAAACTCACAAGTTCAATGGATGCAAGACTTGTGAAGCTGCTATCAAATAAGGGTCCTACAGGTATGTTAAAATGTAACGTGGACCTGTTAAAATGTTTAAAAAGTTAAAATGTTGTTCAAAGTTTGATTGAAATAGCTTTTGATGGGGGGCGCATGCGCGCAGCTCGAGGAGACGGACATGCCTGCCTAGAGCTCCGCACAGCCGCGAGACATACGGCCGCTTAACACCCAGCCAGAGGACCCGAACATCGGTCATACCCACCGCCACGGCATCCGCAGCACCTGCTGCCCCGATCAACACTCCAGACATGGTCGTAACCGGGTCGAAACCCAAGATACGGACCAAATCCATACGCGAGGCCCTGGCTCGGGCCTCATCCAAGATGGCGCTTCCGCACGCGACCAAAACAGGTACACCAAAAACCCCTAAACAGCAGCCTCTAAGGCACCCAGATGAAGGAGAATCAGACTAGGACACCCTAGCCTCCCCACTCCTTTCACAGCCCGATGACATGCACCCGGGTCTGCTCCAGCAGTTTGAAACGATGCTACAGCGTGCCTTAAAGCACACATCAGAGCAGATCACTAACAAACTTACAAGGGAGATAAGGGAACTAGGGCAGCGTACAGCAGATCTGGAGCAAAGGGTAGATGAAATGGAACATCACCTCTCCGCTCAGGCAGAGGAGATAGAAACCCTCAAGGAGGATAACATGACTCTCCAGTCCCAATTAGAGGAGTTTGAGAATAGAGCAAGACGCTCCAACATAAGGATCAGAGGTATCCCTGAAACAGTAGAAGATCTCCAATCCACAATCACAGCTCTTTTCCAGGAACTCTCCCCTTCCATTCCCATTGAACGCCTGGAAATAGATCGCATACACAGAGCCCTGGCCCCCCGCAAGCAGAACGGCCCTCCAAGAGACATTATAGCAAAAATGCACTTTTTTCGTACAAAGGAACAACTCCTGCAGTCTGCCAGACTACAGCCTACCCTCACCTTCCAAGGCAATGAATATCAGCTTTTCGCTGACTTATCCAAAACCACCATTACAAAAAGGGCTTTCAAACCCTACCTCCTGATCCTCCAACGCAAGATTGGATACTCATGGGGATTCCCCTTCTCCCTACGTTTCTCATATCAGGGGCGCAAATACACTAGCAGAAATATTGAGGAACTCCAAGGACACCTGCAAGACCTCCGTCTGTCCCCAGCTGACCCAGCCCTTCCACAGAGAACACGTCGACACTCCGCTTCAACTTCCCCGATAAAGACACCCCGTACACCCCAATGCTCCACTAAAAGAAGCAGGATATCTCCCATCCTCCAAGATCCCTCAGACTCGATGGACTGAAAGCTAACGGTCAAAACACCCTAGTTTTCGTTCTACCTTTTGATCATTGGTGCTTAAGGCACATCCTGATAAGGAGCTTACCCTCCTTTAATTCCTTATGGTCTATAGCCCTGGGACCAATTCCCTACACAGACTGATATGTTTACTTATTGCCATATTTTCTCCTACAGGTTTATTGTTTTTGGTTAATGCCTGTTTTTTGTACCTGAGCTATGTCAGTCTCTTATTTCCCCCCCTCCCCCCCCCCCCTTTTTAACTCTAAATTCTGCACCCTATTCATTTCGTATCCGTTCGGTGCGAAAGACACCATCTAAAACCCCCCAAAAGATTATTCCCTATATTTTTTTTTTTTTTTTTTTATGTTTCAATATGTTTATTGATTTTACATCTTTGACATTACAGAAGATAATGATCATCTCAATTTCGCAGAGGTAGGTTCATTTCAAAACAGTTAACAGTGCACAATACATGTTGTTTTGTCACATGAATTTGTAGTCTTACACTCATTAACTACTACAATCGAGTTAGTACATAGCATTTTTCAACTGTGGTTTAAACCTTCGAGTTGGTAGGAAACTCTCTACGTGTTGCCCAGGCTGTGTCAACTTAGAAGGCTAAAACGTCATAACATATAACCATCAACTTTTGAC
>BLSH010186685.1:9662-25647 GCA_018402905.1 Glandirana rugosa
GTTATATATAAAAAACTTTATGTACATTTTGATAAAGAGGAGGAGGAATACAGTAATATTATAGGTTGATAAAATTAGTATAAAAAATAAATATATATATATATATATATATATATATAAAAAAAAAATATATAGCAAAAAAATTTAAAATAAAAAAAAAAACCAAGTTCGTAAAATAACTTCTTACTCCGTTGTTATAATGTTTCTTACGATGTTCCAAAGTCCTTGGCTAGTTTTAGTTTGTACTCCCTATATCTGTTCAACCATCTCTACCTTCTGTTAGCCAATAGTAATATCCCCTACCCTTCCCTTTCCAGCTGTACCTGTTTGGTTAATGATAACCGATTGTCTTCCATCTCTACCAACTTGTCTATATCCCTCATGTTTGATTTTGATCGGTTCCTGAAACCTTGTAGCATTCTTTGTAATATTGTTGCCTCATTCTTCAATAAAATGCTTGAACCAAAAAAAAAAATAAAATTTAAAAAAACGATATATAAAAAAAAAATATATATATATATATATATATATATATAAATAAAAAATATGATTAAAATAGTTGGATATTATAATGACATAAGGAGGAGGAGAAATAGTTTTACATGTATTTCAAAAAATATATATTGGATCAGGGGATAAATGGTATGATAGCTCAATAGGAATAAAACTGGAGCTATATAAGACATATACATATGAGTATTCTTAGTTTCACTATTAGTGTGTTCTTACCCCAGAGGGACAGCCTTCATGTGTCAATGGTTTTACTGTACTGCATTTTGTATGTCCTCCCTCTACTGTAGGGGAATAGGGGTTTGTAAACCATGTGACATGTGATGCCTCTCACTGAAACTGGTTTTAGCTTTGACCGATCTTGGTTTTAAACAGTTTAAATTTTTCTGCTTGTATAATACACTGCACAATATAGCCTCAATTTACAAACCCTCATGAATTATTTCACATGCATCCATTAGTTTATCTATTGATAGTTTTTTGCACCAGAATACATATTTCATACAAAAGAACACAAAACTTCACATAATTACGGTCCTTGACATCCAGGACCTAGCACTACTTGGGTACAGTGCTCCCCTTTAAGTATGCCTTGTTGTACAGGGCACAAGTAATTCCTTTTAAAGATGATCTCTGGACTCCCCCTATCCCCCCCTCCACCCTCCTATAATTGATGACATTACAAAAAACAAGTAATGAATAATAGCACTTGCTAATATGAGTATAGTGTAGTAGGTATGTGAAATGCTCCCACTATACTCCTGGGTGTTATTAACAGAATATTGATAATTATTATATCTTAGATACCCCAATCCAATAATATAAAGTGCAGTATTGAATTATGTGCAAAAGGTCAAAAATTCAAATTCATATTCAATATGACCCTTGATACTGTAACATCATACTATTCAAATCCAATGAAAATTCAAAGTGCAATAAAGTCCAATATACAGTGCATTTGAGAGCTCAAAGTGACTTGGCGCTGTTTGTGCTCATATGATAACAAATAATGTATATAAAAAATAATATATAACACAATAAAGTAAGGTGAAATGATAGATATCAAAAATACATATTCATTCTATCCAATCCAGTAGTATTTTAAAGTGTACTAAAGTCCAATGTATAGTATATTCCAGTGCAAAAGGTGACTTGGTGCTATTGCATAATCATCCCAATCAATGTTCCAAAAGTGCTTGTGCTCATGCCATCACCTTGTGCAGATATGAGGTAAAGATACCCTGCTTACCAGATCCTATTGACCCTCACAGTCATACGACTTGGAGGAGTCAATACACGCTTGCGGTCTCTCACCCGACCGTGGGTATGTGTCATTCCACCGGTTCACTCTATGGCCCCGCTACTCTCTCGCTCCGGTATATGATATAGGGAAGGAGAAGAAAAACTCTCATCGCGCGTCTCCTCTTTAAAAGGGTTTATTGGCCAATATAGTTAACAACTGCACATAAAAATGCAATGTTTTTCCTGTGGTCGCCGTGACTGAGACAACATCGGCTTGCTTTCCAACAGGACGTGGCCCAGCGTACCATGCGTTCCAACTGACGCGTTTCGTCACTTCCGTAACGTCTTCAGAGTTGGAGCGCAGAGTGTGTACCATCGCCATTTATGTAATCATACACTGACATCCTGTTCATTCATGCCCTATTTTATGTATGATTTGCGTGGGGGCTTCCTGTTTCCTTGGAATTTAGATACGGCCTAATATCCTTTATGTATGTTGTATTCTAATATTTATAGCAAACTTTATTAAACATTTTTTATTAAAATGTCTTTGTTTAAAAATCATTGTTGATATGCAAACTATGGAAAATATGATTTTGATTAAAATTGTGTGCATCAACTTTAGTGAATGGCCAGAAATGAAATTAAAATATAAAATGAAAATAAATGTGAAATAAAATAAAATAAAATAAAATAAAAATAAAAATAAAAATGAAAATAAAAATAAAAATAAAATAAAAATAAGAATAAAAATAAAAAATAAATAGAAATAAGAATAAAATAAAATAGAAAGTAAAATGAAATTGAAAATAAAATAAAATAAAAGTGAAAATAATAATGAAAATTAACAAAACACAAAAAACAACTCTTTTGATTTGGCGCTTTAGTTCAGACTCTTCTCTATTACTCTATTTACAGGAGGGTCCTTCTTCGGGTGTTCATATCACTGACTGCATGATGATAGTTCCCTTTGGCTGTCCAGTGGAAAGATCCTCTCAGAATTCAGAAGAGGAGACTGTAATGGTAACTTTAGTGCAAGGGGGCTGTTATGGACTGGTCCAGCACAGGCACATGGCCATCTCTGTGTTAGCAGTCTTTAGCACCTAGAAACAGTACCAGGGAAGGACCCAGATGCCCAGCTTAGGGGAGTTTATCTTGTTTACATGGTAGTAAAAATAAAACGTGCAGAATGGGTTGGAGAGGGGTGTTGATATTTCCCCAGAATTGAGCTTTAAAGCAAATGCTGCAAATTTAGTTAAAAGAGAAGTGCGGGATTAAAAAAAAAAAAGGCACACATACTTATCTACAGTATATGGATATAGCATTTGTCCAATGTTGCATTTATCCCCCACCACCTCTAAGAAAGAGAACTGAGCAATCAATGACCACTGATCGCTCACTTCTCAATCTTCAATTAACAGAGCACTGGAGACCGTCAGTCACCATCTCTCTCTGCTCTGCCCCACCAGTGCTCAATTGAGTGCTAAGCTGTGGTGGGGTAGAAATGGCTGGCTGAGACTCTTGGCAGCACTCTGAGAGACCGAGCCAGCTGCCGGTCAGGCATCTGGTTGGATCCTGGCATTAAGGTCGGAGTGATGTCAGCCAACAGTGGATTTTAGCCCACTGTCAGCTGAAAATGGGTCTAAGGAGAGCAAAACTAAGTGCATTCATGTGACCCACAGGGCCTAGAGTGCATCAGCCCTACTTCTCCTTTAATTTTACCGTACTTTTCATTTTGTTAATGACACTATGTCACCTTCTTTAGCAAAATAGACATCTTAAGGCAATTGCACAGCCATCTTACAAAACAGTGGCAAGGGACAATTTAATCAGTGATTCTTCAGAAAGAGCACAAATGTTGCATGCTCACAAACTTTTTCAAAGAAAGAACATCACAAAGCTAATTATATTGCTTTTTTTAATGCTTAATTGTCTTAGTTGTTAACCTGTCTTCAAATGGGTACATGAAAAGTAGATTTCACAATGATAAACAGGTCGGATAATTTGCTGAACTCTGTGAAGCTCTAGCACAATAGCAAGAAAATTGCTGGAGTTTTGTGTGTTTTTAACTTTTTTTTCTGTTTTGGCTTAAAGAAGATGTAAATTCAATCACTAAAATCTCATATAAGCTTTAGCATATTAAAATAGTACTTTCAAAACTAATTTTCAATGCTGTAAAATTTGCAATAATCGATTAAATAAAATTTGATGATACTGCATTTCCTGTTATAGGGTGATAATGCTCTGTCCACTTTAAAGGTCTTTAGGGCCAGGAAGTGATGTAAGGAGTTCTGCCTCATGTGTTCTGAAAAGTGTGTGTAATTTTTTGCACTATATAAAATAAGTGATATTCATAGTCCATATACAGATTATGTATTTGCTGAACTTGAAAGCATACAATACATGTGTACACTCTCAGAAAATAACCAAAGGATATGCATTGTCTCAACATTCAATGTGTTTTTTCATTCACCTATATTTTAATGCAATAAAGTAAGTCTTTTTATCAGAGCTTAACAGGAATTCAGTCTAATATCATTACTACATTACATAGGCACACATACACATGTAGCCTTGGCCAATTGCCCCTTCAAGCAGCCACACAGCCCAGGCTTTACAACTACATTGTCTCCTTGTTCATTACAGGGAGGTTTGTGGGACGGAGCAGAGAGACTATAGGATGTGATGTAGCTGTACAGGTAGCCAGGTAGGGATCTGCCCACAGGACTGAAGGGGAGGGTGCAGACTGAATCGGTGAAGGAATTACAAGAAAACAAGGCTGTGGTGAAGACATGAGAACCACAGGGAGACCTGGAAGGAAAGGGGTCCCCCGGTGTGCTATGCTACCTTTGTCCAAACCTCCAGAAGACAAGCCAGTGGTGCAGAGGTAACTAGAAACTGAGTGACCTGCATTGCAGTTATTGCCACCCATTCTGAGGATCTTGTTGTATCTATCACCATCCAGTCTGTTGAGGAAGTTTTTGGACCACATATTGCTTTCAGGAAAACATCTGACAAGCATCAAATGGGAGAGAGGCTTTTGTCTACCTTTGTGTCTACTGCACTTATTGATTTCTGCAGGACCTTGCCGCTGCCCTTGAACTCTTTTTATTGGAGTCCTTCTACTCCCATGAGAAATTCTCCTTAGAGTGCAAAAAACTTCATTTGAAGGCAAGTGCTCCCATGCAGGGGTTAGATAGGGCCTAAGCATTAGAGATAGACCACATTGTTATTTGCTTTGCTACAGTTCATTGCAGTTCATTGATATTCACTTCTGTAATTTCTGTTGTTATTGTTAGTAGAGTTGTCCCTCTCTCCTTTGTATGTTAGCAAATCCATTCACAGGTGACTATAGGGGTTGAACACTATTTACTTTGTTGTAGCCTTGTTTGATACAGTGATTGATAATGTGGTAAACGTGTTGCTAATGCCAACCTGGGTAAAACACTTTTTATCACTACTAGTGACGAGCCAAAGGTTCAATTCGGAAAGGGATGTTTGGCACACTTTACTGAAGTTCAGATGCTGAATCCATATCAAATTAAAAATAAATGATAAAATAAAATGAAAAAATTAAAAGCACCTCCATCTACCTGAAGACACATAAGAAAGCAAAATGTATATGTAAAGTGCACACGTGTTTATAAACAATTGCACCACACATGGTATATATCATAGTGCACAGCAGAATGAGAGCAAGAATTCTGGGTCCCTCATTTATATCTAAACTGATGAGCTTTGAAGGCATTTAAAGTGTCACCTATTCATAAATTTGAGTACTGTAATTATTTTGCTATTTTGCACGTGCACATAGTTTTCAGATCTTGAAATAGCTTACATCTTTTTACTCAACATTATCCCATCTTTAATTTTATACCAAAAATTGGGATTACATTGAGTTTTGTGAACTAAAATTAATTTTAGTGTATTTTCGTAAAATACTGTATATATTTGATAAACAGTTGCACAACTATCAAATACCATGAAAAATTACAAATACCAACTTTTAATTCAAATGGATTTCTGCATTCAGAAAATATATCATGTTCTGTTGGTTTTAGTAATTCTATAGCCAAAAATGCTGATTTTACCATATGTGTGAAAAACTAAAAAAAAAATTCCAGGGGGCGTGGCTTAGCAATGGCTGAGTGAAGAAGTGTCTCTGGAGCTCTGCCGGACCTAGACCCGGGACAAACCGTTTAGCCTTGGTCCTGAAGCCTTTAAACGCATGCCGGGTGATCGCAGGAACCCACACACCCCGGGGGAACACAGAGGACCGGAGATCACTCAGTATTTCCTTCACGGTCCCCCCCCCCCGAGCTTTCAGGCAAGATGGCGCCTCCACGTGTGCAGCAGCATGGGACGGCAACCCCTTCTAGCAAGAAAGGAGTACAGCAAGAAGGAAGGGCCCGATCTGATGGAGAGGAATGCCCTGGTGTGCGGCAGTCACCATCGCCCATCCGTTCTCCAGAGTGGCCGAGAGAAGACTCGTAAGCAGCTCCGTCCTCCAATCCTCCGGGAACGAACTTTCTGGGAACAAACCTTCCGGGAACGAATCTTTCAGGGACGAACCTTCCGGGAGCGATCCCCCCGGGAACGGTTGTTGACGGGACCCTCAGGGAAATCATTGCCTCCATGCCTACCAGAAATGATCTTCAGGCTATGGCCACCTCTATAGTGAGCGCCCTCACAAAGGAGCTCCATGATATCAGAGGCCAGATGGAGACGGTGGAGGAGCGGATGGGTGACCTGGAGGCATCGGCTAATGCCACGGAGACAAGGCTCTCTGCATTGGAGACTGACCAGCACCTCATCGACCTCCAGTTACGCGTCGGCGATGGTGAAAACCGCAGCCAACGGAACAATCTTCACCTCCGGGGCATACCTGAAGCCACTCGGGGCCCTGACCTCAAGGCCACGGTGACAGCTATACTAAACAGATACCTTGACAAGCCTCTTACTGCAAACCTAGAACTGGACAGAGTCCATCGGATCCCGGGTCCTCGTGCCCCCGCTGGGGGGTCGGTATCTCAAGACCTGCCTCGTGATGTCCTGTGTAGGGTCCATTTCTTTGGGATCAAAGAGGAAATAATTCGGCAGACTTGGGCTAAGGGCCCCTTGGACTTTGATGGGGCAAGCATCCGCATCTACCCAGATGTTTCAAGACAGACAAGGGGGATGCGTGCTCTGTTACGTCCACTCCTGGATCTCCTAAGGGAAATGGAGATAACGTACAGATGGGGCCATCCTTTTCACCTGGTTGTGAATAAGGAGGGAGAGGAGTTCTACCTGCGGGCTCCGGATCAGCTGCCGGACCTTTTCTCCTTTCTTGAACATCCTGCTGTGGAGATCCCCAACTGGCACGAATATCTGCTCTCCCAAGGGGTGGGGTTCCCTCCGCCTCCACGTCCTCAGTGACAGCGGAGACCCCGCTCCAGGGAGCGGAGTGGGGAGCCGTCCCGTAGGCGGCCCACAGCATCGAAGGACTAGGCACTGGGAGCATTGCGGGCCCGGGTAAGACATCAGAACATCAGGAAGCATTTCTTGTTACCATACGCCAGTTGCCTGGCGAGAGTGCCCTTTGAATGTGTACTCCCAGGCTGCCCTGGCTGTTAGTCTCTCTGTCCCGGGCTGCGGACACTGCCCCCTGTGGTTCTGGATAGATCCTACCTTCAGACACCATCCCTTTGTCCCATGCAGGCCGGGAAGGAATGGTCGGCGCCACTCCGGCTGTTTTGTTCTGACTGGTGACAAGCGGAATCCCTATTTTCTTCTATGCTTCCTTTCACTTCCAGGTTGTTCAGGAGCTGTCTCAATCGTGAGGATCGGACTGAAGTACTTTGTGTCTTCTTCATATTGCCCTTTCCCCCTTCCCCCCCTTTACGTTTGGTCTGGGGCCGAGGTCATGGCCGTCCCTTGAGGCCTAAGATGCCGCCGCGGTTCCTGATTTTCTCCCCCCTTCCCTCGGTCCCCCTCCGTGCATCTAGTAGAGACCACCGCTGACTGACTAGTTCTGGTGGTCCTGAGCCGACCCTGTCCCTGAAGCTGGTAGTGCCCCAGACGTTGCCCCTACTCCCCCTGGCATCACCGTTTTTTTTCCTTTGGGCTGTTAAATTTTCATGTATAACCCCACTGTGTTCTGGGATGCCCAGGATATTCATAATGTTAAATGTAATGACGTATGTTGATTGTTTCTAATCTTTTTCCTTTCACAGGAGGCCACTCGGCCTGGGGTTGGATGCCCCGGCGGAGGCCAGGCAACATGCAGCTGTTGTGGTTCAGGTGAGATCGCTCCCAACCCTACGGCAGATATCAAAGCCACAGGAGAGCTGAGCATATCAGAACCACAGTACTACCACAACCATTTATCAACAGGTACTCTGTGAGTTTGGTTGATGCCTTCACCCACATTGTGAGACCTATCTGTGAAGTACATAGCCTTGAAGTGTGGCCGGACACTAGGATGGGACAGTTGAGGTGCTGACGTGGACGTCCACTCGACTGCCTTGGATATTTACTCTCTATGTGTACATACTTCTTACATCTGGTAAGAGTACCCATTATTATTGGTGAAGGAGCACAGTGCATGCTGACCTAGTGGAAGCACAAGTCACTTTACTGGGTGTTGCATATGGTGAAGGACATTATATGAACTCTCATCATCATTTTTTTATATGGATCTTTTTTATATGGATTTTTTGATATGGACTCAATATTTATGTTTACACTAATGGACACATTATTACGTGTATTAGGTGTGTTCACTACATTGGGTAGACAAGGCTGAAACCAAGCCTACCTTTCACCTTCACTTCTGTTTTTTTATATATATATGGTTCACTTCTGTATATATTATTCATTTAGCGCTGCACTTTATTATTGACTACAGGCCCCACGCTGCTTGTGTCCCCGGTCACCCCTTGGCTGCTGCGCCGCCTTGGCGGCGGGGGGGCTGTGGGGGGCGGTCTGGGGGTCCGGCGGCTGCCCGGGGGCCCACTCGGTGCCTTGGCTCTGGGGAATGGCTCCTTAAATGGGGCCACAGCTTGTATGGGGAGGAGCTGGTTGGGGTTTAGATGGGGCCAGTCATTTCAATGGTATTGTACCGTTATGGTGGAGGTTGGCATGGGTTGGGGGGGCAGGTAGGGTTACGTTACTCTGCTCCGATTATTCGGTTAAAGTTTACTGTGTTAAGAAATGTATACTGTACCTGAGTGTTCTAGGTATATTGTTTAGCTTCCCTGGCGGGGTGTGGTCGGTCCTGGCATTAGGCTGCGACCCCGCTCACATTATGACCCGGTAGTTTTTCTGTAGTTGCGGGAATCCTGTTCAGGCTTCTCTCTTAATGTGACGCATGTCTGACTGGTCCTCTGAGTCCGGCATCTCCGTTCTTCCTGATACAGCTTATTTACTTGACAACTGTCTGGGTTGTTCCGGACAGATCCCTACACCCACCCCCTCAGTAGGTCCTGATCTGGGATACTTGCCCTTGGGCGAGACCGGAATGCATAGGCTTGTAGCCTTGATAGTAATTTAGTTTATACTCTACATTCCTTTCTCCCCTCCCTCTTTCCTTTCTTCCCCCCACCCCCCTTTTTTCCCTTTTTTTTTCCCTTTTTTTTTTTTCTTTTCTCTTTCTCTTCCCAATTCCTTCTCCCTTTCTTATTCTTCTCCTTCTTTGAAGGTGTCGCTCGCCGGGGGCCCTTTCCGAGGCTCCACTCACTCATTATTGGCTAGCCTGCAGTAGGCTACGGCCAGCCATATGGGTCTCCTCAAAATTACATCCCTCAATATAAGGGGTCTTAATACGCCGGAGAGGTGATCACAGCTCCTTTCCTTCCTGAACAGAGAGGGATCGCAGATAGCCTTTCTACAAGAGACGCACTTTAAGGGAGACCATATCCCGAAGATCAAAAACAAAGCCTTCCCCGTGGCATTCCATAGTGTCTCCCCAGTCTCCAAGTCCAAAGGGGTTAGCATACTTTTTGCCAGATCCGTTCCTTGGGTCTTGGAGGCGCAGTGGATAGATCCACAGGGCCGTTTTCTTCTCCTTCGGGGTCTACTATCAGGTGTGTGGGTCACCCTGGCTAATCTATACCTGCCCAATAAAGACCATGCACTATTTCTGCGTAGGCTTCTTCCTGAGCTCCTGGACTTCTCGGAGGGTTTGCTGGTGTTGGGTGGCGATCTGAACTTTGCCATGGAGCCCCTCCTAGATGTCTCGAGGGGCGCCTCACACCTCCCCTATACCGTACTCCGCAAAATTAAAGCAGAGCTACAACTGCTTCACTTGGTGGATCCTTGAAGGATTCAGCATCCCTGTGACCGAGACTACCCCTTTTTTTCGCAGGTGCACCATACCTACTCCAGGCTGGACTACCTTCTGATCCCGAACCAGCATCTTGACAAGGTAGTAGACACATCCATCGGCACAGTGTCCCTCTCGGACCATGCGCCCATTCATGCTATACTTAAGCTCGATCACCTGGCCCAACCTCTACCGAACTGGCGGTTGAATGAGACCCTCCTCCAGTCTGAGGAGATTCGTTGAGATGTTTTGTCCACTTTGCGGGATTATTTCGCCACAAACACTGGCTCACCAACCCCCTCGTGCTCTGGGAGGCTCATAAAACAGTGGTGCGGGGAGTCCTGATTCGATGGGGGGCACGCCGCAAGAGAGAGCACGTACAACAGATGGAGGATCTATTCATGAGATTGCGGGTCCTTGAGCGTACCCACAAGAAATCCCTGGCCCATTTTGCCTTCCGGGACTTTCAGAAGGTTCGGGAGGAGCTTCGTGAGCTTCTCTTCCTTAAAACAAAACAGAAACTGACCTGGGTCAAACGAGGCTTCTACGAATTTTCCAACAAACCAGGTGCTCTCTTGGCACGGGAGCTCAGAGGGCCGCGCCCGGGGACCTACATCCCTTGCGTGCAAACTGGGTTGGGTAAGAAACTATCCCTGTCCTCTGACATAGCAGGGGAATTCCGCTCTTTTTTTGAAAAACTGTACAACCTGGTGGATGCTGTGTCTGCGGTTCCGCCCGGGGCGGAAAACCTGGAAATGCAGGAGTACCTGGTCTCTACGTGGGGGCACCCAATGAAGAGGAGGAGCCAGGAGTGCCACCAAGGCACCCCAGAAAAGGAGGATCAGGGCTGCTCTGTGAAAAACCCTTGCACAGAGCAGATAAGTATGACATGTTTTTTATTAAAAAAAAAAAAATGAACCTTTAATCACTTTAAATGTTGTTGTAAGCTGCTAAACCCTTTATTCCAGAATGAAAAATGTATATATACTGTACGTTTCTGTGTTTTTTATCTGTATCTATCTATCTGATTTATTGCCTTCTAGCAACACAGAGCTCAGCATTGCCAAAAATACAGTTTCATATGAGAATTTTGGCATGTGAATGTGCATATTTAAAAAGGTCCATTTTTGTAACTATATAATGGCTATCTCATCCCTAGAACATTATCAGTATAACGGTATATAATAAATGCGCTAACTATCAGCAAATCAAGTACTAGAATCAAACAAATGTGAACGCTTCATATTGCAGCCAAGGATGCTGCAAATGTTTGTATATACAAGAAAGAACATGATGGGTATTAAGTATTTATAAAACTGAATATTTTGCTGCTCTTCCTTATCACGGGAATTTATTTTACAGACAGATGAGTCATGGGTTAAAAATGCAATTCTCCAAAACATCATCATGGCCTATTCTGCGATGCAAGGTGAAAGCTGCAGTAACCCTCAGCAACCATTAAGAATTTAGCTTTGACCAATTGGTCACTATGGTTTACCATTATCATTGCTCTTGCACTCCCTTATGAAATAACCCAGAGTGACCTGGCTTAATGCATACACAGATCTCTGTGAAACTTGTCTTAGTTTTATTATAATACTCATTTAACTCTGTGGTTCCTAGATCCAAATTGAAAAAGAACTGAAACAATCTGTGTTTTTCTGTAATCATCACTTGTTCCGCTAGATACTCTACCAGCTGATAGTGTAATCAATCTCACTTCTAAATCAATAAGATGTAATGCCAAACATATGACTAGCTATGATAGTGAGTGACAGGGACCATTGCCATTTATATTACAACCTGAACCATGTTGTTCAGGACCCCACAAGCAGCAATGGTCGCCAAGGAGAGTCTTGACGCATTAACCTCCCCTGCATCAGCTAGTGGGCCATCTTGCCAATGCTGCAGGTGCTTGGCTATCTAATTTTCAACCCTTTGATTATGAAAGTGTGCCTCCTGATCCTCTCCATTAATCAACGCGCTTTAATGCCAGCTATGCAAATGCTTGGTCTTCCAGTTCTCGTCTTTCTAAGCCAAACAGGCTTAGTGCCAGCATGCAAAATGCCAGTGCTTCTAATCCTCTCTAGCATTAATCAGCAGACTTTATGGTAACCCTGTAAATGCCTTGTCTTCCCTCTTTAGCCTTTTGCAAGGATCCAACTTGGATTAGTTCAGATTAAATTAATGTCCATTTATCTAAATGTCTCCCCTGCTAGCCAATCAGAGTTAGGGAACTCAAGGCTGATCGCATCAATCCTTAATACTCAATTCTATTTCTCTCTCTGAAAGGACAAAATATGTGTGAATGAATCTACTGGATACTGTTTATGGTGGACCTGGCAAATTAGAAAATAGTGGATATATGCAAGTAATAATGGTAGGCATTAGAATTTATTTTAAGCCTGATCTGAAGCTTTTTGTACAACATTTTCTTTACTAAAATAAAAAGTGGTACCCCTTATGTATATTAGACCAGCATAGAAGGCATATCAGTTAGTATTGTCAGTTGTAATATTGCTAAGACAACATGCATACCCAGTACCGGGACAAGGTTATTCAGTTCCCAAGCAAAAATGCCAAATACTGCCCCTTCCTCTCAGGTACCCCCAGATACCAGGCACTTACCCTGCTCAGATTAATTTTCAGCTTTCAGTACTGTCGCATTTTAAATGACAATTGCGCAGTCATGCGACTTTGTACCCAAACAAAATTTTCATTTTTTTCCCCACAAATACAGCTTTCTTTTGGGGGTATTTGATCACCTCTGGGGTTTTTATTTTTTGTGCTACAAAAAAAAAAAAAGACCGAAAAATTTGAAAAAAAAGGTTTTCTTTGTTTCTGTTACAAACTTTGTAAATAAGTAAGTTTTCTCCTTCACTGATGGGCACAGACGAGGCTACACTGACAGGCACTGATGAGGCAGTACTGATTGGCAATGATGAGGTGGTACTGATTGGCTCTGATGATGAGGCATTTATATGCAGCACTGATAGGTGGCACTTATAAGCAGCACTGATGGGCACTGATAGGTGGCACTGAAATGCACCAGTGATGGGCACTCATAGGCAGCACTGATGTGCACTCATAGGTGGCACTGATGGGCATGGGTAGGCAGTACTGGGCACTGATAGGTAGCACTGATGGGCACTGATAGGTGGCACTGATGGGGGCACTGGTGGGCACTGATGAGCACTGATATGTGTCACTGGTGGGCACTGATAGGCACTGAAGGGCACTGATATGTGTCACTGGTGGGCACTGATAGGCACTGATTGGCGACATTGATAGATGGCACTGTTAGGAAGCACTACTAGGAAGGCACTGGTGGGCATCACAGATGGGCACTGAGTGTCATCCCTATTGGCACTACTTGCCATACCTGTTGGTCCTGTGTGGGCTTCCCTGGTGGTCAGGATAACAGAACCAGTTCCTGGCCATCATTCTGCATACGGCGGTAGGGAAGTGGTTAATAGCGGTACATATTATTTTCTGTGTTTATAGTCAGCTTAAAAGCCAGGTTTCTTGTAACATATTAGCAGCTACATACAGATATCAAGAAGATTTATAATATTCAATTCAGAGAGATTTTCAGATATTTGTAATTGAGATTAAAGGAGCCATTTTTTCGCCCCCCCCCGAGCGACCTACAACATTATGGGGCGACTTTGCCACTGCGGAGCGCCCCATAATGCATGGCGCGCAGACGGCACGCAGAGCTCCTACCCGTTGGGAGGGCTCCCGCCATCTGCCCGCTGTTTGTTTTGACAGTTTATTTATATGGCAGGGTGGGGCCATCCGGCGACATAAGCGGGTGACTCCGCCCCTCCTGACATCATGTGACCGGGTGGCCCCGCCCTTCACTATAAATAAATTGTCATAACAAACAGAGCTCGGTCGGCGAGAGCCCTCCCATGGAGGAGGAGCTGTTGCATATTTTTTATTCAGGTCCGTCGATCACCGTGATTGACGATGGATTACAGGGGACACTTTTTTTTTCTTTTTTAATAAAGGACTTGTCCCTAATGTCTCCTCTATTTTTTTCTTTTTTTGACACTTTTTGGTGAATTGGTAGGGGTACGATGTACCCGATACTAATTCACATGGGGGGGTCAGGATCTGGGGCCCCCTTATTAAAGGGGGCTTCCAGATTCTGATAAGCCCCCCGCCCGCAGACCCCAACAACCACATCCCAGGGTTGTGGGGAAGAGGTTTTTGTCCCCATCAACATGGGGACAAGGTGCTTTGGGGTGGAGGGCGCAGTGCCCCCCCTGCCCCAAAGCACCCATACTTCCCATGTTGAGGGCATGTAGCCTGGTACAGTCCAGGAGGGGGGGCGCTCGCCCACCCCCCCAATCATAGCCGGCCAGGTTGCATGCACAGATAAGGGTCTGGTTTGGATTTTAGGGGGGCCCCACGTCAATTTTTTTTTACATTTTGGCATGGGGTTCCCCTGAAAAATCCAAACCAGACCCGAAGGACCTGGTATGGACTGGGGGGACCCTATGCAATTTGTTTCAGTGATTTTTTTCTATATTGCCGGGAGACAGCAATACATTACAGCCGCAATTTTAAAAGACAATTTTTCCTATGGAAATTTAATTTTGCTCTGGCTATGTTCTACACATCACAGAGATACACCCTTTTACAGGTAGACTAAGGACACCCCCTAGGCACATTATTTAAAGGAATTTTTAATTTGTTTTCACTTTAAGCATTATTAACCACTTGCCGACCGTGTAACGTAGTTACACGGCCGCAAGTGGCACTCATTGTTCTGGGAGGACGTTAAAACACGTCCTCCCAGAATCGCGCTCCAGCGCGCCCCCTGGGGCGCGCACCTGGGAGCATCCGTGACCGCCGGGTCTATGAGACCCGGCACATCACGAATCACGGTAAATGGCCGCTTGGAGCGGCCGTTTACCATGTGATCACTCCGTCAAATGACGGAACATCACATGTAAACAAGCCGGCGGAAGTGCTGGCTTGTCTCCCCCCTCTCCGCACCGATCGGTGCAGTGTGACAGGAGAGGGGGGAGAGAGGAGTTGCAGCGGTGCTGTGGGCAGGATTTGAAGTGCCCACAGCACCGCTATGTGCCAGGCAGGGACCCCCATCAAGCTTCACCCATGCCCACACCCTCATCCATGCCCACCCATCTGTGTCCACCCATCAGTCACCCATAAATCCATGTCCACCCATCACCCATGCTCATCCATCCATCACCCATGAATCCATGCCCACCCATCCATGCCCACCCATGACCCATCCGTCACCCATGCATCCATGCTCACCCATCCGTCACCCATGCATCCATGCTCACCCATCCGTCACCCATACATCCGTGCTCACCCATCCGTCACCCATGCATCCGTTCTCCCCCATCCGTCACCCATGCATCCGTGCCCACCCATCTGTCACTGATGCGTCCGTGCTCACTCATCCGTCACCCATGCATCTGTGCTTACCCATCCGTCACCCATGCATCCGTGGTCACCCATCCATGCTCACCCATCTGTCACCCATGCATCCATGCTCATCCATCCGTCACCCATGCGTCTGTGCTCACCCATCTGTCACCCATGCATCCATGCTCACCCATCCGTCACCCATGCGCCCGTGCTCACCCATCTGTCACCCATGCATCCGTGCTCACTCATCCGTCACCGTGCATCCGTGCTCACGCATCCGTCACCCATGCGTCCATGCTCACCCATCCGTGCTCACACATCTGTCACCCATGCATCCATGCTCACCCATCCGTGCTCACCCATCCATAACCCATGCATCCGAGCCCACCCATCCGTCACCCATGCAACTGTGCTCACCCATGTGTCCGTGCTCACCCATCCGTGCTCACTCATCCGTCACCCATGCATCCGTTACCCACTCGTGTCAACGTACCCACTGCCTACCCACCCGAGCCTACG
>BLSH010186685.1:36204-48144 GCA_018402905.1 Glandirana rugosa
ACTCTCTAGACCCCCAGTTTTTTGGGGTCTAGAGAGTAAATATCTCAACGCGCTTGTGGACCTACAAGCCCAAGCCACCCAACCCGGCTTGAAGCACTTTTTCAAGCCCAAGATCTGGGGTTTTTTGACCCCCAGATCTCTCAATAAAGGGGATGTATCATGCTTCTTTCTATTACAAAGGATGTTTACATTCCTTGTAATAGGAATAAAAATGATTTTAAAAAAAATTAAAGGGACAGTGTAAAAATAAAAAAATAAAAAGTAAAAGAAATAAGAAAAAGAAAAAAGTAAAGCGTTCCATTCCTCCGAGCTTGCGTGCATAAGCAAACTCATACTTAAGTCGCGCCTGCATATGTAAACGGTGTTCTAAGTAATTTTCTAGCAAAAAATACTGATTTTTACTTGTAAACAACAAATGTCAGAAAAAGGCTCGGTCTTAAAGTGGTTAAACAAGGTTCTGGCAGAGTTTCATGCCTCTGGCTCTCCTGGTGCTGTGTACCCCTTCTACTTGCATTCTTAACACCTAATGTACCAACTAAATGAACACTTAACACTTAACTCTGTTCCCCAACCAACACTGCATACACTTTTATATAACTTAACTCTAAGGCCTCATGCACACAGAACGTTTTTTGACTGTTTTATAGCAGCTGTTTTTAGCTGCAGACATTTTTTACTACAGTCAATAAACCCTCCATAATGCACACAACGTTCAAATGCTCAAAAATGCTCAAAAACGCTCAAAACCGTCGATACCCAACATTTTTGGTCGTTTTAGATCAATTAAAAAAAAAAAAAAAAAAATGCTGGACCTTGAAAAACGTGGAAAAACAATGGTAATAAGCTTGGTAAAAGCTGAAAAAAAATCACTGATAAGCTACTGATGTTTTTTGGACATTTTTTTAAAGTCCTGTGTGCATGAAGCCTATCAGCTCATATACCCTACACGCTTGTCTAAATACCCTTGTCTAAATACAGCAGGTGACCTGGACCAGGAACGACAACTACTTGCAAACCACTGGGCAATCAAAGGGACTGTTAGGTTGTAAAACTGTATATATCTTTGCAACTAATTAGTGTATTCAAGTGAATTACATCTTTTTTTTTCTTCATTTGATGGTAAATTGCAGTGGATATCTACTGTTTTTTTATGTTATGATATGGAAATTGACCCAAAATGGTGCTTAAAAAAAAAAAAAAAAAACTATGTATATTTCTTGTTATTACCATAACTAGGGATGGTCGAACGGTTCAGCCGAAGCATGAGTTTGCCTGTTTGGCTGTTCGCTGAACACTCAAATTTGCTGGGTGTTTGCCCTGACAAACACCCTGCAATGCACTGAGCGCTGCACAGTGCATTGTGCACCCTGATTGGGCAAAGCCGGCTGTGGTGTCCTTAACAACCAATGAGTCACCAGCTGTCAATGGGTTTCCCCGCTGACAGCTGAATAATAAAAAAAAAAGCGCCAGTAAAAATAAAGTAAAAAATAGTGTGGGCCCCCCGGTCCATACCAGGCCCATCGCGTCTGGTATGGATTTGGAGGGGAACCCCGCGCCAAAAATAACATCATGGGGTCCCCCCAAAATCTATACCAGACCCTTATCCAGGCATGCAGCCTGGCAGGTCAGGAAAGGGGGGCAAGCGAGCACCCACCCACTCCTGAGCCATACCAGGTCACATACCCTCAACAGGGGGCAGTGGGTGCTTTGTGAATGAGTATTGGGTACAAAAACAAGAGAGTAGTTTTTGACAAATCCTTTATTAAAAAAAGAAAAAATAGTGTCCCATTGTCAATCATGCCGCCCGCTGACCCGCCGACCTGGAAAAAACTAAATAAATGATCCCCCTTCTGGGCCTCCTGTCAAATGCCTCCTCTTCGCTTTGAAACTTCTTATATAGGTAAGGGACAGGGCCACCTAGGTACGTCACCCATTGGCACCGCCCCTTCTGATGTCACTGGCCCAGCATGCACCAGTCTGTGATGTCAGAAGGGGGCGTGCCACTGGGTGATGTAGTCAGATGGCCCACCCCTTACCTATAAAAGAAATGTCAAAGCACAGTGGAGGCATTCGGCAGGAGGCCGTCCCAAAAGATGGAGCGCTTTTTTTTTTTTTAGTCAGCAGGCAGCGTGATTGACAATGGATTTACATCGAGGGACACTGTTTTTTTTATTTTTTTAATAAAGGATTCGTCAAAAACCCGTCTCTTGTTTTTATTACTTTTTTAATGCTTTTTGTGAATGGGTAGGGGTACTATGTACCCGATACTCATTCACATAGGGGGGAGGGCTGGGATCTGGGGACCCCTTGTTAACGGGGGCTTTCAGATTCTGATAAGCCCCCTGCCCACAGACCCCCACAACTACCGTTCATGGTTGTGGAGATGAGGCTTTTGTTCCCATCAAGCACCCACCCCCCATGTTGAGGGCTTGTGGTCTGGTATGGTTCAGGAGGGGGGGCACTTACTTGTCCCCTCCTTTCCTGACCTGCCAGGCTGCATGCCTGGATAAGAGTCTGGTATGGATTGGGGGGAGGGGCACACCGTTTTTTTCTTTATTTTTTCAATAGCCGGGTGCCGACCCTATTATAGGCTTACCTATAGGTAATAACAATAGATGGGAGATTACTTGCACTTTAATTTCCTGTTGGAGGGTGGCTATGTTTGTTCTCCATGGTTCTACTGTAAGTAAAAATGTAACCATCCTTTCTTGCTCACTCCCAAGATGGACTATGGTATTTGCACTGTGAAATTCATGTGAACAAAACTAACATGACATGCTCTGCTTGTTTCAAATAAATGGAAATGGGGAAAAAGAAGAGATTCAGGAAGATGCTACAAGGTTTAAAAAAAACACCAAAAGAAAGGAATCTATGAAAAATCGATTACAGGGCCATTAAGTAGTTGATGTGCATAGATTATTTTTTGGTGAATAACAATATCATTTAGTGCCATGTTAAGCCTTCTGTGTTTGTACCCAAAAAAATAAAGAACGTGTGCTACTGCCTAGGCTTCTCCCTTTATTAAATGATCCCTACCAAATGATTACAGTGCATGTAAACTAACTAATTATGTTGTGTATTTGTGTGCTAGTCGTTTTACTAGATCAGCACAGCATTTTTATGTCAATGAGCATCACCACTCCCAAGGAAATGTGTTCACAGATGTGAAATTTGAGAGATTCACTGTTTAATGAACTTGTTTCACAAGCTAGAATATAATCAGTCAGGTTTGAGTAGGCATGAACCTATCTTGGCAACATATATACTCTAATTAGCATGTTCCTTATCTCTGATATAAGGCTAATGAGCAGCTCACACAGATGCACACATTTCAGGAAATTGAAACATAGCTCATTTAATGTTCATTAATGCTGGATTACTTAAAATGAAGCACAACAGTGTCACAGACAGAATATGAAACTCCAAGGAACTCATCAAACTGAAATATGAGTTTAGCTTTCAAAATCAGGAAGCATGTACACTCGTTTTGGGTGGTTCTATATCTTCCTCTATGAAAGCAGTACAATATATATATATACTTTTTTTTAGATAAAGGACTAAATATGATGGAAACTTATTTTTGCCTCCATTGTTTTGGCATGTAAAAATTGGTGCTGTGCTTAAATTGTTTGTCTTTTGAAAAGTACATAGTCATAGGCTGGAATATTTTATGATTTAGGGCAGAGGCGTAACTAGAACCTTCAGGGCCCCAGTGAAAGTAATTACGAAGGGCCCCCTGACCCCTGGCCAGGGCCCTTCCTTCTTCCCACTGATCTTGGGGCCCTTTACTCCCATTGCGGGTCCCTTTATTATGGTCCCACCGAACAAACAAATAGTTGTGTACCGAGCCTCCCATTAATTCAGAAATAGAAGTATAGTAAAAAGAGTTTACTATGCTTCAGTTATGAGTGAGCCAATTGGTACCAAACACTGACTCTGTCCATTTAGAAAAGGAAGGAGCTGGTAAATGACAAATTTACCGACCCATTCCCATCTCTCCATCGTGACACATCCTCTACAGCAGCTGGCAGGAGAGAGGAGGGGGGAAGATAGCAGCTCTGTGAGGGGGACCAGGGAAGCCTACAGGGGCCCTGGGAACAGCAGAAGACAAGTAAACTGGATAGGAGGGGTGGCAGGGGTAGCATATAGAGGAACCCAGCGGTGGCTGGTGTATAAGGGGCACTTGGGCGCCACCTCCATGCCACTGAGAAGAAGGGAAAAAAAGTCAGCCCGGCCCCCCTGCAGGAGGTGTTGGTATATTGACTTTTGTTTTGTTTTGTTTTTCCTTGGCTCCTTGCTGTCAGCTGACAGCAAGTAGTGAGCCGATTGGTCAGTCATAAAAGACTATGTGTGTGCGCTGAACAGGCGCAAACACATAGTCTGCTTGGCTGCCCCCTGAGCCATCAATCACCAATGACTTTCTGTCATTGGATGCTGTGGATACTCATGCAGGCACAGCACTCCGCCAGGACTTCCAAGTAGACTGTCCACACGAGGAGAGGAGCACAGTCCAATGCCAGCTGTGTGCACAGTGTCAGTATGCTCTCCGCAAGCGCTGCCTCTGCACACTGTCAGCCCGCTCTCCGCATGCCAATCTCTGAACACTGACTATCCTATCTGAGACCCTGTATAACCTATCTGGCATACTGTATACCCCTATCTGGGGATCTGCATACCCCTATCTGGGACCCTGTATACCCTATCTGGGGCCCTGTATACCCTTTCTGGGACCCTGTATACCCTATCTGGGGCTCTGTATACCCCTATCTGGGGCCCTGTATACCCTATCTGGTGATTGTATACTGCTGTATGGGGCTCTGTACACTGCTATCTGGGGCTCTGTATACTGCTATCTGGGACTCTGTATATTGCTATCTGGGGCTCTGCATACTGCTATATGGTGACTCTGTATACTGTTGTCTGGGCCTCTGCATACTGTTATATGGTGACTTGGATACTGATATATGGTGACTCTGTATACTGCTCTCTGGGACTCTGTATACTGATATATGGTGACTCAGTATACTGCTATCTGGGACTCTATCTGGTATAAATATTGTATTATATCTTTTCATGTGACAACACTGAAGAAATGACACTTTGATACAAGGTAAAGTAAATGTACAGCTTGTATAGCAGTGTAAATTTGATGTTCCCTCAAAATAACTCAACATGCAGCCATTAATGTCTAAACCGCTGGCAACAAAAGTGTGTACACCCCTAAGTGAAAATGTCCAAACTGGGCCCAAAGTGTCAATATTTTGTGTGGCCATCATTATTTTCCAGCACTGCCTTAACCCTCTTGGGCATGGAGTTCACCAAAGCTTTACAGGTTGCCACTGGAGTCCTCTTCTACTCTTCCATGATAATGTCACGGGACTGGTGGATGTTAGAGACCTTGCGCTCCACCACCTTCCATTTGAGGATGCACCACAGATGCTCAATAGGGTTTAGATCTAGAGACATGCTTGGCTAGTCTGTCACCTTTACCCTCAGCTTCTTTAGCAAGGCAGTGTGTTTGGGGCCGTTATCATGTTGGAATACTTCCCTGCGGCCCAGTCTCCAAAGGGAGGAGATCATGCTCTGCTTCAGTATGTCACAGTACAGGTTGGCATTCATGGTTCCCTCAATGAACTTCAGCTCCTAGTGCCAGCAGCACTCATGCAGCCCCAGACCATGACACTCCCACCACCTTGCTTGACTGTAGGCAAGATACACTTGTCTTTGTACTCCTCACCTGGCTGCCGCCACACACGCTTGACACCATCTGAGTTAAATACATTTATTATATATTATATATATTATATTTTATTATATCTTTTCATGTGACAGTACTGAAGATATGATACTTTGCTACAATGTAAAGTAGTGAGTGTACAGCTTGTATAATAGTGTAAATTTGCTGTCCCCTCAAAATAACTCAACACAGCCTTTAATGTCTACACCATTGGCAACAAAAGTGAGTACACCCCTAGGTCAAAATGTCAAAATTGGGCCCCAATTAGCCATATTCCCTCCCCAGTGTCATGTAACTCGATAGTGTTACAAGGTCTCCGGTGGGAATGGGGAGCAGGTATGTTAAATTTGGTGTTATCGCTCTCACTCTCTCATGCTGGTCACTGGAAGTTCAACATGGTACCTCATGGCAAAGAACTCTCTGAGGAAATGAAAAAAAGAATTGTTGCCCTACATAAAGAAGGCCTAGGCTATAAGAAGATTGCCAAGACCCTGAAAATGAGCTGCAGCACGGTGGCCAAGACCATACAGCGGTTTAACAGGACAGGTTCCACTGAGAACAGACGCCGGCATGGTCAACCAAAGTGGTTGAGTGCATGTGCTCAGCGTCATATCCGGAGGCTATCTTTGGGAAATAGACGTATGAATGCTGCCAGCATTGGTGCAGAGGTTGAAGGGGTGGGGGTCAGCCTGCCAGTGCTCAGACCATACACTGCACACTGCATCAAATTGGTCTGCATGGCTGTCATCCCAGAAGGAAGCCTCTTCTAAATATCATGCAAACAGTTTGTTGAAGACAAGCAGACTAAGGACATGGATTACAGGAACTATGTCCTGTGGTTTCATGAGACCAAGATAAACTTATTTGGTTCAGATGGTGTCAAGCTTGTGTGGCAGCAGCCAGGAGAGGAGTACAAAGACAAGTGTGTCTTGCCTACAGTCAAGCATGGTGGTGGTAGTGTCATGGTCTGGGGCTGCATGAGTGCTGCCAGCACTAGGGAGCTACAGTTCATTGAGGGAACCATGAATGCCAACATGTACTGTGACATATTGAAGCAGAGCATGATCACCTCACTTTGGAAACTGGGCCACAGGGCAGTATTCCAACATGATAACTACTGAATGGGGAGCAGGTGTGTTAAATTTGGTGTTATCACACTCATACTGGTCACTGGAGGTTCAACATGGCACCTCATGGCAAAGAACTCTGAGGATCTGAAAAAAAGAAGTGTTTCTCTATATAAAGATGGCAAAAGCTATAAGAAGATGGCTAAGACCCTGAAACTGAGCTGCAGCATGGCGGCCTGGTGGCCAATACCATACATTAACAGGACAGGTTCCACTCAGAACAGGCCTCGCCATGGTCGACCAAAGTAATTGAGCGCATGTGCTCAGCGTCATATCCAGAGGTTGTCTTTTGGAAATAGACATATGAGTGCTGCCAGCATTGCTGCAGAGGTTGAAGGGGTGGGGGGTCAGCCTGTCAGTGCTCAGACCATACGCTGCACACTGCATCAAATAAGTCTGCGTGGCTGTCGTCCCAGAAGGAAGTCTCTTCTAAAGATAATGCACAAGAAAGCCCACAAACAGTCTGCTGAAGACAAGCAGACTAAGGACATGGATTACTGGAACCATGTCCTGTGGTCTGATGAGAGCAAGATAAATGTATTTGGTTCAGATGGTGTTAAACATGTATGGCGGCAACCAGTTGAGGATTACAAAGACAAATGTGTCTTGCCTACATTCAAGCATGGTGGTAGGAGTGTCACAATCTGGGGCTGCATGAGTGCTGCTGGCACTGAGGAGCTACATTTCATTGAGGGAACCATGAATGCCAACATGTACAGTGACATACTAAAGCAGAGCATGATCCCCTCCCTTAGGAGACTGGGCTGCAGGGCAGCATTCCAACATGATATCGACCCAAAACACACCTCCAAGATGACCACTGCCTTGCTAAAGAAGCTGAGGGTAAAGGTGATGGACTGATCAAGCATGTCTCCAGACCTAAACCCTATTGAGCATCTGTGGGGCATCCTCAAACAGAAGGTGGAGGAGCTCAAGGTCTCTAACATCCACCAGCTCCGTGATGTTGTAATGGAGGGGTGGAAGGGGACTCCAGTGGAAACCTGTGAAGCTCTGGTGAACTCCATGCCCAAGAGGGTTAAAGCAGTGCTGGAAAATAATGGTGGCCACACAAAATATTGACACTTTGGGCCCGATTTGGACATTTTCACTTAAGGTGTGGCCCCACTTTTGTTGCGGTTTATACATTAATGACTGTGTATTGAGTTATTTTGAGGGGACAGCAATGTAGTGTGTGTGTGTATATATATATATATATATATATATATATATATATATATGTGTCGGCTGTGGCATACATTCTTCCCAGCCAGCTGCAGATCCCATAGTGCCTTTCAGCCCTCCATAATGGCCCATAGTGCCCCCCAGGTCCCCTGAGAGCCTTCAGCCTCCACAGTGCCCCACAACCTCCCACGGTGCCAGCCAGCCTCTCCCAGTGCCACCCAACCTGCTGTAGAGCCTCCAGCCTTCCATAGTGCCCCCAACCTCCAACAGTGTCCCACAGTGCCCCTCAACCTCCCACAGTGCTCCCCAGCCCACTCCAGAAACCTCAACAGGGCCACCAAGTTTGCTGCAGAGTCCCCTAACCCATTCCACAAACCCCATCCCTTCCACCTAGCCCCATCTAGAGCCCTCCAGCATTTTAATACATTTTGCATTTCCATACTTTTATTGTTTGAAAATATATTTTATTCTTTACTGTTGGAGACATGTAAGGTTTTGAAATAATTTACTAGGCTCTGGTCTCAAAAAGGTTGAGAACCACTAGTGTAGACTATATATACAGTGCATGCGGTGGTGTGCAGTATATAAAACAGTTTTGTGCGTTGTTCAAAAAAAAATCCCATCATGTCCGAAAGGCCACCAATGAGAGGCAGACGCTCCCAGGCCACTAAGAGGGCATGCAGCCTCTGTGTCTACAGTGAAAAGTGGTGGTGGTGGACATGGTGCATCCTCTGCAAGTGGGTCACGCTTGTCTTTTTTTTTCTGCTGTTGGCCGTGTAATTGAGCCAGGGGGAGGTGCTGGGACGAGCGTCACCCATTGCTACTCATTGGTTTATTTGCTATTGGAGAACTTTGCCTGATTTTACGAGATACATGTAAGTGCAATATTTACTTTAATAAAGCCATTGTGTGATATGGAGAGCACCTAGATCTCTTTTCTTCACATATATATCCTTGGCTGGTCAGCTTGAGATTGTTTTATGATCAGAACCTGGAGATAAGCTGTGGAGCCAACCTGCCTGCCTGTGTGAGAGCCATTATCCTCCTCTCCCCACAGTGAGGGAAACATGCACTTTTGACCCACTGCTGACACAGGGGTCGAAGCTTGAGGTGAGCAGGCACACTAGCCACCTGGTGGATGGAAGCACTCTGGTGTTGGCTTGGAGCTTCTGGACATCTGCACACCTGGGATCTGTTTTATATGGTTTCATATTATGGATTGATTGATGCTTTGTGGAACTTTTTAAGTTTTGGTTGTTTTTATGCGCTGCACTCTGTTAAAAATATTGAAAGAATTTTGCTCTATCTCTTTCATAAGTGAAAAAAACATACCCCTTTATTCTGGCAGAAATCTTTTGAGTTGATAACTTTCTGCCTCTGCTTAGGCTGCATTCACATTACAGCATTTTGAATCGCGGGCAGATTTGCCACGAATCTGCCTGACATTGGACAGCGCCGATGTGTGAATGACAAAATGCGAGACTGTACTGTGAATGCAGCCTTACTGTTATCAGCTTTCTCTGTGCACTACAGAACATTTCTCCTCATGTTATGATGTTATGGGAAGTACAGATACAGAAGGTACATATTTTCAGTTATCTCTGGGGCTATAGAATACCACCCTTTTATGTGGGGAAAGATGGCATTTTGTAATAGTCTTGTCCTAGGGTGGCAATGCTGCTCCTCTATAGATACAATGCAATTAGTGAACATTGTCACCCTAGGAAACCCTGAAAATAAGGTGAAAAAAAAAGAATGTTTTTGGATTTAGATTGCACTTCCATTGCACCAGTAAAAAAATAAAAATACAGCAGGCTGAACCTCTTTAAAAACACAGAGGATGACAAAATTTGCTTGAATTGTGCCTACTTTGCAGATGATCTGCTTATATTCTCACCACAAGGAATGTGTAAACCACCTGTTGTTTCTGTGAAAACAGGCTTACTCTATAAACGTTATTCACAATTTAAGAAACTGAAAAATGAACACAATTTCAGTATTTATTTTAGTTTTGCCCCATAATTCTCTACACTACAGCATGCAACATACCAGTAGTATGTAGTTTGTAAAGATTTGAATACCGCATACACTAGATAATTAAAAGCATGGATACTTATCAAGGGTGCTAATTTCACTTAAAACTGAAACCCACAAGGTTTTGGTAGAACATAATCACACCTTATTACTGCTAATAGTTATTCAACTCCACATACTTAGTGTACAGGAAGGATAACAAAGAGCGTCACCATATAATAAGATGAATGTGCCACTATACAGGGGCAGCTCATAAAAGCTATATTTATACTCAGCACAAAATGTAGAAAATACTGTGAACCACAAACAGTAATAAAACAGGGAATGTAAATGCTCCTTGCTCTTATACAAAAAAAAAAAAAAACTATATAAATAGAAACACACTTTAGAGTGGTTGTAAACCCTCTCATATACCCAGTGAAGTGACTGGCCTCAGATGATATAGGGATGAAACAAATCCTCATACATGGGTTTTTACTTGTTTATATGCAGTCTTCTCTTCCCTACATGCCTTCAAAAGAGCAGAATTGTGTAAAAATCCTTCTCCATCTGTTAGTATCACAAGGGAGGGGGCAGAGAGCTGCAGTTACAGTATGTGAGAGCTGATTGGAGGAAAGGCACACACCCCCTCCACACAGAAAACAGGAGTGAAGGAAGGGTACATAGCTGTGTTCTTAATAAACAAGCTGTGTGCTGAGCTCCCTCCCCAATCACAAATTTATCTCAAGTGTCGGGAAGACTTCTCAGAAGTGACTCATGCTGTTAACAGAGGAACGAAGCCCCAGAGAGAAACAACACTTTGAGCATTGGGGAGACATAAGTAATCACAACAGATATACAGTATGTGCTTTGTTCTGATTTCATGACTGAGGTTTACAACCACTTTAATTTTTAAGGTAACCAGGATACTGTAATGACCAGGTAAGCTAGTGGGAAGTCATCTGTGTGATGTTAGTCACACATTAAAAAGAGTCAAGTTAGCGTCATTCTTGTATATGGGTCAATTTCACATTACTAGGTTGCTATGCTTCAGCTTCATGTACCATGAATGGAACATGTTTAGCTGCCATTACCTGTCTGTAGTGGTTAAAAGCATAAGTACACAGCACATGGGGTAGGGCCAAAGGCATTGTACTCTGCACCAAATAAAACCCACTAAATGCTGAGCCATCTTATAAAAATACTTTATTAAAGTGGATCAAAAGACCACAGCATTAATGTGAAGATTTCCTTGAACAGGGTGAAAGAAGAAGGAACATAAATAAAATTAACATAAATACATAAAATAACTGATAGTAATAAAATATACAAAACCATAAAAAATAATATAAAAAAACACAACGAAATATCAAATTATCATGAACTATAACACATATTTTATGCTAAAATTTCAAGAACTCATTACACCTGGCTCCCAACAATGCTTTTATCACCAAAGACCCATGAAACCATTTTCCCGAAGACTGTTACGGTCGACTTACGTTACTACTTCTGAACCTCTTGCTACCTCTACCTTTACCACTTCTTCTCACGAAACCATCCAGTAACACCCCATTCCAAAGGAAGTACCAGTAAAAATAAATACCCGTATTGGTGATCCGATTCATATAAATCACCCGGTCACCGTACATGACAAAGTACCCAGAAACCACTATTTTCGTAACAACCCTCGGTCCACATTACTCAAGAACTTTAAAATCGTATTTTATACACAATATCAAGTACTATTAAACTATAAAGCAACACAAAAAAATATAATAAAAAATACCAAAACATATAAAATAATGATAGTCAATAAAATACATAAATACAATTAAAATAAATACAAGGAAGAAGAAAGTGGGACAAGTTCCTTTAGAA
>BLSH010186685.1:49571-72228 GCA_018402905.1 Glandirana rugosa
TGCAGTCGGATTTATTATTCACGTTAAAATTTGTTTCAAGTGAATAGGCAATTTTGTCCGGATCTAATGGGAAAAAAACCCAGAGGACCTGTTGTCCGTCGTGAAAAAAGACCGGTCACGAATAAGTGAACTTTGTTTAAAATTGCACTTATTATTTAGGCTGACGTAATGTGAATGGGGTGACTAAAATTTATGTTACAATGATGACATTGGTCAGGTTGGTATACCTCATAACATGTCAATCTGACTTATCTGGAATGGATAAACCTGGCATCATATGTGCGAAATGAGTTGAGTTTATGCTTTTCATTGTAAGAAAAATGATATAGGGTGGATTTACCATCTCTCATTAATATACTTTGTTGACATTTGACTAAATGGCCTCCTTTTGCAGTCTAAAGATACAAATGCATCTGTCAGGGATCAAACTATGGAAAAAAAAGTACTTGCAAACAAGCGAAAAAAAAAAGAAATCAGTTATTTTAAATCCTGTCAACATGGTTCCTGCGATTGTCACACACCTGCCTTTACTACTGAATTTTCTCACATTAATTACATCTGGCTTTATCATTGCAGTCACACCTTACTCCTTCAGGACAGTTAATTGTGATGAACCTGTGAGAAAATCTTTGCATCTTCCTAATTACTGGCCCTGTATGTGTCACACTCACTGCATCTGGAATAATGAGAACAAAAATTGTTGAAGAAAAAAAGGCAATCAGTTAATTTTTTAGGGACTGTGGTTTACGCAGAATGATATTTAACACTGCTTGTCTCACTGAATGTGAACAGCATTAGACAGAGAAATAAGGAGCACATGGAGGTCACATGGAAATGGGGCTAATTTCATCACTTAAGCTCTAAAATATGGCCTGCGTAGGGAACTTGCTGTGCCAATGGGATATAGACAGAGGCATGCAGTTAATCTACAAGGCTTTGAAACGTGAAGTGACCTTATCATGGAAATATCTAACAGACCCTACGTTAATTACATAGCTTTAAAACATATTATTCTCTGAGGCCTTGTTAAAATGCAGGTGAGTGGGAGTAAGTTGAAAGTAATATTTAAATTGGAAATATAACTAGCTATTATGAGACCATAAAGCTATATTATTAATATTGTGTTTATCTTTTTTTAGCTGAACTGCCTTGCCTATAAACCTTGTATACATGAAAGTACTGTCTGTTATTTCATCTGAGCTCCAGGTAAACAAAGGTACACATATAAAACACATATAGCTATATTATTCTACCTGCCAAAAAAATTGTATTTCTGCCCATCCAGTCATGGGATTTACACAGCTCTATCATGCAACCATGCCTGTCTGACAGCAGAGGAGACCTTTTTTTTTTTTTTTTTCAGTGAATCAGCAACACTAACAGATCTTGTAACTCCACCAGCTTCTGCTTAAAAAAAAATATATTTTTTAATGCTGTTAAATAAATTTCACATGGTACAGTCCAAGTGTAATTTCTATGACATATTCATCATGAGTGTACTACCACTAATAAAGTCATTGAAGGCTAAACTTGCAATTGGACAGATGAATCAGATTAGAAACCTCGAAATCAAAATCGCCATTGCTCTTTAAAGTATGGGTTTTGCAGCAAGAGATGATCAAACTGCCAAAATTCAATTCCACTTACAAGTCATCCCTCTAATGAATGGGTGGTTACAGCTTAAATATACTGTACATTGAAATCTGCAAAGCCCTTTATAGTATGTTATGGAAAAAATGTTTTCTCTCAGAGAGCCACTCTGTAAAATAAGAAATGTAATTGTAGCCCAGCTGTTGGCCCTTTAAGCTGTGCAGCAGAACTTGAACTCCCTTAAAAGACTGACAGGAAGAGGACAGGAGCAAGGAAGGATGCTGGTTGACTCCATTTGCAGCCTGGGACTAGACTAAAGTCTAGCAAGAGAGAAAGAAGGACTCTCATGGGTCTGGATGTGTAGCCCTGCCCAATGGAGAATGCAGTTCAGGGGCTGCTTGGGGTTGCAGTTCTGTGGATGATGCAGTTCTGGGCTGTGGTACATACCTCCAAACTTTGTGAGATGGGAATGAGGGACGCCTTTTAGAAAAAGTATGTAGGCATAGGACACCCTGCCATACACCCTTAAGGAATTATACAAAAAAAAATGATTAGTTAAAATCACAAGTTTTTTTTTTTTAATCACTACTATTCCTTTATACTGGCTTTTGAAATTTACAAATGCAGTAATTTAGAAATTGGATAAAAGGTTTAGCACTGGAAAAAAACTTTTTGAAAGATAAGAAGTGCATTTTATATACCATATTTATAGCTCAGACCAAAATGAAGAGGGACTTGGTTCCAAATCTGGGACAATCCCTCAAAATCAGGGACATTTGGGAGCTATGTTGTGGGGATCTGTGTGGACTACACTTTCCAAAGTGCCTTGAGCTGAAGAGAGTAGCTGATGAGCATGTTCAGAAGAAGGAAAGGACGTTACTGAGGAGAGAGGGACTGTTGTGCCTGCGGTCTTGATGGACATGGAGGGAGCTATACTGAGCTGGGAGCTGTAATGTACTGCCCAGAGGGTGCTGTTTGGACAAATAGAGTGTGCTGAAGACAGAGTGACTACAGGGAGAGACTGTCTGCTGCTTAGAATGTTCCAGGGCCATGTAGTGGTGAGCAGAGAACTGTGCTGTGCTGCCTATAGACTACTGTGGCCAGTGTGCCCTCTGTTGTGCTACCTGTGTGGGGCATAACTGTTGGTAAGCCTATGTTGAAACAGGTGTGCCATGTGTTGGAAACTGTTGTGTGTAGAGGCACTGACAGAGACTGATTTACTATACTGGCATTCAATGCTGTGTTTCAAAATGCTGCTGTGTGCTGGCTGCTGACTGTACTGTCTTCCAGGGTGCTGCTGATCCTGATCTGGTGAGTGACTGTAGCTGTTCTTGATTCATCATGGACAGGATTGCCTGGTGCTGCTGGATGTCAGCTTGAGAGGGACAAGACCTTTCATTGGCCATCAAGGGACCCAACTTTATAAACTCCGGTAGCGAGTCCATTTTTGGCCACCCATAGTCTCTGTGGCCTTTTGGCCAACCATACGCTTTGTTTCCCCCAGACTGTGCTGGGGCTACCTTGAGCCCTTTCCTTGTGGTAGCACCAATTTTCCCTACTTTGGTTTACAAAATTCTCTATTAAAAGAGAGTATTTGTTATTACATGTGCATTTGCTGTTATTGTGTCATATCTTTGTTATCTGCTATTTGCTTATTCATTCTTGCTGAAGGGCTTTTGTTCTTTATTGAAACCCTTACACAAGATGTGTCAGTGAGTTTTGGGTGGGTTATCAATGTAACAAGGTACAAGAACCTGAAAATTTCAGCGGCTCTACTGGGGATGAGAGCCACATAATTCTTACCTTTCTGATGGCTGTGATGTCAATCTTGTTTTTTTTTTTTAAGCGGAAGAGCTATGGGCATTGCTCATATCCAATACCCATGAATGTGTTGGACACTTGGTCCTGTGCTAGGTCCTGTGGTTTCTCCCACCAACTAAGTGACATAGCATGTACTGGAAGAAACCACAGTGCTCAGTGGGGGACCAGATATCCGAAACACCTGAAAGTGCTGGATATCAACTGGGCCTGTAGCTGGGCGCTGTGTTTTCATCCACAAACTGCTACATCATTACTTTGTTTTTTAGTGACATAGCAGTATGAACAACAAAGTCCAGCAGGGGACCAAGTATCCAAAACATCTGGAAGTGCTGGATACCAGCAACTCTTGTAGCTCTTCAAAGAGCCAAGATAGGACTAACACACCATGAGAAAGTTTATTATTGAATCTCCTCGTTTTCAGCATGGCTCTGTGTTGATCCTTTTATTGTAGCAATAGGGCCACTTTGAACACATATATATAAAGGCTGAATTACACTTTTCTTTTGCAGTAATGCGCATTACAATGCCTTACTTAATATGGTTTCTTTATTTTGAAAGGCAATCCAATACAACATCATCAATGCAGCTGCATTGTAGAGCACCACAACACAAGGGAACACACAGTAGTGTGTTGCATTATAAAAAATGGTTATATGGAATTTTGAACTCACTAGAGTGTGTTGGCAGAAAGGGCATCACTAGCATCCAGGGCAAAAGCCACACATCTTTTGCTAGTCAAAACCTAGTGCTATTTGTACTGACCCTTAAGAGTTACATGTGAATATTGCTCTTTAGAAATGTTCTTTTCTCTGAATGTTCAGAAATAATTGGTGCCAGTCACTTTAGTATATTTTTAAAATAGCATGAACATGGCAATATGGGAAAGAGGGTGAGGTACAGATCAGTACACTGGATCTCAAAATGAAGCTAGGCCACAATCCCTTCTAGATCTTTCTCCTTCTAGTCTCTCATTCTCAATTTCTGTCTTCTAAGGTAGGTAAACATAGGAAGTTTCCTGTGTTTGACCTCCCACTCAACTATCTCTCAAAAAAAGTACAAATGTGGTGGACAGGAGCAGCTTGTTTCCAAAAGGCCATATGCTCTTTTTTTCAGCAACCAACATCTGCAGGGTTTACTCCCACAAAGAGAGATCACTGCACCTTACCATGTGCTAGGGCCAAGTCCTAGAAAAGATTGACCTCTAAATTGACATTCTCATAGGGCAAAAGCCCAGGTGGGAAGAGACAGAACAGGAAGTGGTTCAGATATTTATTAGTTCTCCCAGCATGCCCCAACAGGTTTCCCCTGCCTCAGTCATTGGCCACGCTATACGATATCCATAGCACAGAATCATATCTCTTTAGCACACCCTGCAGGATACTGATATATAAATTATGCTTTGGATTAGATGATATTTACTGTGTTCCTTTGACATTTTGACAAAGTTGGGTTGTTGGTCTGGAGTACGGATGTTGACCTGTTCAAGTTATAGTTACAGGTAAGGTCCTGACAGCCAATTTGAGGTGTTTTTCTTTCCTTTTTTTCTTTTTCGAGGATTTTTAATTAGCTTCTAGTAAATAATTTGCTTTTAATATGTTAGGGAAACCTCATTTGGCAAGTTGGTTCCAGTTAGTTGATCACGGAGTCTGTCATAAAGCAGCCAATAATCTCTCATCATGATAAAGACCAAACTGTCTGCATTTTTTATGCTTAAAATACATCCCTGCCATATGTCCTGTAAATAGTCCTTTTTGTTACCGATTGGTAGTCTGGTGATTTTTATCTGATAATAACACAGCAATACACAGCACTAACTAACCAACAAGGCTTACTGTGTACACACAGCCATTCTAAGTATTATATAATTTATACTCTGAGTTGCTGTCTGGGAATTGGACCAAACATTTCAGCTTTTAACACAAGATCTTAGCTCCTGACATTTTTTGAAAGCCTATTTTTTTCTAGCTTTAGCAAGATGAATATATTCCAATTGATTATGACCTGTCCATCCTATCTCATTTTGGAAAAATGCCTTGATTTCAATTTAATTTTAAAGTCTGAATAGCTGCATAAACTCATAATCTGTCATTGTCCCAGTCAAACAACCAGCATTTAAAGAAAATATTTTTTTCGGTCGCTGCCACTGTCATCTATGTCTGCATACCAACCCAAATTAGACACTGGATGGCTTGTAAGCATGGCCAAGTTTGGAGATTGTTTTTTCTCTTTGTCTGTGGAGTATAAAGCCTTCTGCCTCTAGTATTCTGGAAAGCCTGGATTATTCCCTACATATGTTCAGATGTTTCTTTATAGCAGGATAAGGATTAGTGCAGAGGGGGAAACAGAGAGAAATGAAAGAAAATGAGATGGAAATGACAAAAGACAGATGTAGAGATTGCTTCTTCCTATTAGACCTGTCCAAAGAGCCGAAGCAAGTTAAGAGGGCGTAAGTCTACTTTGGCGGGGAGAGTCCATCATATTTGCATTGAAGTTTTTGTAAACATTGACAACGTCTTTTCTTCATTTCAGCTGTCAACTGCACTAAAAAAGGATTATTCACACCAAGCACAGTACAAAATGCACACAGCCTCGTGTGCAATATAGAGCTTGTATTGGCCATCTTTAGGCATGTTAGACATATGTTTAAAAAGCTTCTGAGATTATTCAGAATTCATTAACAGTTGAGCTTGGCCTGCATTCAGCCTTTGACCTGCTTAAAGCAGATTTTGTATTCCTATAGACAGGTATTGAAGTGCAAAAGTCATTTGAAGCAAACAAAAGCCTATCAATACAGGTCCTTAACTGCTTGTGGACTGTCCACCATACATATACTGCAGCCACTCTGCACCTGATCATGTACTAGGTACTTCCAGGCAGGGGGCGTGCGGGCGCCAATGGCGTCGCGGCTGTGCTGTGATTTGACAAAGCACAACCGATCTGCGAGTGCCAGGCAATAGATGTCGGCCGGCGCCTGCTGATCATCGGGCAGAGACTCAGAACAGAGCCCTGCCTATGTAAAGTGGGGATACAATCCATCACTACCCTTAGAGAAAGCAACATGTGTAGTAAAAATAAACACTGGTTAGGGACACAGTTAACCCTTTTATCACTCTAGATGTTGAACACCTTCCCTGCCAGTGTCAACAGTACAGTGACAAAAAAATACTTGGGGGACACACCCTAAATATGCATGACATTAAAGATGGTGCTGCTATAAGACCATACAAACAGAACAAAATATTACAGCGCACACATTCAAAAATGTCATTAAATCCTACAAGGCTATTAAAAGCACCTGAACATAATAAGCAAATATGGGGATTTGGTCACACCATATGGCCATACAGTGCTTAAGCCCACTACGGCATCAAAGTACCCCATTTTCAGTAGGTCCTACACTGGCCATAGAATGAAAGTGGTAGGGGATTATAGGGTGCTTTAGCCCAAGGGATCTGTCAGGACCCATACAAAAGACAAACAAATACTTGGGGGGCAATACCTTGGGCTGGAGCACCCCATCATCCTCCACCTGTACTTCTAATCAGTGTCTACCTAAGTTATAGGAGGAGTCTTTTTAGTTCTCCCATAAAGAGGAGTGTATTTCTCCCATGGTTGAGAAGTGGGATCTTTCATTCATGGCTAGTGTAGGACCCACTGAAAATGGGGTAATTTGACGCAGTAGTGGGCTTAAGCACTGTATGGCTATATGGTGTGACCAAATCCCCATATTTTCTTATTATGTTAAGGTGCTTTTAATAGCCTTGTAGGATTTAATGACATTTTGTATATGTGCTATAAGTCGCTGATTGCCGCCATTACTAATATAAAAAAATGTAGTAGTATATAGACGCTATAACGTTTGTGCAAAGCAATCAATATATGCTTCTGGGATTTTTTTACTAAAAATATGTAGTGAAATACATATTGGCCTAAATTTATGAAGAAATTTGATTTTTTTTTTTTTTAGTTTAATGGGACGTTTTATAGCAGAAAGCAAAAGATATTGTTTTTTTTTTTTTTTTCAAAATTGTTGTTCTTTTTTTGTTTATAATACAAAAAATAAAAATTGCAGAGGTGATCAAATACCACCAAAAGAGAGTCCATTTTACAGGAAAAAAAAATGACAATTTTAATTTGGGTACATCATTGCATGACCGCACAATTGTCAGTTAAAACAACGCAGTTATGTATCGCAAAAATGTTCTGGTCAAGAGGTTATTGGTTTCTGTGCAATTTTACATGCAGGGAGATGCAACTTTGAAGCTCTCCATTTAGTAGACTTAAATGGAAAATATCGGGGTAACACTTTAAAGACTGCAGCATGCAGGACATTTTCAAAGAGTAAGCCTAGGCATCACTCAAGACAAAATTGACCTCATTAAAGTGAACCTATATTCCACTTTAACATGCACGAATCAAAGAGTATGCCTTAAGCCCTGATAACTGCCATTCAAATGTCAAATAAAACTGCCACAGTGGACAGGAGGATGACGCTTGATGGAGTTTATTTGGTCAGGCCCTAGTATGAAAACTAAGTTTAAAATTGGTGTCTTTATAAGCATAAATTTGTCTGAGGGTCACTTTAACATAAATCTGACTCTGAATTGACCACTGGAAGAGAAAACCTCAGTTTCGCACCTGGAAGAAATGATGAATGCCATATTAAACTAATAATCAATACATCATTGAAGAAACCCCTGCTATAGGGTGCTATAGGGTGCTTCCCCATAGTCTGTGCTTTATCAGCCACCTACCTTCTAAAGGTTGAGGTTCTGCAGGATCTGTTTCCCAGAGGAGGTCTTGATCTTTGCTGCTTGGCTCTCCCTTTGTTGCTTCTGGGTGTCCAGCACCGCTTTTCTGCCACCACTCTGCCCCAGGCTTAGCAAGTCAAAATTGTCTTGCTTCCAGGTTCTCCCTCCACATTGCAGAACATCCCTCTATATTTTGCTTGGTCTGCGGTGCTGGGAAGGGCTAGGCAGTGCTGTCTTTAGAAATTGTAAAAACACAGCATCTCCAATCTGTACACACATAACACCCCCATCTATGTGCACATAGCACCCGCACCTATACACACACATCCCCCCACCACCTGTACACACACAGCCTGGCTATCTGTACATACACACTCACAGTATACCCCAGAACTGTACACATAACCCCCCCATCCACCTGTAAACACATATAGTTCCCCTATCAGTACACACACAGCTCCCCCTTACCTCTACACACACAGCTCCCCCTTACCTCTACACACACAGCTCTCCTCACCAGTACACCCCCCTACCCCACACACCTGTATGCACAGCTTCCCTCCAACCACTCACTAAAATAGGCTGCCTGTGCACTGCTTCAGGCAGCTCCAAATGCATAAACGAATGCCTGCTCAGTGCTGTACAGACCAAGTGAAACTGAACACAAAAAGTGAAGACTTGCTATGTTTTTTAGGGAAAGTTAAAACGATAATTGTGCCCATGCAATACCCTGAAGTTGCACCTTTAGTCTTGAATTCCTCCTGAAAAACAGCAGTGCACGTCCTGGTATGTAAGTGTGCCTAGGTATTGTGCCTATAGCCTCATAGATGTACAGTATATTTACAGTGTGAAATTGAAAGCACTGCTTTATCTCACTGCTAGTGTCAGGAGATCTGGAGTAAGATCAGGTGATGTCACTACTGTGCTGCTTACTGGTGTTCTTGTCGGAGGCTCTGAAATAAAGAAGCCTCCCTTTACCAAGATGGCTGTACACAGTACAAAACAAAGCATGGCAAGTCAGTATTAGGGAAAAGATCCACTGCAGGGAGACCACAGGCAATATTGGTAACCAGTCCTTTGCCATTTGCTTTTATTCAGTTCAGTTCCTTTTTATGATTAAAGGAAGCCATTTTCTCATATTGTTCATGATCTAATGCAACCTTTCTCAACCAAGGCTCCATGTAACCCTAGGGTTCTTCCTGAGGTTGCAAGGGGTTCCTTGAGCATTGACTGTAAGCAGATGTTAGTACTCTTTTTAGGGAGACCACTCCCCTGGGTGATGCTAGTGAGTGGCTACCCCTGACTTACAGTATGAAGGTTTGTAGCCTGAAGAGTAGTTGGCCTTTGGAGCCTAGGCTCAGAGAAAGACTTCATGTGAGGACCCACCGCTGGGGGACTCATTAAAGAGCATTTGGAGAGAACGCTGGACATTAACCACTTCACCGCCGGAAGGATTTCCCACTGTAGGACTAGAGCACTTTTTGCAATTCAGTACTACGTCACTTTAACTGACAATTGTGCGATCGTGCAATGTTGTACCCAAGTGAAATTTGAGTTCTTTTTTTCCCACAAATAGAGCTTTCTTTTGGTGGTATTTGGTCACCTCTGCGTCATTTCTGAATGCCACTATAAACAAAACAAGAGCAACAATTTTGCAAAAAAATAAAAAATATTTCTTACTTTTTGCTAAAATACAAATCCAAAAAAATATATAAAAAAACAAATGTGTTCATCGGTTTTGGCCAATTTAAATTATTCCTCATATTTTTGGTAAAAAAAAAAATCGCAATTGGCATTTATTGATTGGTTTGCGCAAAATTTGCCGTGTTTACAAACCATGAGAATTAATATCTGGCGTTTTTACACTTTTTTTTTTACTAGTAATGGCGGCGATCTGCGATTTTTATTGGGACTTTGATATTGGGGCGGACATGTCGGACATTTTTGACACTTTTTTGGGACCAATGACATTTATATAGTGACCAGAAATTTAAATATCCACTGATTACTGTATAAATGTCATTGGCAGTGAAGGGGTTAACCTGCAGGGGGAGATCTAGGGGTTAACTGTGTTCCCTAGGCATGTTCTAACTGTGGGGGGGCTGGGCTGTCAGGGGCATAAGAGATCTAACTGATCCCAGTGACAGGGATCAGTAGATCTCTTACATGCCGCCTGACAGAACGGAGAAACGGCGTGTTTACATTGGCGGTTCCCCGTTCTTTCCTTCTAGCAGGTCATCGCGGCCCGCCAGCGGACATCTGGTCCACCCGAGCCGCGGGCACACTCCTCCAGAGTGTGGCGGGCACGAGAGTGGATGCGTGGATTGCTGCTTATGTACTGCGATTCGAGAGACAGTCCCACAGTAAATATGCGGTAGCTGGTCAAGAACCAGTTAAGAGTTCGAATTGGTGGCAGTGATGTGTTCTGCACTGTAAGCGGCAAAGGGTGAGGTTGAGAGGCTCCATTTTCCTGACCATGTTGTTATTTAGTAAATCACCTTGTGTGGACATCCTTCTTTATTCAAGATGGTGGACCTTTCCAGACACCTATGTTTTATCCCCGGATGGTCAGCCCTAACACATGAATGTCACTATTTTGGATGACACTTAAGGATAGACATTTTTTGGTCTTACATTTGCTGTGTTCAGCTCTCATCCCCCCCCACCCCGGATCTCTTTCAGTCCTGCACCCCCTGGGCCAGACGTGCCTGACTGCCACCTTCTGGGAATGTTGCTACAATACTCTGCCTCAACATCTTCCATCTACATCTTCCATGTGCATCCACTCCTGAGGAAGCGAGCGTTAGCTCGTGAAATACATAGTTTTAAGATGCCCTGTTTCAAACATGTACCGTTGTTTGTAACCTTTTAAACATGTATTATACATCCATACTATTATGAATCGGCTTGGTCTCTTGGATCTGTACTTAAAGTGGATGTAAACCTGATTCACGAAATGTGAGCTGCGCACATAGATCTGCAGTGTTTTGTTATCTCTCTCCAAAGCATGTCTCGTAGCTGTCTCTTCCTCCGTAGCTCTGTTATCAGCATGATAAGTTCTCACACGTTCTCCGAGACGGGAGATAGAAATGTGTGACGGGGAGGTTGCTATAAATAGATTAGCACACTGCTTGTTGTCTAAGAACAGAGCTAAGCACATTGCTTTCTTCCTTTGCCTATGAGGAGAGGGGGTTTGTGCCTTTCCTCCAATCAGCTGTCTTTGCTGTATGCCAATGATCCACTCCCAGAGGTAACCAAGAAGAGAAAAATGTTAACACGATCTCCATTTTCTAAAGGATATTTAAAAATGAAGAGAGCAGATATACATGTAATACTTATATAGGGAGATTTGTTTCATCCCTGTGTATCATCTGAAGCTGTTCTCTTCATTGGGTATATGGAGGGTTTACATCAACTTTAATGTAATATAATGACAAATGTACTTACCTTTGAATAAACCCTTTTACTATGTTGAATTTGTGGCCATTTGTGGTACACCTCATTTAAAGTCCCAGGGCATAGCTCTGTTTTTGTATGTATAGTGTTAGGTAGCCCTGAACTCAGAAGAGACGGCTGTAGTCATCCTGTCTCTTATGGTGGTGGAGGCTAAAGCGAGTTGCAAAAGGCCAGACCAGGTGTTCTCCGAAGTGAGTCTGTCCTCTTGGAGGACCTGGGAGAAGAGTACTAAAGCCAGAGTAACTGTAGTGATCCTGTCTCAGGAACTACAGGCAAGGAGTTGTTAACTGGACACAAATAGCCTAAGGCAAATCAGAGCCCACTGAGTGAGTACTAATTACCCTGGGAAACAGAGAAATTGTGTAAAGGCAAGACGGCTTAAGGGTGAAGTGTTGTATGCTGCTTTCACGTGTGACTACTGCAAATCGTCCACTTTATGTGATTGACAAAGTACTGACCCCGGATAGTGGGGATGAGTTACTAAAACTGATGCACACAGAATCTCGTGCAGTTGTGCATAGTAACCAATCATCTTCTAGGTTTTATTGCCAAAGCTTAATTGAACAAGTTGAAGTTAGAAGCTGACTAGTTACTGTGCAAAGCTGTGACATATTCTGTGTGCACCAGTTTTAGTAAATCTCCCCCAGTATGTCTATCTGATGTGATTATGAATGCCTACTTTTGAAGTAACATCACTAAAGTGCCAAAAATATACATATTTTGTGTGGACATTCCTTTCTTTGAAATGTAAAAGCTAATGGCTGGGGCAGGTGGTTAAAAATATTCCCAATATAAAATTGTGGGCATTTTCCCACACTCTAGGAACCGCAGGTGCCACGTACAGCCTGCCACACAAATGAAAGTCAAAGTTTCATGTTTGGGTAATACTTGGTACACACATGCACAGGTATATGCAATTCAAATAAACATCTGCAACTACAAGAATATGGCTACATATAGCCATTCACTTGTATAGCAAGCTGTATGCGGCACTTGTGGCTCCTCGGTGGTGGAAGTACACCTTCCATGTGCATGAGAGCCTATAAAAATGCATCTACTGGTTTCAAGTGTGCAATGACCGTTACATTTGTGTTAAAGTATGACTAAAGGCAAAAGGCTTTTTTTTTATAAGTTATGGATAGAGTGGAGATGGATTAGAACACCTGCTAGTTTTTATTGCTGTATTGGTCCCTCTAGCAGGGACACAGTCAGCAATAAAAGCATTATCTATTACAGTGAGGAAAGCTAAAAGGATATGCTAAAGGCAAAACTTTTTTAGATGCAATGATGAGGGATTAGAACAAGCTTTTATTAAAAGCTAAATTTTTCCTAAAGGCGAAACATTTGGTTTTTTTTTACATTAATACATTCCCTGCATTAAGGTAAAAAACATTCCACTAGCTCTCTCCCCCCCTCTAAACATATACCTGGCCCCTCTCACAATTCAGCACTGTCCCCAAATGCAGCTGCACCACTCTGACTTCCTGGTCTCACAGGAGACACAGGCAGCGGCAGGAGCCATAGGCACTTGCTGTTGTCATCAGATCCTGTGAGGAGAATGGGAGACATAGCACAATGTGGAAGCATGCCCGCATTAGAGCCAAACTCATTAGCAGGCAGCTTGCTATGGGGGCACCCACTGGAAGAAGGAGTGGCGAGCTCTGGCGAGTGGACCACTAGAGAATAGGTAAGAGACCGACGGGTTCTGTGCAATATCAATGCACAGAGCAGGTAAGTATACCATATTTTTTACTTTAATAAAAAGGTATATTGCCTTTAGAATCACTTAAAGACAATTCAGAATTTTGGGCTGCCACCAGAACAGGAATGAAGGGGAAATCCTTCAAAGGTGACCCAGGTAACAAGGAGGTATTGAAGGGATTTCCTTTCAATTCCTGTTTTGGCTCTGTAAGTTCTAACCCCCCCTTACTTTGTCCAAAATGAAAAAAATGCCTTGAGTTCTACCTTAACATTCCTTATCCTCTTATTTTCTGTGTTCTTCTGAGAGAGATTTCCTCTCACTTCCTGTCTATATGACATGGGTCAGATAGAACAGGAAGAGAAGGGAGATCTTCTCTATGGGGCACAGTCAGCATTTAAAATCTAACAGAATGCAAGCAACATTTCAAGCCCATGTAAAGCCTTTTGTTTTTTGCATGCTAATTAATCATATCAAAATGTCTTGTTGATTTTTTGAAAAACATTTTAATTCACCTGGCTTCAGAGTTGTAATCTTTGCATGCAAGTCAACTGCAACAAGATAGTAAAGGAGAAGGTGAATGGGTTATAGCAGTGCTTCTGTGTCAATTCTGTTTCAATAATATTTATTGAACAAGTTTTATATAATTTATAGCATTCAATTAAATTTTAATTGTACAAGAGTACACATCTTGACATAGTGTAGCAAACAAAATTACTAGGGATGCACCAATACCAGTATCGGTGCTGATACCGATATTTTCACGAGTACTCATTAAAATGCTCCCGATACCCGAAACCAATACTTTGCGGTGTGATTTGCTCTATAGCAACATTAAATATTGTTACTTTATATGGTGCTCTGTGAGACTACAGTACAATTATATGGTGCAACTTAATGTACTCATATCAGTACTTTTGACGCATGCACCAATACCCTCTTTTTATTGGTACTAATACTTTCGGTGAAGTACTCATCGATACCGATACTTTGTGGTGTGATTGAATGGGCGCAAATTGCACTTCAAATAATTGCATGTGATTTGAACAGGAATGGGGTGCGATTCCTGTCCGAATCTTTTGAACAGGAATGCGATGCGTTTCCTGTCCGAATTACATGAAGTTCCCCCTCCTCCCCGGAGATGCGGGGAACAATGCCTTGGGTGAGGCAGGAGGAGTCCAAGCTGCAGCCACATTCAAATCGTGAGCCAAAGCTGGTGGAATCTGTCAAGCAGCTGTATTCACTTTATTAAGTGAATACATAATAAAAGAAGTAAAGTATATCAAGCAAGAGTTACAAAAACTGTATACTGAGGACATATATCTTCAACAGGTTAGGCAAGTAACAATTTCGTAGTCAGTCATTAACTCTTGGCACAAACCTGTTATTTGTGCATATCATTTGAGTAGTAAATTGTTGCACTGTGAGGGCCCGTCGCGGCCTGGTGCCCCCCTCCCCAGATGCCCCAATTGGGATCTTCTGCGGCCAGGGAGTCAGGAGCAGCCGGCCCCCGGCCAGCTAGCCACGTTAGTTGTGTCCTATAATGAGAGCCTTAATATAATATATTATACCATGTAATTAAAAAAATAGCCCATAACAATATCTAAATGGTTGCTCAGTTAACCTGAATATTAAAATGATATACTCTTCATAAAGAGAAATAAAGAAAAGTTGCAAGAAATAGAGATGAATATGGAAATAAATAAGAAGAGGTGGTTAGACCAGAACGTTTGGTTAGTGGTTCTATGTTGTTGAAGCTTTTGTGTCTCAACTTCTGAGGGAGTGATCATATACAGGGGTATATTTAAATTCTACCCAACTATTCCATGTTCTGTTATGTTTGTCTTTTGTTTCATTGGTTATTGCCCTGGTTTCTTCTAATGCATATATGTCATTTACTGCCAACAACCATGCCTTTAAAGTAGGTGTATATGTAGATTTCCAGTATTTAGGGATTAATGATCTTGCCGCAGTGAGTAAGTGTCTAGTTAATGATCTTTTGTATGTTGACATTGATCGATTGGAGATGTGGAGGAGGCAGCATGCAGGTGTTAGGGCTATAGTAGTGTCTGTAATTTGTTTTATCGTTTCTCTTACTGACGTCCAAAAGTTTTGAATTTGGGGACACTCCCACCATATGTGGAACAGCGTGCCTTGGTTTTTATTACATCTCCAACACTTGTCAGAGAGATCAGGGAACCATCTTTGCAATTTAATTGGGGTTAAATACCAGTTTGTGAGGATTTTAAATGACGTTTCTTGGAATCTGGTGCTGATAGAGCATTTGTGCGCGAAAACACAGGCGTGAAGCCACTGTTCGTCAGTAATTGTTGTTTTGAGAGATTTTTCCCAGAATAGATTGTGTATATTTCTATCGGGAGAAATAGTAGGTTGCAGTAAGGTGTAGGCCAATGAGGTAGATTTAGGTGTTGGAGTTCCTTCCAGGCAGATTTTTTCAAGTGGTGTAGGATCTCTTTTAAAGTGTGGTAATCTGGAGGTGTTAGTTATATAATTATGTATTTGCCTGTATGTCCAGTAGTTCAATTCTGTGTGCCCTTGGTCAGTTTGGAGCGTATTGTAGGATTTCATTCTGCCTTGGTGTATGCAGTTACTAGCTAACAATGTTTTGTGTCTGTATGTGAGACCTAGGTGGTGTAATGATTGTCCTGGTAGAAAGTCTGGGTTATTGTGTATAGGCGTCAGAGGTCCTGGTGTTGAGGAGATGCCCCTAGTCTTGCACGACTTCCTGAAAGCCTCTAGTGTGGCCCCTGTTAGGGGATGATTTTTCAGATTAGTACGGCATTTCTCCCAGGGTATCCATGGTGATAAGCTCACCAAAGATTCATCTGTGCCAATCTCCAGAGCCACCCAGTCCTTATTATCAGCATGACAGTTCCAATCTATGATGTGTGTGATGGGAGAAGCGTGATAATATTGTTTAAAGTCTGGGAAACCTAGCCCTCCATTCTGTTTAGGTCTCATAAGGAGTTGCAATTTAATGCGTGGTTTCTTCGAAGCTCACAAGAATTCCCTAAGCATCGTCTGTAGTGATAGGAAAAATCGTGCGGGCAATTTTATCGGTATAGTTTGGAACAAGTATAATACTTGTGGCAAAATTGACATCTTTATTATCGCTGACCTTCCGAACCACGAAAAGTTTTTTAAATTCCATTGGAGGAGGGTCCTGTTTAAATTAGCTAGTAGAGGCTTAAAATTTGACGCATACATTGATCCCAGTTCTGGTGTGAGCCACACTCCCAGGTATTTAAGGGCCTTCTCTTCCCACGTGAAAGGGCAGTTCGCTCTGACTCTGATCAGGTTGTCTCCTTTCAAGGTTAGGTTTAACGCTTCGGACTTCCCATAGTTAACTTTAAAATTGGACATGTAACCATATATGTCAAAGGCTTTGCATAGGTTGGGAATGGAGATATGTGGTTGTGTTATATAAAATAGTAGGTCGTCCGCGTATGCCGCTGTCTTATATAGTCTCCCACCGACCTGGAACCCGTGTATTGCTGGTGTGGTGTTAATTGTCCTTATAAGGGGTTCCAGTGCCAGGATGAAAAATAGGGGAGATAGGGGACAACCGTGCCTCGTTCCATTGTGTATCCGGACGGGGTCAGATAAGGTATTATTTATCTTCAGTCTGGCTGTCGGGTATTGATACAGGGTAGAAAATGGATGTCACATTTTTAATGCACAGTCCTGAGAAGGCTGAGAATTCATTAAGAATTTGGATTATTAACTATAAAGAAAATGTCCACAGTCGCACATGCAGTGTCTCTTTTTGCTGCTGACAAAAATGACTGCTATATGTGATTCTCTTCCAACAAAAATATGACAAAGTTGCAGTGCCAAAAGTGATACATTCGTTGCACCACAGATGCCATAAAGATCATTTTGTTCTCATGTGCTTTCAATATTCCTCACCCAATGTGATGACCTCACAACACGAGAGAGGTCATAAAATGCAAATAGTAAGAAACATCCCTTTGTGAAGCAAATTGCAAATTAGTCAAGTCACTTTGTGCTTAGTTAACTCAGATCACATGATCTTCCAAGATTTGATGAAACGCCCGATGATAATATATATAAGAAAAAATGCTTCAATAGTGGATCACTCTCCTAAGTAAATTGCTAGGATGAAAGGTAAATTTTAGTTTTCTTGACTCCTCTGCAATCATTACAGCAGTTATTGATTCTTTTGGGCTGTTCTAAATTGCACAGGCTGCAGGTTTGATTGCTCCTCCTTGCATTCTGGAGACTTCCAGAACATAGAGGGCTGAGAGAGGTAAGCAAGCAGCTTGAACATTTAGTGTGTTTCAGCCAATCCCTGGGTACATGTCCAGTAGGGATTGGCTAAACAACCCCCTGTTTGGTTCACACCAGAACTTTCAAGCATCGCGAAAGTTCAGAACTGAATAATGAACCCCATTGAATCTATGGGACCCGAACGTGAAAAATCAAAAGTGCCCATTTTGAAGGCTTATATGCAAGTAATTGGGCATTCAATGATTATGGGGGTCCAGGTACTGCCCTGGGGGACATATATCAATGAAAAAAAAGTTTGTAAAAAATGTCATTTTTAAATGAGCAGTGATTAATTGATGCTTAAAGTGAAAGCATAAAAATGAAAAATTCCTTTCAATATAGTTCTCGGGGGGGTCCCCTTAGTCTACCTCTAAAGTGGCACATCTGTACTGTGTATAGAAGCTGCAGCCGCAATAATTTCATTTATAAAGCCCAAAAAAATACATCTTCCCTGCAAGCTTTCTTTATTTTGTAAGCAACGGCTTGGGGAGCCCATCTGTATGATGAAGCCACAATGTAGTGTAATGGGAACAAGATTAGAGATTTTTAGGATAAATTTTGGTGTCTCTTCCACAGACTTTGGGTAGAAGTAAGGGGTACGGAAAAATTGGTATTTGAGTGTCGGCGGCACCTTCAAGCCATAACCCTTTTGAGGTACTCTTGATGAAAGCAAGAATTTGGCCTTGCTGTAAAAAAACTGAAATGATATGCACCTGTCAAACAGATGCGGAAAAATTGGTCTTTGGGTGTCGATGGCACCCTCACAACGTAACCCTATTGAGGTACTCTGTATGAAAGCAAGAATTGGTATTGCTGTAAAAAATTGAAAAGATATGCACCTCTCAAACAGGTACAGAAAAATTGGTCTTTGGGTGTCAGTGGCACCTTCATAGCATAACCATATTGAGTTACTCTTGATAAAACAAGAATTGGCCTTGCTGTCAAAAATGTAAATGATATGCACCTGTCAAACAGGTGCGGAAAAATTGGTCTTTGGGTGTTAATTGTGCCCATGAAACCTATACCAAAAACATTCTTCCAGATGAAATCAACACCCACAACGCTAGGCAGCCTAGACGTCCCACAGAGATTCCACATCCCAAAAACACTTAATCGGCGACATCGGCATCAGGGGCTTCATGAGGGAGCCCATGCACTGCAAATTTGCGGAGGCATGAGAAGCAGACTCCTCTGTGTCACTTAGGATTACAGTATCTGGAACTGCCTCCTCCCAGCCACGTACTACCCCCAAGGAATCTGGGGATGGAAAACCATCTCTCACTGTTTGACATATGTCTTCCTCTGCTTCAATGCCTCCCAAACTGCCAGAATCCTCCTCCTCCTCCTCCTTTCTCTCCTCTTGTGTGTTCTGTGGCGTAGGAACAATGGTGTCTGCATAAAGTGGGCCTTGAGAGTAAAGGAAGTCCTCCTCTTCCTCTGCCTGCTCTGCCTCGAGTGCCCTGTCCATAATCCAGCAGGAACACAACAGGTATTGTGTCATTGATGCATGCATTGTCACATCTCACCATCAATGTCGCCTCCTCAAATGGTGACAGTACAGTGCATGCATCCTTTATGAGGAGCCATTGGAATGGTAAAAAAAAGCCTAGCTGGCCTGAGCCTGTCGTTATGCCATACCCACAGAGGTACTCATTTATGGCCCTCTGCTGCATGTGCAGCCACTGCAGCATTGCCAAAGTCAAGTTCGACCCGGTGGGCAAGTCACAAATCAGGCGGTTTACGGGCAGGTGGAATTCCCACTGAAGTTCAGCCAACCAAGCACTGGCTGTGTATGACTGCCTGAAATGGCTACAGACTCTTCTGGCCTGCTTTAGCAGATCTTCCAACCCTGGGTACATATTTAGGAAATGTTGCACCACCAAATTGACGATATATGCCAGGCATGGCACATGTGTCAACTTTCCCGGTCTAAGGGTGGACAGAAGGTTTGCACCATTATCGCCCACCACCATCCCTGGCTCCAGCTGGCATGGCATGAACCACATCTGGGCCTGTCCCTGCAGAGCTGCAAGAACCTCTGCTCTGGTTTGATTCCTGTCCCTTAGACACACCAGCTGAAGCACTGCATGGCGCCTTTTAGCCTGACTCATTGAATGCGTAGGGGCTACTCGGGGTTCATGGGACAATAGGACAATCATCACCAGCTGTATGGAGACGTGGGGGCACAACAAGCTGCAGCACTGAGCCCTGTCCTGCATCCTTATGAGTCCCTGCCCATGCTTGCTTGACCGCATGTCAGCAGTAACATGGACTTTGCGGCTGACTGCCTTGCCCAATGATGCCGCAACATTGCCTTTCACGTAAGAGCCTTACGTGAAAAGAAATAGTGACTGGGAACCTGCCATTGTAGTACAGCCCATTCTGCAAATCATGGAAGGAGGCAGAATCCACCAGACAGAAAGACAGAAGTTGTAGAGCCAGCACCTTTGACAAGCCTGCATTTAGACACTGGGCATGTGGGTGGCAGTGACTGTATTTTTCTTTTCTGCTGCAGCAGATGGGGGAGAAATTTGCCGGCTATAGTTTACAGCTGGGGGTGTGCTGCTGACAGATGTGCTGCAAGGACCTGGGACACCCTGCACTATACCATCATCCCTGTCATTGGAAACTACTGAGAGGTCATGAGGTATAGCTGGGCAAATTGAAGTGAGTAAGGAGGAGGGCCTGATTTGTGCCCCTTTTGTGTGGCTTATAGGTGCTCTTGCCAACGTGCTGAGTGGTGGGAGGTTAAATGCATTGTCAAGCATGTGGTACCCAAATGGCTGGTGTTTTTGCCACACTTAATGTGCTTGAGACAAAGGTTGCAAATAGCAACAGTGCGATTGGCTGCACATGTACTAAAAGAGGCCCAGACAGGCGAACTGTGGGAAGTGGGCCTGGAGATAACAGCTCCACAATGTGATGGAATAGGGTGGCTGCTCTCTACTCTTCCATGATGGCTGCTTCGTTAGGGCTGTGCCTCACCCTCACTTTCCTCCTCTACTCTATCTGGCACCCAAGTCGGGACAGTGACCTCATCATTATCATCTCCTCCATCCTCATTACCCCTGGAGACAACTTGGCAAAACGCTGCAGCTGGGGGAACATGCCAATTTGTGTACCAGTGTTCTTCCCTTTCTGTACGCTCATGTTCCTGCCTTCCTCAACCTCAGAACCAACATCTGAATCAAGTAATGGCTGTGTATCGTCAAGGAGCAAGTGGCTGACACTGTGTTCAAATAACTCAGCTGACTCCTCCATGGCTGATGCTGGAATAGCTGTGGACAAGGAGTTAGCTTTAGCCACTCTGGCAGTTGCAGAGGACTGCACACTAGTCTCTGCTTGGGTGAAGGAGGATGAGGACGGTTTAGTAAGCCAGTCCACCACCTCTTCTGCATGCTGTGGCTGGATAGCAGGGGCAACATCACTAAACAGAGTAAATTATGCCCTGCCTGAGGACTGACCACATCCACCTTTGCAGGCCTGAATGTTTTGAACCGGGCAGGGGAGGGGCCCAGGGAGAACTGGAGATTGCAGGTAGAAACACCCCTTGGTTACTCCTCCCCTTTGTTTCCAGAAGGCTCGGGAAATGGGAATGGATGAGGAGGTGTAACTTTCTGAGGTATTTTAAGGAGACTTGACCAATCCCCAACCTGGATTGACAGGGGGCAGGCCTCCTTAAATAGTGTGATCTGCCCAGCTGGGGGAGGAGAGTGTCGGGTAGAAGAGTGGAGATGTAGCAGAGGTTTCTGAGGCCTCACCTGGGAAGGAGCCCCCCAGTCGGGGGGGAGTGACTTTGAGGCCTGGTGGCTCGGCTGCAGCCAGGAATGGAGAGAGATCCTGGAGTAGCACAAGAGAGAAGGAGAGCAAAAGAGAGGCTACAGGAAAGGCTCTTTAAAGGATCCACCAGTGCAGTGAGTGACAGACCCTGGGAGTTGGAGAAGAGGACCGGAGCAGACTGGGAGGAGACAGTGGACGGTCTGTGGAAGGTGCAGGAGTCACTCAGGGGAGCGATGTCACTGGACAGTGAGGTAGTCCAGAGTGGCCTGGAGGAGGATGGGCTGGGAGCAGTATTCCATCAAGACCTGGCTAGCACCATTGTACTTAGCTACACTCTGAGGGCCCGTGGCCTTACAATCGAGGGCCCGTGGCCCTTGCCTGTGATGGGCAGTCTGGAGGTCCTGCTGACAAGGAAGTGCAGGCCTCACCACCTGCTAGCTGGGGTGGAGAAAGATGTAATGGAGGCTTGATAAATTTCCCTTCAGGCCTAACAGTAAGAAAGCAAGTGTTGTGCAGGAGAGAAGTAAAGGAGTGTAACGGTCAGCAAGTGTTAGTGCTAGAGGAAGAAGGAGGGTAACGGTCAGCAAGCATCAGTGCTGGAGGAAGAAAGAGTGTATATACGGTGGTGTATACAACATTGTCCTGTTCTTGATCTTTGGGCATCCCGCAGTCATCCCTACCCTATCCAAGTTTAACTCCTCAATAGTGTTGAGCGAACCCGGACTGTAACGTTCGGGTCCGTACCGAACTTTCGGGTGTCCGTGGCACGCACTCGGACCCGGACATTTCAAAAATCGTTCGGGTTCGGTCCGGGGTTCTGCTATTTTACTCCACGTGTTGAGAAGCTGCAGGGCAGCCAATCAACAAGCGTTTCACTGGTTTGCCTGTGGGCTTTCAAGCCATGCCTGGGCTTGCAATGTCAGGCCCAAGCGAGTTGTGATAACTCCTCAATTTGAACCTATCCCATCCCTACTGACGCCCTACGGGTTTCTAGTTCTTGTCCTGTTACAACATATGTGGTGGCATATATGTGAGAAAGAAGGAGGTCGTGACTACGAACGACTGGCAATGGGAGGAAGAAGGAGATCGTGATTGTGAACGACTGGCAATGTGAGGAAATGAAGAGAGGACGTGTTGTGAACGAAAGAATGACAATCCGGACTTCCCTTTAAATAGTTCGGAGGTAATGTAGAAAGAGGTGGGGTCGATCGTCCACCACTCCGGACGTGAAGGAACAGTCGTCCTGGAG
>BLSH010186685.1:84244-114079 GCA_018402905.1 Glandirana rugosa
TCCAGAAAATGTACCCTAGTTTGTAGACGCTATAACTTTTGCGCAAAGCAATAAATATATGCGATTTTGCTTTTTTTTTACCCGAGACATGTGGCTGAATGCATTTTGGCAAAAATTTATGACTAAAATTTAGTTTATTGTATTTTTGTAATCACATAAAGTTGAAAATATCATTTTTTTTCAAAATTTCCGTTATATTTTTGTTTATATCGCAAAAATTAAAAAGCGCAGTGGTGAACAAATACCACCAAAAGAAAGCTCTATTTGTGGGAAAAAAAGGACGCAAATTTCGTTTGGCTACTGCATTGCATGACCGCGCAATTACCATTTGAAGCGGCGAAGTGCCAAATTGCAAAAAGGGCTCCGGTCCTAAAGCTGGAAATCCTTCCGGGGCTGAAGTGGTTAATGGAGCCAGAGTGAAATGACTGTTGCCTGTGTGAATGGCGACCTCTGCACTGTTTTGGAAAAGAACCAATTAAATTAGTGGATCCTACGGAGGTAACACTACAATAGCGTAATATTGTTTTATTTTAAGAACTCTCCACAAAAATACAATAAAAAGTATAAAAGGCAGAAAAAAAGTGTATCACATGGAACGGTGTTGCTCCACCTTTCTACCTCTCTCAATCAGAGAATGCCATGCGTTCATGGAGAAAAATGCAATGTGCTCTGGGAATGGTGCCTGACCTGAACGAGTGACCCCCCTGTGGTTGTTGTGCAGCAGAGCACCTGGAATGTAGTGGCGGTCACTGTTGTAGCAGAAATGACTACAGCTTTCACAGGGATCCCAGAGGTATGATATAGGCATACTTACCTATAGATTGGTGAAAGCTGGGCCAATGTAACTGTGCAATAAAATTCATACCTGGAGTTTAGTTGTAACTATAGTAGATGCAGTAGAGTGGGTATTTAGTTGGGCTAAAAAAAATATTTCTTTATGACCTTACTGACAAATTTCATGTGAAAAAAGAGTCAATATTATTTATAACTGTGGGTAAAGAACAATATATTAGGCTCTTGTAAATATACATACAAAATTAAATGTTGCTGAGTGTCTTCATAACTAGTGTAACTGTATACAGCACGCTAATGGGTATAGATCCAGTAACTACTCTCTTTATGTCTTGTCTCTCAGTATGTGCTGGAATGACTGAGTTGCTCAGAAAGTTGATTGCCTGCAATCCCCACTGCGTTTCTGGTATAGAGCCACATTAAAGTTATGTGGGAATAGGCATGAAAGGAGGAAATGTCACACATCATCAAGTACTACAATGAGACGGGACCAAGAGATAAAATCAGACTCACTGGTTAGACTGACAAGAGCATAAAGAGGATTATGCTAGATTTAGAAGTAAATAAGCAGAGGAAAAGAGAGATTTTGATGAAAACCACAGCATTGAAGGTAATGAGACATAATTCAGACTTTGAGCAGAATGGAAATATTGCTACTGGGATCAATTACGTCCAATATATTTCATTAGATGAAACAAATGCCGGCAGGTGTCCACTGATTTTTATGTATCTGGATACACTGGACATGTAACTGATATGCAGGATGTTGAATAATGCAGCCGCTATTATTTAAATGTGAATCAACATTTGATCGGTGATCCAAATTTGAAAGATATCAGGGTAATACCGGGTAAGTAGCAGTGGATGAAGGGCAATATTCTTTAAGGGAAACATCTAATTGATAGCTATCTGTCTGTCCATCTATCCATCCATCTATTCTTACTTTCTTACTTTGAGTAATGGATGAACTAATGAAGAAAAAACAAGGAAATAGGAAAGAGAAAAAATAGAACATAGCATAAGAGAAAGGAAAAACAAAAGTAGAGAAGCAGCAAGAGACATCAGAACAAAAATCTTAAAATGCAACTGTGGTTTGCCTACACAGAACGAAGCAACAGGTTGACTTGGTGTATTACATGCTGTTTATTCTCACTCAGTCACTTGGTTTATGTATTCTGCAAAAAAACTGGTTTATCCTGCTACTCTCTATCTCCTCCTTCTGTTCATGTCCCCAATTCAGCTAGGGATTTTGCAGCAGTGGTGGCGACTTTGCACATGCTCAATTTTCAGCAAATTTCTATTCTGAGCATTTCCTCCCTGTTACATCTGAGCAGCCCATGTGACTACAGAGTCACACATGTGGGTGTATACACAATGGTAAATGACAGCCCACTCCCTCCTCCTCCATGCCCACTAATCAACTAAACACAACAGGGGTGGGATATTACATGTAGATTAATGGAGGCTTTTCCTCTCTGTTATTCTAAGACACAGGCTGGAAGGGTTTGATACAACCTGTGACTGGCATAAATCAGCCCAAGCAAAACTGTCACTCAGGTGATACTCTATAGCAGTAATTTTCAATCAGGGTTCTGTGGAACCCTAGGGTTCTTCCAGAGGTTGCTAGGGGTTCCTTGAGCTGTGACCAATTAACCCCCCAATGGTCAATGCGCCCAATGATTTTTTTTCACTGACAGTAAGGGTGGCATTCTGACCACCAATGTATGGGTGGCATTCTTCCCACTGGCTACCAATGTAGGTGGCATTTTTCCCACTGACCACCAACTAATTATGTTTAGCAGGGGTTCCCCCGAGACTTGAAATTTATTTTCAAGGGCTCATTCACACCCGAGTTTTACTACCCCCAACCGTTCGCCTGAACACTGACATACAGATGCTCACAGCTGTACACATGACGTGGCCGTGATGCTGTGCTCCGCAGCCATGTCAAAACTTAAATAGCATGTCACTTTTCCACATTTCCACAAGTACAATAGTACATAATGAACATTTTTTATGTCACATACTATATGCACAACTCCTAACCCATATCAATAATGTCCTGAATACCGTGTCTTGAATCAGTCTTGTGAAATTAATTTTCAATTAATTCCCATAAGGTGCTCCACGATGTGCAGAAAAAATGCACACTCACCAACCATATAGGGTCAAATGAGTATAGGTAGGAGGGTGGAATAAATCACAATCATCAAGAACTCCAGCCCAGATGTCCTCTCATAACCACAAGCACAATAAAATATTCTCATAGTGCAGTATATTTATTAAGAATCAAGGCATTCAAATTTGTAAATTGAACACTCACATTTGTAAGGTGCTTTACAACTTCAGTTGATATTACAGCCCGCCGCTCGCATTGGAGAGCTGGCATCACGCCATACCCAAAAGTGACGACAACAAAAGCAGCGGTGCAGCCGCACATGTAGTATGTCTTCAGTAAGCCTCCCGAGGCAGTGATGTCATTTCCAGTCCTTTGGAATGCATGCCAGCTCAGCTCTGCAAATCTTTCTCTATTCAGTGTATCTCCAGGTTTGCCTCTCTGTATTGCCTTGCATTTTATGCCCTGAAAGGTTCATCCACCAGCTAAGGGAAGAAAAAATGTACAGTGTAGAGGTGTTCTGTTTCTGAATCATAACTCCTTTAAACTCTTCCTTCCTTTCATGACAAATGAAGTTCTCTCTCCAATTGATACTAGGGGTAAGGTTTGGGTTTGTTGCTACCATGGGTTTAAGAAAAATCCTGCCATAGTGGGTATTTGCATAGGGGTGTATTTTGGGGTATTAACCACTTGCCGCCACGGTACATTTGCTCCAATGGGTGGCACGGTAGGCTCAATTATTTATATATGTAAATGAGACTCTTCCAGGTTAGGAGTGTGCAGTATATCCCTTCTGGCTTGCAGCGTGCGCCTTTGGTCACCGCTGTGTCCACCGAACAAAGTGAATTACTGTTGCCGTAACCAGTTATCATGTGATTGCTATGACTGGTCACATGATAACAATCTAAAAAACTGTCATTAATGAATTTCCATTGATGCACAGCTTGCTTACTGTTGTGATCTGTGGTTGGTCCAAAGCATTCACATGCATGCTACATGGCTACCTGTACATGTAATTACAGAGCCAGAAGCAAGCTGATCATAATTAGTTAACCCATTCATGATAGCTAAAACTATTGCTTATACAGTGATCATCCCTGTATAAGCAATAATAGTGTTAAAAAAAAATCCCCCCCCCCCCCCCACTAAGGTGACACTAAGCTACTTTGATGACAGGATGTAAAGAAAAATAGTAAAAAAAGAACATGTTTACAATATTGAGCAAAAATTTTTTTTACATACTGTCACCGGTCAGTATCCCTGATCGCCACCACACCAGTCATATGATGATGCTGCACTGCACTGGTAATAGTATGTAAAAAATAAAAATTGTGAAAAAACTAATTTTATTTAATTTCTTCATTTTTCAAAAAATGTGGCATGCCCCTTGCTAAATGCCTCATTTATGACTGTTTACTTGCCAAAAAGTGGTCATTTGCATGGTATTTGTACTGTCCTGGAATTATGGGGCATATACAGTATCTCAAAAAAGTGAGTACACCCTCACCTTTTTGTATATTTTTTATTATATCTTTTCATGTGACCACAATGAAGAAATTACACTTTGCTACAATGTAAATTAGTACGTGTACAGCTTGTATAACAGTGTAAATTTGCTGTCCCCTCAAAATAACTCAACACACAGCCATTAATGTCTAAACCACTGGCAACAAAAGTGAGTACACCCCTAAGTGAAAATGTTCAAATTGGGCCCAATTAGCCATTTTCCCTCCCCGGTGTCATGTGACTTATTAGTGTTACAAGGTCTCAGGTGTGAATGGGGAGCAGGTGTGTTACATTTGGTGTTATCACTCTCACTCTCTCATACTGGTCACTGGAAGTTCAACATGGTATCTCATGGCAAAGAACTCTCTGAGGATCTGATAAAAAGAATTGTTGCTCTATATAAAGATGGCCTAGGCTATAAGAATATTGCCAAGACCCTGAAATGGAGCTGCAGCACAGTGGTCAAGACCATACAGTGGTTTAACAGGACAGGTTCCACTCAAAACAGGCCTTGCCATGGCCGACCAAAGAAGTTGAGTACATGTGCTCAGTGTCATATTCAGAGGTTTTCTTTGGGAAATAGACCTATGAGTGCTGCCAGCATTGCTGCAGAGGTTGAAGGGGTGGGGGGTCAGCCTGTCAGTGCTCAGACCATAAGCCGCACACTGCATCAAATTGGTCTGCATGGCTGTCATCCCAGAAGAAAGCCTCTTTTAAGATAATGCACAAGAAAGCCCACAAAGAGTTTGCTGAAGACAAGCAGACTAAGGACATGGATTACTGGAACCATGTCCTGTGGTCTGATGAGACCAAGATAAACTTATTTGGTTTAGATGGTGTCAAGCATCTGTGGCAGCAACCAGGTGAGCAGTACAAAGACAAGTGTGTCTTTCCTACAGTTAAGCATGGTGGTGGAGTGTCATGGTCTGGGGCTGTATGAGTGCTGCCGGCACTGGGGAACTACAGTTCATTGAGGGAACCATGAATGCCAACATGTACTTTGACATACTGAAGCAGAGCATGATCCCCTCACTTCGGAGACTGCGCCGCAGGGCAGTATTCCAACATGAAAATGACCCCAAACACACCTCCAAGATGACCGCTGCCTTGCTAAAGAAGCTGAGGGTAAAGGTGATGGACTGGCCAAGCATAACTCCAGACCTAAATCCTATTGAACATCTATGGGGCATCCTCAAACGGAAGGTGGAGGAGTGCAAGCTCCAGCTCCATGAGGTAGTCATGGAAGAGTGGAAGAGGACTCCAGTGACAACCTGCGAAGTTCTGGTGAACTCCATGCCCAAGAGGGTTAAGGCAGTGCATGAAAATAATGACCACACAAAATATTGACACTTTGGGCACGATTTGGACATTTTCACTTAGGGGTGTACTCACTTTTGTTGCCAGCGGTTTAAACATTAAGGGCTGTGTGTTGAGCTATTTTAAGGTGACAGTAAATTTACACTGTTATACAAGCTGTACACTCACTACTTTACATTGTAGCAAGGTGTCATTTCTTCAGTGTTCTTCAGTGTCACATGAAAAGATATAATAAAATATGAGAAGTGTACTCATTTTTGTGAGATACTGTACATGTAGCACCCTCCAAGGTAGGTAGGTAGGTTGCTAGGATGCATAAGGCCGGGTTCACACATATGCAAATTGGATGCGGGTCTCTCCGCATCCAATTCGCATGACAAGAGTGTGTGACCGGCTCTCAATGGAGCCACTTCACACAGCTCTTCACACAGCTCTGGGATGGCTAGCTTTTAAAAAGGGTCCTGTGCATCTTTGGTTCTGATCCAGGTGCAAATTCAGGCAAATATTCAGACCTGATTCACACCTGAATTGGTGAACAGGGATGCACCAGACCCCATGCTGTGAACCCAGCGTAAATGTTAGTGTATTGTGGTCTCCTGCTTAACAGGAGGCTGTCTGGTAAAACATAGCAGCTTTCCTGCTTAACAGGAAAACTGCATTATTTAGTTAGGAAGCCCTGTGTGTTTCACAAGTGCTGCTTTTTCTGTATTGGCTCCTCTGTGTCCAGGCAACTTTGGAAGTTGCTGGGTGAATAGGAGTGACCATCCCTGGCAATTACAGGCATAGGGGCCCCTATGTATGCTGGGAGGGTATTTATATTCAGTGGGACACACAGGAAGTGGTCTTGTCCTGGAGAGGAGATACCAGCTGAGGAGGGGGTGCTGTGCCCTCCTCAGCACCTGCTCAGTGGGATGCCTGAGAGCTGAAATGCTGACCAGAGTGAGACCAGGCTGTGGAAGAAAACACTGTGTGCCTTGGTACAAGAGTTGAAATGGGAAACGATTTGGCAACTATATCTAGGGGCTCTTACTGGATAGTGCTACATACAGTATATACACACCATAGTTTGTAGAAACTATAACTTTCACATAAAAGCAATTAGCATGCACTTATTGGGATTTGGTTTTTCCCAAAGACATGTAGCAAAATTAATTTTGGCCTAAATTTAACAAGAAGTTTGATTTTATTGGATATGTTTTATAACAGAAAGTAGAAAATATATTTTTTTCTTTTTGCAACATTTTCAGTCTTTTTTCAGTTATATAATAAAAAATAAAAAACCCAGTGGTGATCAAATACTACCAAAAGAAAGACCTATTTGTGTGAAAAAAAATATATAAATTTAATTTGTGTACAGTGTTGCATGACCGCACAATTGGCAGTTAAAATAGCACGGTGCTGAATAGCAAAAAAATGCTCTGGTTATGAAGGGGGTAACATCTTACGTAGCTCAAGTGGAAAATTTGTTTGGGGGGTTGCTGTTTTTTATTTCATGTTGATATGGCTTTTATTTTAGGTTACACTGTGTTTTTTGCAGCAAGGCTTCCCTTAAAAAACAAAATGAGCTTTTTTTTTCAAGCGGTATTATTTTCAGGATTTTTATTAATTTTGGGGATATATTGGATAATATTGTATGTTGATAGGGGCTTTTTTAAACTTGGTGTGGTTAAAGCACAGTATTCACTTGCTACCGACACCTGTTCTTTGAGCTGCATTTTGTTTGATGCATGCCACTGCTCCAATCGAAAGAAAAAAAGAACACCTCCAATGATATCTGTCACATTCACCACATGCCCACCCCCATAAGAAAAGTTAGGCATACACTGGTTAGACTAATTGTACCTGATTAAACCTGTCCTGGCATTGGTCAATTTTACTTTTGATGTATCCCTGCAGTAGTAAATCCCCTGCTTGTGATTGTTGCCTTAAGTAATTTTGGGTTAACACTTGTACATGAACCCAGCATGCACACAAGCCTGTAATCATGTTGTCATTAGACAGCACACACCACAGGTAAAATGCAAAGAGCCAATTAGGGTGGTGCTTTGTGATCGCTGGACCAGCCCATCACAATGATCAAAATGTAAACACTCCCTGTTTGTTTTTGAGAGCCCTCAATTGTTTCCAAAACTGAAAGATGGGGGGGGGGGGGATTTGGAAAGAAAAGATCATGAATAAAGAGATCCTACCGAGGTAAGCAGCATTTTTTTAAACTCATTAAACCCCTTTCCGGTACATCTCATTTAAACCATTCTCTGTTGTGTCTTTATAACACCTTCACCTCCCATACCTTGACCATTAAACCCCCATCTTCATTCTCCCACTGTATTTTGCCAGTACACTAATAACCTCACCTCCTCCCCCTCTGAGTATTTAGCATTACCAAACTCCATGTTTTAACCACCTCAATATCAAAAAACTGTGATTGGTTGCCGTATTTAATTGTTCCATATAAGACATTATTAATTAAGCCAACAAATAGCTGCAGATGCTTCTTTATTACAGATGGTCAGTCGAAATTTGGTCAGTTGGCACGTTATAAGGTCAAATGGAGGCTTTTACTGTCTCAAATTAACACTGATAAATGCTGCTTGGAGGTATGAGATTGTGGTACATCCCTGACATATGGATGAGGTGATGGTATGTCTTTCATGGAGGGATGATATGATGGTACCTTTCTGATGTAGGGATTAGGTGATGGTACCTACCTGACAGATGGATGATGTGAAGGTATGTATCTGATGGAGGGATGAGGTGATGGTATGTCCCTGATAAAGGCATGAGATGATGGTACAGCTCTTCATGTTGTCATGAATGCCTTGACCAATTGGTCTTGTCTTGACAGCTAACGGCATCTTCCCCTGCTCACTGGTCAAGCTGGTGGAGATGTTGATTTCAAAGTCTTTTTGCTTGATTACCCTCATGCTGCTCATTCACATTTGTTCATTTTCATGCTGCACAAAGGTACATTTGAAGCAGAAATCCCATTCTTTCCTATGTGCCTAGTTTACATCCATGCACTACAGTTTAGTGCGAAAGGGAAACTAAATGGACCCTTTCACATTTATGCAAGTACATTAGCATGCCTGCCACGGTGCACATAGAATAGCATAATTCAGAGCTTAAATCATAAAATAAAATGCTGCCATCTCTAGGAACAGCAAGGTGATGGTTAGTTTCACATGCAATGAGAGTGTCTTAATATAAGCATATTATGTAATGAAGAATGAGCTATGATATCAGTTTTAGGGTAGTGTGTGGCTCCAGTGGGCAGATTGTCCTGGCCTCATACACAGAATCTGTAGTTTTGTCTACCAAATTGGTCAAAAGACAATTTGCCCTATCTATGTGTTGGGACTACATTGCAATCACAGGAACTAAGAAATGACTCACAGTTCCTGTAAGAGGAAGGGGACCGTTCACAGATTTAAACTGTGATCACTGAGATTGGTCTCTTCTATGACCAATCACAGAGATCATATAGTGTAGAGCCACTGGGATTGACTCTGCACTCAGTACCTGTAAGTGGAGCCATTGGAGGATGGTTCGGTTCACGGACATTATTAGTCTGAATGAACACCTGTTTACAACAAAGCAGTAGGGAGATGGTTAAATACAAATGTTATTGATTGTATCCACATTATTTGTTTAAATGAATAAGGAAATACTGTTGCTTGGCCATTTAGCACTTTACAAAGCTCACCTCAGCAAAGCTATGACATAAAATCTTTTTAACATAAATCTCACAAGACGATGATTCATCTAGTGTTAAGAAGCCAAGGAAGGAATTCAAACCAAGGTACTGAGTATTTTTGCTGTTGTAAGAAACATAAAAAATGTATAACAGGAGGATGTAACAATAATACTGTGGTTGAGAATAATGGTCTGATCTTTGTGCATTTAATAAAAAAATATACATATGGATGTGAGGGCTCTTACAAATACTCTAGGAACTGTATTTTAAAAAGTGTAAAGTAATGAACAAGAGAATGACAAAGTGAATGGAGTTCCTCTGCATTGTTCTTTCTTTTCCTTCAAGTGGAACAAATTCCGATTTAAATAGAAGATAGATGAACAAGGAAGAAAGGAATGTGTCCTTGCACATACAAGATACTAGATCTCAGGCATAAAGAAGCCACCAACAAATTCCTATAGGAGAATCCTTAAGAAGATGCAATGCTCTACCAAATTAATTAACATTACTGGGTGAGCGAGATGGATAAATACAACATGATTGAGTATCTGCCACTTCATAAATGCAGAGGGACAGCAATTGAGTCTTCAGAGGAGAGGCTGTACTGCATTCCAGATACATCTGAGAAAAGGCTTATCAGTTATAGACAGGGGCTGTTCTAGCTATTCTTTTTGAAAGTGCTAGGGATATAATTGGGGAGCTAAGTCCCCAGCCCTGTTACACCATATAAAGAAATGCTTAGTCATAAAATGAACAGTACATATAATGAAGAATAAAGCAGAATTACTATCAATTGATGTCATCTTACAATTTGAATTCCATGACCCTCAGTTGCAAGATTGCTAACCTTTTCAATATTTTTTACTAACACAGCACACAATTTACAAACAACCTGAAAAAGGACAAAAGCCCATATTAAAAACGAAAACGTTTTACCAGTATAAATAATATGTAAATGTTAACAACTTAATGTGTTACCAATTAACAATTAACGTGATTTTAAACTTTTTTTTTAATAACAAATATGTCATACTTACCTGCTCTCTGCATTCACAGACAAAGACAGCAGGGCTTTGCCAGCCCCCTCATCATAGGATTTGATTGACAGTAGCAGAAGCTAATGGCTCATGCTGCTATTAAGCTGCCCTGTGAGGAGGGAGAGAGCGGGGAGAGTTACGGCTTTCAGGCACAGTGCTGGATTGAAATTGGGCTCAGGTGGGTATTGGGGGGGGGGGGGGGGTTATTCTGGGCAAGGTTTTTACCTTAAAGGATAAGTTAAACTTTCAATAAATAAATGCACATCTTTTGCGGGTAAAAAAAAAACGTACATTTATTTTTTTTTTTTTTACTTGGAGCCTGTAAAGCATTGCACCCAGCAGATCACAGGTGCCATGCCATGCAAGACTCCTGCAGATATGTTAGTGTATCTGTCTTCTGGTACCCCATATGAGCAGGAAGATATACACTGACAGGAACAGACAATGAACTACCAGAGTGCTCAACAGCGCCGTGATAGTTCATTGAGAACTACAAGCCGACAGCTGCAACTGATGCTCGTACTAGTAGTTTCCCATTCACAGAACTCTGAATTAGTGACGAGTAAGGGGCAGCAGCTGCTGGAGTGGAAACATGTTACAGGTTCTACCTGTAACATGTTCTCAAAGGTGAACATATCCTTTAATGCAGAGAATGCATTAGGTAAAACAGTGCAAAGCTTTGGAACCACTTTGAAGTCAATACGTGAGTGTGACAATGACTAATTGGTTAAATGGGTGCTTTGAAATCAAAGCTTCATACCTCTGGGCATCAGAACTTGGGAAAATAAGACACCTGGGGGAAAAAGGAAAATAGTGCAGTACATGTAATGTGTCGTAACAAAAAAGGACCATAGTTAAATTGCACTTAATATTAGACGTGGTATAAAATTACACCACACTCTTGTTTATTCTATTCAAGTATGTATTCTTAGCTCTCCAAATCTCTCAGCCTCCCTCAAATCTCAGAATTCCTTTTTTGACAGCTGTTTGCACCTTGTTAGAGGGTGGCTACATTATTTCTCCATGGCCCCACTATATGTAGGAATGCAGCCACCCCTCTTGCTTGCTCCTAAGATAGACTATGGGATGTGTAGTGTCAATCATCGAATGACTGCTCATGACTTTAGGTAAACCTGCATTTATACTTCACCCATCTACCTCAAACTGAACATTGAATGACTGCTCATGACTTTAGGTAAACCTGCATTTAAACTTCACCCATCTACCTCAAACTGAACATTGAATGACTGCTCATGACTTTAGGTAAACCTGCATTTAAACTTCACCCATCTACCTCAAACTGAACATTGAATGACTGCTCATGACTTTAGGTAAACCTCCATGTATACTTCACCCATCTACCTCAAACTGAACATTGAATGACTGCTCATGACTTTAGGTAAACCTGCATTTATACTTCACCCATCTACCTCAAACTGAACATTGAATGACTTCTCATGACTTTAGGTAAACCTGCATTTATACTTCACCCATCTACCTCAAACTGAACATTGAATGACTGCTCATGACTTTAGGTAAACCTGCATTTAAACTTCACCCATCTACCTAAAACTGAACATTGAATGACTGCTCATGACTTTAGGTAAACCTGCATTTAACTTTACCCATCTACCTCAAACTGAACATTGAATGACTGCTCATGACTTTTGGTAAACCTGCATTTATACTTCACCCATCTACCTCAAACTGAACATTGAATGACTTCTCATGACTTTAGGTAAACCTGCATTTATACTTCACCCATCTACATCAAACTGAACATTGAATGACTGCTCATGACTTTAGGTAAACCTGCATTTATACTTCACCCATCTACCTCAAACTGAACATTGAATGACTGCTAATGACTTTAGGTAAACCTGCATTTATACTTCACCCATCTACCTCAAACTGAACATTGAATGACTGCTCATGACTTTAGGTAAACCTGCATTTAAACTTCACCCATCTACCTCAAACTGAACATTGAATGACTGCTCATGACTTTAGGTAAACCTGCATGTATACTTCACCCATCTACCTCAAAATGAACATTGAATGACTGCTCATGACTTTAGGTAAACCTGCATTTATACTTCACCCATCTACCTCAAACTGAACATTGAATGACTGCTCATGACTTTAGGTAAACCTGGATTTATACTTCACCCATCTACCTCAAACTGAACATTGAATGACTTCTCATGACTTTAGGTAAACCTGCATTTATACTTCACCCATCTACCTCAAACTGAACATTGAATGACTGCTCATGACTTTAGGTAAACCTGCATGTATACTTCACCCATCTACCTCAAACTGAACATTGAATGACTTCTCATGACTTTAGGTAAACCTGCATTTATACTTCACCCATCTACCTCAAACTGAACATTGAATGACTGCTCATGACTTTAGGTAAACCTGCATTTAAACTTCACCCATCTACCTAAAACTGAACATTGAATGACTGCTCATGACTTTAGGTAAACCTGCATTTAAACTTTACCCATCTACCTCAAACTGAACATTGAATGACTGCTCATGACTTTTGGTAAACCTGCATTTATACTTCACCCATCTACCTCAAACTGAACATTGAATGACTTCTCATGACTTTAGGTAAACCTGCATTTATACTTCACCCATCTACATCAAACTGAACATTGAATGACTGCTCATGACTTTAGGTAAACCTGCATTTATACTTCACCCATCTACCTCAAACTGAACATTGAATGACTGCTAATGACTTTAGGTAAACCTGCATTTATACTTCACCCATCTACCTCAAACTGAACATTGAATGAATTGCTCATGACTTTTGGTAAACCTGCATTTGTCACTGCTGTTTGAACTCCATTTGTAGTCATGTTCACATTGTTTTGGGGTTTATTTAGCCTCTAAGTTTTACCTAAATTATGGCTTCCTTTATATTTTACAATTTTGCCCTTTTGCTCCTCCCGCAGTGTTGATTGTTATGTGAAAAGTCTGCTGTGATAGCTAGGTGCCTAATATCACCTCCTGATTGATTAATTGGCAGATTCCAATCCACACCCATCACAGTATAAAACAAGGCTTTCTTTATGGGGGAACACATACAGAGGGTTCTTTCAAAAAAGTGGGGTTCTTTAAATAAGTGGGCACTTCCACTCTTGCACTTCAGAAATTTGCACAAAGCAAACAAAAAACAACTACTCTATGAAGCACCAGACTGCAGGTATCCTCAGTTCCAAATCATCTCACCTTCCTCAACATAACATGCACTCTTTACCTCTCCTTTTCACAATTGCAGCCTCTCTCCTCAAACTCTCTTTTCTTCACCCCTCTTCCCCACCCCACAATCTGTACATATCACCCTCACTTCTCTTATCTCCCTATTGCCGCACTCACCAACTCTTTCTAACTCTAAGCCCACATGCTAACAAAACACCCAGAATGCTGAAGCATGTCCCGTCATATAAATCATACTCTCATATCACCTCTCTTATTCTTCTCCTTCTCCTAGCCTCTGGAGATATTTCCCCAAACCCTGGGCCTCCCTTCAACTGTACCCAACACACCCATCACTCCACACCCTCTGGCAGTAGTCGCAATCTATGCAATTTAGTCTCCATACCCCTTTTTCCCAAAACCAACCCCCCCTCTCTGTGGAATGCCCGCTCTGTCTGCAACAAATTCACCATTGTTCATGACCTCTTTATCACTAATTCCTTTAATTGACTTGCTATCACCTAAACCTGGCTCCATGAATATGACACTCCTTCTCCTGCTTCTCTCTCCCACGGTGACATTCTCTGGACTCACACTCCTAGGCCTAATGGGCGCAAGGGAGGAGGGGTGGGATTCCTCCTATCCCCACAGAGCACCTTCCAGGTTCTTCACTCTCCTCCCGCTCTTTTCCTCTCATCATTTGAAGCTCACTGTATACGTCTATTCTCTCCAACCTCCCTAAGAATTGCTGTGATCTACCGGCCTCCTGGACTGTTGTCAGCTTTCCTTGATGAGTTTTCTGCCTGGCTACCCTACTTCCTCTCTTCTGAAATTTCCACAGTTCTTCTAGGTGACTTCAATATCCCTGTTAATACAAACATTCCTGCTACTTCGAAACTTCTTAGTCTAACCTCCTCATTTGACCTGAAGCAATAGGTACTGGCTTCTACTTACTCTGATGGAAACACCCTTGACCTTGTATTTTCCTACCTATGCGCTCCATGCAACTTCTCCAATAATCATTTTCCTCTCTCTGACCACCACCTTATTAGTTTCTCTCTCTCCCTGTCTTCCTAACCGTCACCCGTAGAAACCTTCGCCACTTCATTCCTTCTCTCCTCTATTCTGCTATCGACCACCTCTATGAAAAAATTTCTCCCCTGTCCTGCCCCAACCAAGCCAAGTCCATGTGTAATAAATCCCTGTCTTCCACCAAGGACGAGCTTGCTCCCTTCACAACACACCACACACAATCAGGCCTCGACCCCTACAACCCTGGCAAACAGATGACACCAGAAATCTCACAAAACATAGCCGTGCTCTTGAGAGACTGTGGCACAAGACTAAGTCTCTCAAAGATTTCAACCAATATAAATCTGCCCTCCGTAAATACAATTCTTGCCTCCACACTGCCAAGCAGACCTATTTTACCACTCTTATTAACACCTTCTCATCCAGTCCCCGTCAACTCTTCTCAACCTTCAACTCTCTACTTTGTCCCCCCCACTGCCTCCACCCACTAACTCACTCACTGCATAGGATAGTCTGTGCTTAGATTGTGACTTTCTCTTCATGGTTATACATATCATCCTGTTGAATGCTATACTGAGATGTTTTGATGGGATTGGAGGAGCACTCTGACTGGATCTGGATTGAGTTCATCCTGTGGCTGCAAGACTTCAATATATCTGACTCCCCACTGTGGGAATGTGTTTGTGACCCTCTAGTAAAACTGAGGTTATGCAGTAAGGTGAGCACACACGCTAGCTGGTGGAGGGATCGCTCACAGTTTGTTTGGGTTACAGGCACCTTTTGGATATCTTCTGCATGCACTTTATATATGGACTTTTAGCATAATTTTTATGCATATTGCTGCACTGCATTTATATTCCCTTTTATGTGTTCTTGGGCATTGTGACTACCCTGATGTTCAGCTAGCAGTTTGTAGGTTCTTTTAGTATTTGAAGCAGCTCTGATTGTTCATTCATTTGTTTTATGCTTACCTCAAAAATAAGATTGATGTAATTTGCGATGAAATATCCACTCTACAGGTATCTCCCCCAGTTGAGACCCCACATCAACAGTTACAACTGACGCTCCCCTTATTCAAACCTGCTACTATAGATGAAGCTGCTAAATTCCTTTCTAATGCCCACCTAACCACCTGTCCCCTAGACCCTATTTAGGGGATAGGTGATTATTCAGATAGTTACAAAAGGCACATTTATGTTCAGTAGAAGGAAAAATATCTCATCATCAGTAGAAGAACCAGCCCTTAGTAGTAGTGGTCAGTGGAAGAAAAGTGGTCAGTTAAAAGGATGACTGCCCCCACAAATTGGAGCACATCAATTATTTTTTTTACAAACTGTAAAATCTGCAAATACCCCCAGTTATATCAGTATGAGGACATTCTACAGTGATCGCCAATGTAATGGGAATATTTATACTGATCACCAATGTAATGGGGGCATTTACAATGACTACCAATGTAAGGGGGGATTTTACATTATCTATCAATGTAGTGGGGGAGTTACACTGACCACGAATGTAACAGGAGCATTTACACTGAACACCAATATAATGTGGCCTTCACCCTTACCACCAATATAATGAGGGTATTTACACTGCCCACCAATATAGACACTTCCCTCTCTACTCACCTTTTCTCTCTAAACTCTCCCCTGCTCCCTAAACAACCCTTTTTTGCTCACCTGTGCACTCTTCTTTTTATATTTGCTTACCAAAGCCTCAGGGCAGACTGCTGTTCTTGTGAGAATCTAACACCACTCATGATAAAGATTACGCAATGTGGTGGCGGTTGATGCGGGTGCTATATGGGTATTGGTAGAATTGTTGTGGATGCTATAACACAATCAAGCAACCACTTGTTAAAGGCTTTTGTTTTAGAAAAGTCAAATATCAGCTGGAACAGTTAAAATGGCAAATGATGTTTATTTTCTCATGTCACTTCATTAATAGAGATTACTTTGAAGCCCAAACATGCAGGGGAAAATCCATCTTTTTTCTTTCTTTTTTTTTTGATATAAGGCTGAGTTGACATCATATGAATTTCAAATACAGTATAGGCCATTAACATACACTTTCAAACCCAACATTAGGAACGTGCTTATGATAAACTCACCTGGCTGTGACCTGCTGCTCCACCTGCGCTTGTCTGTCATGGGCTTTTATCACTGTGTATAGTGTTTCCAGCTGTTGTAATTCATGTCTCTCCAAGTCTTATTGCTTAACTGGTGCTGCTTTTCACAAACAATACTATATGATGTTCACTCGACTATGAAAAAAAAATACTGGCGGGGCAAATGTTCCATTATATATTCATTCCTATTCACTATTGTTAAGTACAAGTATTACATATGTAACATTTCAAAAGTATGCTGCCGTGTCTATGTATAGAAACACAACATTGACAATACTGAACAACAGAATACTTCATACCGAGCTATGATGTGTTTTACATTAAAATATAGGAACTTTTTTTGCATTTCAGAATATGATTTTCGACATCTATAAACTTAAAACTCCCACTCATTATTAGCAGACTGCAAGAAATAATTTATCATTAGAAAAAAAACACATTATTATAGAATATTTGACAGTCATAATAATGTTAGTTACTGCTGAACTGGTGTGAAATACAGTACTCAGGGGCAATAGAAAACCATATATATCACATTGCATGATGTACAGTAGCTCACAAATGTGAGTACACCCCTCACATTTTTGTAAATATTTTATTATATCTTTTCACGTGACAACACTGAAGAAATGACACTTTGCTACAATGTAAAGTAGTGAATGTACAGTTTGTAAAAACAGTGTAAATTTGCTGTCCCTTCAATAACTCAACACACAGCCATTAATGTCTAAACCGCTGGCAACAAAAGTGAGTACACCCCTAAGTGAAAATGTCCAAATTGGGCTCAAAGTGTCAATATTTTGTGTGGTCATCATTATTTTCCAGCACTGCCTTAACCCTCTTGGGCATGGAGTTCACCAGAGCTTCACAGGTTGCCACTGGAGCCCTCTTCCACTCCTCCATGACGACATCGCAGAGCTGGTGGATGTTAGAGACCTTACGCTTCTACACTTTCCGTTTTGAGGATGCCCCACCGATGCTCAATAGGGTTTAGGTCTGGAGACATGCTTGGCCAGTCCATCACCTTTACCCTCAGCTTCTTTAGCAAGGCAGTGGTCATCTTGGAGGTGTGTTTGGGGGGTTCATGTTCATGTTGGATCATGTTGGAATATTGCCAATATATATGATATCACTGTTCTACAATTATCTTCTAACTGTGTGTGAAAACTATCAATTAGAGGGGAGAAGCCGGATCACTGTTCTAAGAACAGTGATCAGGCTTCTCCCCGCTAATTAATAGTTTTCACACACAGTTTGCAGATGTTCTAAGAACAGGGATATGGCTTCTCCCGGCTAATGTATACTTTTCTCACAGAGTTTTAAGATGATTGTAGAATGTACAATCATCTTAAAACTGTGTGATAAAAGTATAAATTAGCGGGGAGAAGCCACATCACTGTTCTTAGAACAGTGATATGGCTTCTCCCCACTAATTTATACTTTTCTTACACAGTTTTAAGATAGTCCACATCCACCTCCATTTTTGATTTTTTTATGTTATTTTTTTTATTATTATTTTAAGTTATTTCCCTATCCCCATTTCTTTGTAGGGCACTTGTCCGACCCTTACCCCCATTTTCCGTCCTTTTGCAGACCTCTAGGACTTTCCAGGACTTTCTTACAGCCATTTTTGTGCCTAAAAGTTCGGGTCCCCTTGATTTCACTGGGGTTCGGGGTCCGGGTCAAAGTTCGGGTTCTGTCTGGACCCGAATCTGGACTTTGTCCCGAAGTTCGGCCGAACCAGCAGAACCCGAACTTCCAGAAGTTCGCTCAACTCTAGTCACCACATATGCTCTGAACCAAATAAGTTTATCTTGATCTCATCAGACCACTGGACATGGTACCAGTAATCCATGTCCTTAGTCTGCTTGTCTTCAGCAAACTGTTTGCAGGCTCTCTTGTGCATCATCTTTAGAAGAGGCTTCCATCTGGGACGACAGCCATGCAGACCAATTTGATGCAGTGTGTGGTGTATAGTCTGAGCACTGACAGGCTGACGCCCCACTCCTTCCTTCAACCTCTGCAGCAATGCTGGCAGCACTCATAGGTCTATTTCCCAAAGACAGCCTCTTGATATGACGCTGAGCATGTGCACTCAACCCCTTTGGTCGACCATGGCAAGGGCTGTTCTGAGTGGAACCTGTCCTGTTAAACTGCTGTATGGTCTTGGCCACCGTGCTGCAGCTCAGTTTCAGGGTCTTGGCAATCTTCTTATAGCCTAAGCTATCTTCATGTAGAGCAACAATTTTTTTTCAGATCCTCAGAGAGTTCTATGCCATGAGGTGCCATGCTGAACTTCCAGTGACCAGTATGAGAGAGTGAGAGCGATAACACCAAATATAACACACCTGCTACGCATTCACACCTGAGACCTTGTAACACTAATGAGTCAAATGACACCGTGGAGCGAAAATGGCTAATTGGGTCCAATTTGGACATTTTCAATTAGGGGTGTAATCACTTTTGTTGCCAAGACTTTAGACATTAATGGCTGTGTGTTGAGTTATTTTGGGGGGACAACGAACACTGTTATACAAGCTGTACACTCACTACTTTACATTGTAGCAAAGTGTGATTTCTTCAGTGTTGTCACATGAAAAGATATAATAAAATATTTACAAAAATGTGATTGATGTACTCACTATTGTGAGATAATGTATATATTAAAATTACATTTACATTTAGCAACCAACCTTTGAGGGCATATTTTATACTGTACATTTATTGGCACTGACAATCCCAAGACCATTTTTAGTAGGCTATAAATGCTGATAAAAATCAATAATCTGTAGTGAGAACTGAATACCACAATATTGACTGTTTCCCAATAACACATGGCATCAGGCAGGGATGCATCTTGTCACCTTACCTCTTCAACCTATAGGTTTCATGCACACAGGATGTCTTAAAAATGTTTAAAAAACATCTGTAGCTTTGTAGTGAGTTTTTCAATGTTTTCCAACCTTTTTGCAATTACATTTTTTTCACGTTTTTTAGTGCTAGTATTTTTTAGTGTTTTTTATTTTCAATGGGATTAAAACGTTAAAAAAACACTGATGGGCCGCGTTTTTGAGCATTTATCAGTGTTTTTGGGCATTTGAGCATTTTTACAGCTGAAAAGCTCCTCCAAGAACCCACTAATCTTGTTTTTTTGTTTTTTTTTTGCAGCCAAAAAAACGCCCCAGGCAAAAACAGTTGATAACATGGACACATAGGATAACATGCTGGAAAGTTTATTGACTGCAGGAAAAAAACACCTGAAGCCAAAAACAGCTGCTGTAAAAACATACGAAAATGTCCTGTGTGCATGAGGCCATTTGGAAGAAGAGTCTATTGGTATCAAAGTTGGCAACCGAAACATAAACATACTGCGTTATGCAGACGACACAACACTCATCACCAGCAGCAAAGAAGATATTCAAAACAGTAAAAAATACTGTGTTTAGCTGAGAAATACAAAAAAGGCTGCCAGCACAAAAAAAGTTGTGATACCAAATTATAAAAAATCATAAAAAACAGCGCAGTGCTATAAATTATTACATAATATCACACAAATATGAGATATTTCAATCAAAAGAAACCCACATGTGATAATTACTAATCAATTGTGAGCTATTGGTCATCATCCAGTCTTGCAAAAATAGAAAAAATGTGTTGTTCAAGTTCTCCAAACCATCACTCTCTTAGGCCCCACCCTATGTGTCCTCCTGATGACGTCATCTGTGAAAAACCCTGTAGAGTGACACCTAATTGTTTATATCATATTAAGCTATGGAATCTTCCTGCATCTTCTTTCTTTGAGAGTTACTTTATATCCTGGCATTTGGTCCGTTGAGTAAATATGTAAACCATGCGCTGATTAACCATTTGTACTCATAACTGGTAAGAAGCTGGAGTGTGGTTCTATCTCTGGATGTACTTATTTATCTCAGTTTTGCACACTGCTATTTACAGTTTGGTGGACTTGAACAACACATTTTTTTTCTGCAGACTTCATATGGACACTAAGATGAGGACCAATATGTCTCAATTGATTAGTAAATATCACGTGCAGGTTAGTTTGGATTTAAAGATTTCACATATGTGTAATATTATGTAATATGTTATAGTGTTGTACTGTTTTTTTATAAAGCAAAGAAGATAAGCTGTATCTACTGAGAAAAGTCAAAGCTGAAAGTCGTAACATGGGATTAGAACTAAATATAAACAAGGCGAAGATCATCAGAACACAGAAAATGATGAAAATTTGAGCTTGATAGCAATAGAATAGAAGTTGTGAAGAATTTTAATCTCCAAAGGCTCTTTCATAAACAAGGAAGCAACTAGCAGTGATGAAATGCGCCACAGTATAGCAATTGGTAGATGCACAATGAAGACTCTCGACAAAGTATTCAAAGGTAGAAATATCACACTCAAAACAAAGATCAGACTCAACCATGCATTCCTTTTCTCAGTTGTTAATTACGTAACACCTCCTGTATTAGTTAGACACAGTTCTGGAGGAATGAGCACATGAAGCACAGCAAGCAGCAGCATTATCAGTCTTGGGGGGGGGGGGGGTAGTGGTAAATGTATTAGCAGATTTAATTACACAAAAAAAATTGAAAGCAACCTCCAGTTCACACTTTATAATCAGTAGCAGCATTTTTTTCCTTTTGAGATAAAGGTTTTGCATAAATAAATATAAGCTTATCTTTTTAATCACCCCTACCAGTGTTAAGTGGTTTGAATTTGTTTCATTAATGTAAACTTATACGTTCTGCTGGAGAGCTATAATACAACCATCACATCTAAGAATTGGTAGGCTGCAATATAATACATGTTTTCTTTTGGGCTTCATACTGTTTTTGTTGCTGCTAGCAGAGACTGAGCACATAGGGACTCTCTATCTAACTAGTAACATTAGTTATTACATGAAGACTTTACTGGGATGGTACTCATGTGCACCATTATAAAGACTGGGCCCCAATGCTAGCCGACCAAACAACTAGGGCTAAAGACTGCTCACTTAAATAGCTGCTTCACAAGAGCTATGTGTATTGTCCATAGTAAGAAGTACCTCTTTAGAAGTTTTACATTTCATCACTGCCATTCATATAGACTGAGAGTGGATGTAGCCTACTGTTTACAGAGGAGTTATTGAAGTATTGGTTATTGTTGTTACTGTTTTCTAATGCCATTACTTATTACCGACTTAGTGGTTAACAGGTTTACTCTACTTTAGCTGCATAGAACTGCATTCTATGATGAAATAGCCAAGTGAACATATTGTCTAGTGAACAGTGATTGATCTAATTCTTTACTTACTCATTTACGTTCATACTGCTATTTACTGCAACCCCTCACAATATATTGAGTTCATTTACCACTAAGCAGTCTCATGTTTGATTTTTGATACTGAAATTTAGTTGTGTGCAGTATATCTATATTTGTGCTCCCAGTAGCAGTGTGGTATCCTGGTCTGTCGGTGGGGCTGAGGTTCTACCCAGAGTGGAGGTAGATACCGCATAATACTGTATGATCCATTTGTTCTTGGTAAAAGGATCCAATGTTCCTCTCAAGATACTAATTCACCAGCATCTGTCGAAGGTGCTAGTTTCCATCCCGTCTTATCACAGCCATACAAATACCAAATAACAGTAGGAAACCACACGCTGGATCATTTACTGTATAATTGTATTATTCAGTCCCCTGGTAGATTGGCAATCCACCTGAACTCCTGCACTGATGCCTTTCATGGGAAGGCACAAAAGGAGAATAGATCATAATAAAATACACAACACGCAGTAAATTTCAATTTAACTTTAGTTTATTTGGAATTATTTTGGCCATATATTATATAGCTGCCTTTGGCTTAACCTTAAATAACAAACCAAAATTCAGACATAATGTCCGTCCAGCTAGGCTGGACTACAAACCCCACATGCTGCAGCCAGTGAGGAACTAGCTGACTAAGGCCCCCCCAAACACCATGGCTAGCTCAATGATGTTTTATAAACCAGTATTAAGGCCTCATACACACGGACGTTTTTTGACGCCAACGTTTTCTGTCGTATTTTGCAGCTCTCCATGTTAGTCAATGGCCCCATTAAAAACGTCAACGTTTTTGAGATGTAGAAGGCATTGATGTTAGTGACCTGAAACTAGAACCCATGGCCAGTGCATTCTGAGGCTGTAATGTTTTGGCATTTTTGACGTTGACGCCTCAAAGCGCTCACTAACTCCCACTAACGCTGTACTGGCATTAACTGGCGTTTTTGACGCCAACGTTATTAGGCTGAAAAATAGCAGAGGTTTTTTTTTTTTTTTAAAGACGCCTATTGATGCTGACGCTCACTAACGCCAATGCATAACGCAGAAAAACGCTGATCTTTTTTCCCTGACGTCGGGCCCCACATTTTGAGTATTTTTTAAGATACGCCCGTGTGTGTGGCCTGTATGAGGCCTTAATATGTCAAGGCCAATGTCTGATAGATGCACTAGGTCATCCCGAAAAAGGCCTGGCAAAAAACCTTCCAGTTCGATATGCTGGTATGACAAACCACCAAAAGACATTAGGAAATTGTGGACTATTAAGGTGTCTTTGAATTTTGTCAACATAATGAAGTTTACCATGAGGAGACCATAGGAACCTAGGTATCATCTCAGAATAGGCCAGGACAGAATGAGGAAATAACAATTTGAATGAACACAAATTTCTTTAACACTCACAAAGCAGATCCCATATCTTACCAATATCATTTCCCCCGACATGCAAAATCAATATGTTGGGTAGTGGTCAAACACTAGACAAGTAATTTAATTGGTCTCTGACATTCCTCTAACAGAGGCCTCTAATGCCCCACCAAAGAACTTTATATTGAGTAGGATTCAAACCTATATTTGAAGAATAAGTCCTGGCCACAGCTTGTTTCTTGGTCCAATGAACAAAAGAGTGACCAACTATCCATACAATCAGTTTAACCAGACCTGCAAAAGTAAAAAATTAATGAATCAAATTAGGGCAAACATAAATCTTGTATCTAACACTCTCCCATCAACCCACCCGCTTATATCAGCAGGGGAAAATCCCAAATTGTTAGCAGTTGTAACAGCACCAATCCTAAAGGAGTGGGATGAAAAACAAAAAACAGAAAGATTTAGCCTTTTGAGACAAGAAGAAAACACAGCCGAGAACTGATATCTCCTTAGTGGAGATAAGTCAGAATGGACTAAAAAAGGAATCTAATGACGAGGGTCTGACAGATACATAACAAGCTGTATTGTGGATGGGGCAAATAGACAGATTGGAGGATCCATATAATGTGATCATTTTGCCATTACCTAGCTTATCAGTTTTAGATCTACAGATTAATATTTCAAGAATCAAGAATGACTTCTTAAAACCCTTCAAAACCTGAGATCCTTGAAAAAATGAAGTTAAACCTGGGAGACCAGAACATTTTAAGAAAAAAGATATTCCTGCTAAAATTATACGAATAGAAGCTGTGCGGGAAACAAAAGATAAACCAACATAAGCATTAACTTTTAATGGATCAATGTTCATGTTTGAACAAAACCATTTGAACTAAGAATTGCTGTAACCCTTCCTGGTCTTGATAGAAACTGAATTCTTGAGGGTAGAAGTGATCAATTCCAGATCAAGCCCCAGATAGAATATGGGCATGAAAAACTGGTCGGATCTGCCTCTAGAACCAGCTCTCGGAACCTGCAAAACTGAAGGTGGAACAAAGCATCGCTATGTTATTTTCCACATCAGGTATATACTTTTCTTTCAGAAGTATATTAAATCTCATACAGTGCAAGACCAAAAAACAGAGAAGTTTTACTATCAATTCAGATTTTGAGGACCACAAATTGATTGCAAATATGACACCCATGTTGTCTGTGTGTAAGAGAATACGCCCATTTTTAAATATGTAACACCAGATTACAACCGCTACTATTACTGGGAATAGCTCCAAAAGCACCAGATTCTGGGAGATCTCCGGGATCTTCCAACCTGTGTGCCATTTAGAGGCACACCAGTGGCCCTGCAGAAAAGCACCGAAGCCAATTGACCCAGAAGCATCAGTAAAAAATCCTCAATGAATTCTTCCTGCCATATAGTATATCAATTGAAGTTAATTCTCCCAGATTTTTAGCTTTGTAGCTAGCGCCAATTGTCGAGAAAAAATTCTAGGGACTGGGATCACCCTAGCTGCATAAGCGAATAATCAAGGGTCTCATTCGAGTTAATTTATTCAAGGGAAGTCTGAATTCCATATTGATGGAATCTATGGTAATTCCTAGGAATTCGATCATTGTGGTGGGAAATACTGTTTTCTCATGCGCCAGAGGAATCCCAAATGATCCACACATGTGTAAGAAACAAGAGAAATGCAGAACAGATGATGGAATCAGGGGGGCCTATGAAAAGGAAATCATCTAAGCAGTGAAAAAAACACCCACTGGAGAATTTTCAGATAAAACCCATTGAAGAAAGGTAGAGAGTGCTTTAAATAGTATCAGGATAGGGAGAAGCCCATAGGCATGCATTTGTCAAAGAAGAAGAAATCATTAAAGAAGAACCCCAGAGTTGAAACCAAGAGGATGAACTGGTAGAAGCCAGAAAGCAGCCTTAATGTCAGCTTTAGCTAACAAAGCTGACTTCCCAAAATGTCTTAATAAGACCAGGGCTTCATCGAATGACGTGTAATACACTGTTACCTCAATTCCAGAAACATTGTCATTAAGAGACTTGTCAGCAGGTTAAGATAAGTGGTAAATTAAGCAAAATGCCCCTGGTTCCTTTTTAGGAACTAAACCTAATGGCGAAAGCCTACCATTTGTAAAAGGAGGTGAGGAAAAAGTACCAGCTATTCTATCCTCCCTAAGTTCCTTCTCAATTTTATCCCTAACAATGTTGGGGTGCAAAGAAACTGAGTGCAAATTCTTTACCAGAACACAGCCCTTACCTTTGAAAGCTGGGACCATAAAGCCTTTGCTAAAACCTTTATGCAATAGGTCCGCCCTCTTGATATTTGGATAGCGATCGAGCCATGAAAGCATTTTTGCTAGCATCACTGGAGTCTTGGCTCTTGCTAGCTGAATTGTGAATCTGTTATGTAGCAGAGGCCTTGCGGAAACATTTGCTAGCTGGGTGTGACCCATTGCAGTATGAACACTCATATTTGTATCTGCAATTGGTCAAAAAGTGACACTGGCCCTCATTGAAAGCAAAATAGAAACCTTTGCGAAAGTAACTCTGAATAATGTGTTGTGTTATAAAAATGGTTTCTGTGGCTGAAAATTTCATCATAGGTATACCAAGCTGTTCCGCCAAAATGACAGAAAGCCTCTGCCACAATATATAAAAACCTGAAGCCAGTCTTGAAATGTTCTGGGTATCACCCTCCTTTTCTCCTCCTCAGTCTTCTCCTCATTTTTTTTTTTTCCAAATCTCACCAAAAATTCTTTAGATGTTGGCAATAGCGACAGCATATCAACAAAATTACTAGGGTTGCACCAATACCACTTTTTTGGCACCGAGTACAAGTACTGAGTACTGATACCGATTACCGATATCTATTTTTTGGTCATGTGACCATTTTTTAAAGGGAATGAAGATTTCTGTTAGTTTTCTTTAGGAAATGAAGGACTGAAACTCCAAAAGACAAACAAAATAAATGTTTTTATTTGCTTGTCAAAAAGTTCTGACAGCTCAAATTGCACAGAACATGTTTAATAATGGCAATGACATGTAAACATCACAATAAGTTCACAATCAACCAAGTGCAATACAGCTCTGTAGTTTAGGCATAAGGAGGAGCAAGAACAGTAGAAAGCATTGGATGTGTATATTGCTAGACGTGACACCACATCCCGTAAATGAGTACACAAAAAGAACCAGGAGAGAGGAGAGATGGGACTTTAGAGGTTGTCACTATAATTTCCCAAACAGGAACACGCAACAGTAGGATATAGATACAATCAATGTTTATTACAATACATCAGGATAAAAATGTTAGATATAGAAAATGTGACAATTTATATATAACACTGTGAACATTGCATTTATAAGGTTGGCCTAGTTTCCGGTCATCCTCATATAGGCAACCAGTATCGCATGATACACATAAACATATTTAACGGAGCAGGATGGCAGAGCTCCATAGACAATTACCAAAGAAAAAGAAAGGTAATGATGGTGGATTGTTGGAATATGAAAAAGGGGACCACAGTTAAAAAATAATCGAAGGAAAAACTGTCTGGATTCTCAAAACACAGCAGGTATATATATTGGTGCAAGATAGTATGGTGATGAAAAATAGATGAATACGATTTTGTGATGAGAGCCAGGCCACTGGCCACTCAATCAAAAAGCCCCTGTCTTTTCAAAAAGGATGGGAAACGCCCACTGCAGGTACGGCATCGTACCTCCTATATGTAGACTCCAGGAAGGGACAATAGAGCTGGATATATAAATTTATATTGCAGGCTACAGCCACCAGGGGCATGAGTAAGTCCAAAGGAGGGGAAGTGCATCCATCCAATGTCAGCAAGTGGGCAGATATGGCTAAATACACTAATGATGTAGTAAAAGGATAGAAAACTGCAGCATCAACGGCGCTCAGTCCATGCAGCATCAAGCTGCCAGCCAGCACTGCACCAATATATATACCTGCAGTGTTGAGAATCCAGCCAGTTTTTCCTTCGATCATTTTTTAACTGTGGTCCCCTTTTTTGTATTCCAACAATCCATCATCATTACCTTTCTTTTTCTCCAGTAATTGTCTATGGAGCTCTACCATCCTGCTCCGTCGAATATGAATTCCTCCTTTATGTGATGTGAACATCCCTGAAGAAGAGCTTGCTATCCTTCGAACATTTCGAATATCTCGAAAAGCGTTGGATTCTCTCACAGTTCTTCCATCCATTTGGAGTTTATGTACATGGCATACTGTATAGCACATGTTATTTGTATGTCTATGCACTGTTCCATGCACTTTGTGTCCTATACTTTTTCATTGATTTCATTGGTACTGGTCTTCGAAGGCTAGCTCATCTAGATAAACATTGATTGATTTTATATTGGTCTTTACTTTTTTTGTTCCGTTTATGCCTCAAAGTCCCTTTTTGGAGGATTTGTTCTTGTATCCAGCATCTGCATTTGAGAAAAACCGATCTTTATATCTAGAAGAAGAAGAAAAGCAAGACAACAATGTCAATCATGCAAGACCAGCAGCAACAACAACAACTGTGGAAGCTTGCTATGGGCCCACTGCTATATGGGAAGGAGCCAGGAGTGGCCCACTGCTATAAGGGAAGGAGCCAGGAGTGCCAACGGGGGGGCTCAGCAAAAAGAATTTGATCGATCGGAAACAAAGTAACCAAAAACACAGCAAGGCATAATATATTAGTAGGCAGTAGCAATTACCTACCTTGGATCGAGTAAGGTAGCGATGCAGTAGAGTGGGTTTTTCTCCATGTCAGAGAAGCATTTCTGCAAAACAGCAAGCAATGTGTTCTTCATCATTTTAACACCTTGGTCCTCATCCATTTTTTTTCGATAACAATCTCTGTAGCACTGTGATTGCAGGAATTACATCTGAGGCAAAAGAATCTGAACAACTCACATGCCGAGTCAATTCTTCAAAGGGATCATCTTTTCCATGAGATTCCACTGATTTGCAGTGATAGTTGCAGGCAGCTCATGTTCTGACACATATACTCCAATGGCCAGCTTCTGCTCAATCAGAGACTGCAGCATGTAAGATGTACTGTTCCAGCGAGTCTGAACATCTTGTTGAAGTCTTTTCATGGGTTGACCAAGTTGGAGCTGAATATCTTGCAGCTGACAATATGCCAGGTTTGAATGTTTAAAGTGGCCAACTATTTTGCGCCCAACTCCCACAGCATCTATAATGCTGCGCTATGATAAAAGACCCTCTGAGACAGGCAGCTGCAGTGTATGTGCCACACATGAAGGACTCTGAAGACCAGCATCTTCCACACCTTTTTTCATATTCCTGGCATTATCCCAGACTACCACATGGACAGAACTTTTAGGAATGGCCCAAGTGTCAAGCATTTCTTCAAGTATGCTCGTTATAGCTTGGCCTGTGTGAGAGCCTTGAAATGTATTTGCTTTGAGCATGACTTGGTGAAGAGAGCAATTGCCATCAATCTATTGTGCAGTTAAGCTAATTACCGACACAGGACTTACACTACTGCTCCAAATGTCCGTGGTGAGACTGATAGCCTTTATGTCCTCCTGCAGCATTGGTAATGTGTTTCTTCACTGTGTTGTGTAATTGAGGCAAGATGACATCTGTGATTTAACGGCGACTGGGAATTTTGTACTTAGGCTCCAAAAGATTCAGAAGCCTGCAAAAACCCACATTGTCAACTATTGATAGTGGCTGATCGTTAGCGTGGACATGAGCTCCCCCTTTGTATACACAGAGCTGAAGAAAATATTTAATAAGTTTGCCTTCTCTTTGTCCCCAGTTACGCACTCTAGATTATTTTGTAAAGGGCCTACATGCTCAGACCATGTCCATAATGGGGGTGGTAGTGACACAGCCCCAAATGATCCACAATGGCTCAAAAGTGAAATGTGGTGTTGAGCGAACCCGGACTGTAACGTTCGGGTCCGTACCGAACTTTCGGGTGTCCGTGGCACGGACCCGGACCCGGACATTTCAAAAATCGTTCGGGTTCGGTCCGGGGCTTGCAATGTCAGGCCCAAGCGAGTTGTGGTGTAAAGTGAAAACTCGGTAACACCTAGTAAACCCCGACACAGTGATGGTGGGGGTAATACCTGTACCAGACTCGTACATCCGGGAAATGTTTTATTAGATCTCACGCATTGACCCCTGTTTCTCTTCCGTTTGAATAATTTATAAAAGAAGTCGAGACACATATGTTTCCCCCTCGAGTACAGGTGCGATTGCTAGTCGGTGATAGTTATCAACTGTTACACCCAAAAACGTCCGAAGACTTAGAAAACCTCGGA
>BLSH010186685.1:119867-142379 GCA_018402905.1 Glandirana rugosa
CTCCACATCCACCCCCCTTCCCGTTTTTTTACTTGATTTTAATTTATTTTCCCTATCCCCATTTATTTGTAGGGCACTTGCCCTAGTTTGAAGATGATTTTAGAACAGTTATATGGCTTCTACCATTAATTAATACTTTTCAGACACAGTTTGAAGATGATCCACATTCACCTCCATTTTTGCTTTTTTTATGTTTTTATTTTTTTAAAAATATTTACAGTTATTTCCCTGTCCCCATTTTTTTGTAGGGCACTTGCCCTACCCTTACCCCCATTTTACTTCCTTTTGCAGCCCTCTAGGGCTTTCCAGGACTTTGTTACAGCCATTTTTGTGCATAAAAGTTCGGGTCCCCATTGATTTCAATGGGGTTTGTTGTCCGTGCGATCGTTCGGGTTCCGTCCGGACCCAGACCCGGACTTTGTCCCGAAGTTCGGACGGACCAGCAGAACCCGAACTTCCAGAGGTTCGCTCAACTCTAGTGAAATGGTCCAGAAGTATTTAGACAGAATAAAGGTAGATAAAGCACCTGGACCAGATGGCCTCCATCCATTGATCCTATAGGAATTGAGCTCTGTCATTTCAAAGCCATTGGCCCTGATTTACTATACTTCCCAAATCTACTCCAGCAGTGCCTTAAAGTAACTCCCAATTAAAGGCAATTACGACTTCAACTCTCACAAACTGGAGTAAATCTACTCACATGAGAACTCTATTTGCCTGGGAAGATGCCTCTCAGATCAAATGTTCTAAGCGCTGGATGTCAGCTGCGATTGAACTTGTGGTTTCAGATTTCCTCCATTTAATGCTTGTATGCAAGTTCATTGCCATAAAAAAAACATTACCACCCCCTCTCTCTAATTTTAACAGCCTTAGCCCTAGGGGACATGTATGAATAGAAAAAAAAGTTTATAATTTGATTGTTTTTTTTCAGGAGCAGTGGTTTTAGTAATGGTTAAAGTGAAATAAAAAACAAAAAAAACCCACAAAATATTCCTTTAACCACTTCAGCCCCGGAAGGATTTCACGCTTTAGGGCCAGTGCACTTTTTGCGATTCGGCACTGCGTTGCTTTAACTGACAATTGCGCATTCATGCAACATTGTACCCAAACGAAATTTGCGTCCTTTTTTATCCACAAATAGAACTTTCTTTTGGTGGTATTTGATCTCCTCTGCGTCATTTCTGATCGCCGCTATAAATAAAAAAAAGCAACAATTTTGCAAAATAACCAGTCTTTCTTCCTTTTTGCTAAAATACAAATCCAATAAAAAAAATATAAAAAACATTTTATTTCATCGGTTTTGGCCAATTTATATTCTTCCTCATATTTTTGATTTAAAAAATCGCAATATGCGTTTATTGATTGGTTTCCGCAAAAGTTGCCGTGTTTACTGATGATGAAAATTCATTTGTGGGGTTTTTTTTTTTTTTACTTTTTACTAGTAATGGCGGTGATCTGCAATTTTTAGTGGTACTGCTATATTGCGGCAGACATGTCGCACCATTTAGGCACTTTTTTTGGACCATTGGCATTTATGCAGCGATCAGTGCTATAAAAATGCACTGCTTACTGTAGAAATGCCATTGGCAGTGAAGGGGTTAACCTGGAGGGGGCTCTGTAAGGGTTAACTGTGTTCCCTAGGCATGTTCTAACTGTATGGGGGCTGGGATGGCAGGGGGAGGGGAGTGATCACGGCTTCCATATACAGGAAGCCTGTGATCACCGTCCTTCCCCCTCTGTCAGAACGGAGATCCTTGTTTACATACACGGACCTCCATTCTTTCACTGTGGGGGGGGCAATTGCAGGGTAGCCGGCAGAAATAGAGTCCACACTACCTGCTCCCTGGTCTCCGGTGGTGCGCGCACGCTCTCAATGCTAGTTATCGTAGCCGCCGTCAGGTGATGGCGGTTTGCGATAACAAATCACTTTGCCGCTGTCAGGCGGGTGGTCGGCAAGTAGTTAAATATCGTGCTTGGGGGTCCCCTTAGTATGGATCTCTGTGATGTTTAGAACAGTGCCACCGCAAAATTACATTTGTAAAGGAAAAACTGACATTTAAAATCGGTTGTGGCTGGAATGTATTGCTGGTTCCCTGCAATATAGATAAAGATCATTGAAAAAGCATTGTGTTGAGGGTCCCCCCCCCCCAGTCCATACCAGGCCCTTCGGGTCTGGTATGAATTTTAAGGGGAATCCCACGCCAAATTTAGAAAAAATGGTGTTGGTGTCCCCCAAAATCCAAACCAGACCCTTATCCGAGCATGCAGCCCTGGCATGGCGGGGGGGACGAGTGAGCGTGCCCCCTCCAAACCTTATCAGGCCACATGCCCTCAAGATGGGGAGGGTGCTTTGGGGTCTGGTTTGCATTCTGGGGGGACCCCAATGCCATTTTCCCAAAATTTGGCATGGGGTTCCCCTTAAAATCCATACCAGACTTGAAGGGCCTGGTATGGACTTTGCGAGGGACCCCTACCAAAAATTTGTGTTTAATTTTGGAATGGAGTTCCTCTTAAAATCTATGCTAAACCCTTATCTGAGCGTGCATGCACTGCATATAGTCTACACAGTGGTGTAGTGGTTAACACTTTCGCCTGGGAGCAAAAGGGTCACTGGTTCAAATCCCAACCACAACACTACCTGCCTGGAGTTTGCATGTTCTCCCTGGGTCTGCGTGGGATTTCTCCTGGTACTCTGGTTTCCTCTCACACTCCAAAGACAGGTAGGTAAATTAGACACTGTTTAAACTGGCCCTAGTATATGTATGATTGTGAGTTAGGGACCATAGATTGTAAGCTCCTTGAGGGTAGGGACTGATGTGAATGTACAATATATATGTAAAGCAACAGCACTATACAAGTACCTGCAATAAATAAATACATTGAGTGCGATGTATTATATATACCGTACATATATATTCCTATGCCGCTGCCTAACCTTTTGCTATCTCCGCAAAAGTTTTCACTATATTCGGCCACTGTGTAAGTGGCATTATATAGTGTGGTCATGGACTCCGACTCGTTGAGCAATGATTGGCCAAAGGCACCCTGCCTTTGGCCAATCATGGCTCTCACAGCAGAGTATGCTGTGATTGGCCAAAGCACGCAGGTCATGTGCGTGCTTTGGCCAATCAGTGGGCGGCATTCCCCCACAATTTCACTGCATTATGGGTCACTCAAATTTCCCATGAGCACCCCATCATGTTCAGGATTCGGCAACCCCAAGTCGAACATACTTTTGACTCGAGTTGGGGGACCATCCCTATTGACCATGGATGTACACTGCGAGACACTTTTTTAACATAAAAGATTGGACAAAAAATGTCCCACTTTTTTAGGTAAATGGGTATGATGTACCCAATACCCATTCACATGGGGGGGGGGGCAGGATCTGGTGGCCCCTTTGTTAATGAGGGCTTCCACATTTAGATCAGCCCGGTTGTCGGGAAGAGGCCCTTGTCCCCATCAACATAGGTACAAGATTCTTTGGGGTGGGGTAGCACAGAGCCCCCCTCACCCCAAAGCACACACCCCCTCATGTTAAAGGCATGTGGCCTGGTTTTGTCCAGGAGGGGGACAGGCCCTCACTTGTCCCCCCATCCTGACCTTCAGGCTGCATGCTCAGGAAGGGTCTGGAGTTTGGGGGGATCCCCCGCCGTTTTGTAATAAAATTTGGAGTGGGCTTCCCCTTAAAATCCATCCCTGAGCCAAAGGGCTTGGTATGGATTGGGGGGGACAATACATTATAGCCGCAAGCAAGTTGAAATTACATTTTTGATCAATGTAGGGGAGAATGTGGGAGCTATATGTGGTATGGGTGGGGTTTATTGATTTATTTGGCGTCACCACACAATTGCTTGCAGCCCATGTGCACACAGCACTTCCTGTTTCCAGCCACACTACACTTCCTGCTGATGTATATCTGTAAGGACTATGCAAATATAAATGAGAATATGACTTATCAGTGCTGGTTCACACTAGTGTGATGCGGGAACCCTGCGAATCCACTGCGGGTTCATGCATCACACCCAACTTGGACAGTTCACACTGCCATATGCAAACTGCTGGGTGTGTCAATGGGATGCTAATAACACCCCCAAATCAGTTTGCAGATCGCACTGAAAATTCGGACAGGAATTGGATTGCATGGATGTGAACACCCATGTGATCTGATTCTGCTGCGTAACAAAAAAAGGGTCCTGTGTGAGTGTGGTCAGGATGCGATGTGAATTCAGCCATACTATGTGTATGGCTGAATTTGCAGAGCACAGATCGCATGTGATTTGCACTGTGGTGCGAATCACATCCGATCTCAGACACCGCAACAGTGTGAACCGGCCCTAAGGAAGGTAATCCACTTCCCCAAAACCACCACCCCCCAAAACGAATGAGAAAAGTAAGTTACACAAGAGAACAACAACAAGCAAAATCAATTTCCTTTTATTTTGCAGCAGAAACCCAAGTACATATTTACTGGCATTAAAGTATTTGCAGTATATACACATTTATCAAAACAGTTAGCAATTGGGTTCAATGGGCCCTGCTCATAGGAGCTTACAATCTAAAATTGGACTAAACCTTACAGTGGACACATCTTTACTTTCACCGTGCATAACCGCCCACACATTTCATAAAATGACTAAATACCCACATGACATTATTAGCTGCAAAATTACAGAAAGATAATTAACAGTCATTCTAACAAAGCATTACAACATAATATTAAAAAATGCACATATTAAACCAAGAACATTGGTTAGTATTTTCTCCTAGAAAAATGCATGGTAAGACAAACAATGCACACCCCAATTGGACAGCATGGTAAAATCAAGCCACTTTTGATGGTCAAAATGCACAATAATTTCAGCAAACAGCTCTAGTAAAACATTTGTCATTAGCAAAATATCATTCCTTCCACAAAAACCACAACAAACCTGACCCCTCGTCAGGTTAAATCAACACCCTCTACTGTAGTGCCTTATATAAGCTAGCACTGACACATGCCCAATAGAAGTACATGCCCACCAGTATCTTTCAATCTGTCTTTTCACCTGAGAGTCTGCAATACCTAATACTATTTGCTGTGTTAACCCTTGGCTATGTTCATCAGATCAGTATAATTCCAGGACAAAATTCTAAAGCCTCGTACACAGGGTTCGATGATCGTATACAATAGGTCATACGAATGACCATTGTATGCTAATCTGACTGTTAGTACGCGCAATTAGAACAGCCGAAGTACTACGGTCGTACAACAGCAGTTGTATGAGCAAACTAGAAACTTTGGTAGTACCAACAAGCGGTAATACGACCGTTGTATCGAGTGTACAGAGAAGTAGGTCCAACAAGTTGTACTGTGCAAAACACGCATGCTCAGACTTCAGGAACGGCCATGCACCTGAAACGTTCATAACACGTCACTACATTCGGCTTGGTCGTACGATCGTGTAGTGCATGTCAGTATGCAAGTTACATTATCCAACATACGATTTGGTCCGTTCGGTCGTACGACCGTCGAACTGTGTGTACGAGGCTTAAGTCAGTGATTATCAACCCTGTCCTCAAGTACCCCCAACAGGTCATGTTTTCAGGCTATTATTTTGCACAAGTGATTTTATCAGTTTCACTGCCTTAGTAATTACCACAGTTGTTTCATCTGAGGGAAATCCTGAAAGCATGACCTGTTGGGATGCCTTGAGGACTGAAGTTGAGAAACACTGATCCAAGCAACAGTTTTCTAACCAGATGCACCTGTGCAGTGTAAACCCTACAATTTGAAATGTCCAAGTCCCTGACTGCAATGAGCTTCCAATTTAAAGTCCCAAAATAACTTGCTTACATTACAGACTATTTGGACAAGAGACAAAGAAAATGCCAGCTTGTCTTTGGATTGTGGTAAGAAACCCAACCGGGGGTTTATTATAAATTTCAACACAAGTATTAGCATATCCGGTATGTGAACCAGCAACCTCTAGGGTGCCAGGTGGATTTTCTAGCCACTTAGCTAGTGAGCACAAGTGTTGTTTATCACTGTGGTGTGAACCAGCCCTAAGTCCATAGCTATGCTCAGTATCACAAGACAAGCAAATGTTTCAGTTATTTGGTGGACCATGGGATCCGGGTCCACCACTCAAGGCTGCCCTTAGTGCTCTCCGTTGGACTCATCACCAATCATACCACACCCCATTCATCATTCTTCCATTTATTTGATTTGGACTTGTAATTACCAGAGTCATCATCATTCCACATCGCAGGACGGTACATATTTCTATATAAATATTTTTTGTTTTTATCATAGCACTGTACCTATGCTTATTGATTTGCGCCCCATCACTTGTCTTCTTATTGTATGCTCAGTATCACAAGTAATATACAATAGATTTTCCTAAGTATTGGAAAATGTGCCTTTACACACACATGAACTACAGGGTGGGCCATTTATATGGATACACCTTAATAAAATGGGAATGGTTGGTGATATTAACTTCCTGTTTGTGGCATATTAGTATATGTGAGGGGGGAAACTTTTCAAGATGGGTGGTGACCATGGTGGCCATTTTGAAGTCGGCCATTTTGAATCCGACTTTTGTTTTTTTCAATAGGAAGAGGGTCATGTGACACATCAAACTTATTGTGAATTTCACAAGAAAAACAATGGTGTGCTTGGTTTTAACGTAACTTTATTCTTTCATGAGTTATTTACAAGTTTCTGACCACTTATAAAATGTGTTCAATGTGCTGCCCATTGTGTTGGATTGTCAATGCAACCCTCTTCTCCCACTCTTCACACACTGATAGCAAACCGCAGGAGAAATGCTAGCACAGGCCTCCAGTATTCATAGTTTCAGGTAATGCACATCTCGTATCTTCACAGGATAGACAATTGCCTTCAGATGACCCCAAAGATAAAAGTCTAAGGGGGTCAGATCGGGAGACCTTGGGGGCCATTCAACTGGCCCACGATGACTAATCCACTTTCCAGGAAACTGTTCACCTAGGAATGCTCGGACCTAACACCCATAATGTGGTGGTGCACCATCTTGCTTGAACTATGATGCCGGTGATAGGGAATTGCTAGCCATCAAGTCGGCTTTGGAGGAATGGCGGTACCTCCTGGAAGGAGCAGCTCACCCAGTATTGGTTTTTACTGACCATAAAAACCATAAAAAAACCATATGCTGTGAAGATGCGAGATGTGCAGCACCTGAAACTACGGATACTGGAAGCCTGTGCTAGCATTTCTCCTGCGGTGTTGCTATCAGTGTGTGAAGAGTGGGAGAAGAGGGTTGCATTGACAATCCAACACAATGGGCAGCACATTGAACACATTTTATAAGTGGTCAGAAACTTGTAAATAACTCATGAAAGAATAAAGTTACATTAAAACCAAGCACACCATTGTTTTTCTTGTGAAATTCCCAATAAGTTTGACGTGTCACATGACCCTCTTCCTATTGAAAAAACAAAAGTCGGATTCAAAATGGCCGACTTCAAAATGGCTGCCATGGTCACCACCCATCTTGAAAAGTTTCCCCCCTCACATATACTAATGTGCCATAAACAGGAAGTTAATATCACCAACCATTCCCATTTTATTAAGGTGTATCCATATAAATGGCCCACCCTGTATAATGGCAGCCCAGGGTTCAGTATAGAGTTGGGCCACCATTTGCAGCTATAACAGCTTGAAATCTTCTGGGAAGGCTGTCCATAAGGTTTAGGAATGTGTCTATGGGAATGTTTGACCATTCTTCTAGAAGTGCATTTGTGAGGTCAGGCACTGATGTTGGATGAGAAGGCCTGGCTCACAGTCTCTGCTGTAATTCAGCCAAAAGGTGTTCTATCGGATTGAGGTCAGAACTCTGTGCAGGCTAGTCAAGTTCCTCCATACCAACCTCCCTCATCCATGTCTTTATGGCTTTGCTTTGTGCACTGGTGCGCAGTCATGTTGGAACAGGAAGGGGCCATCAAAAAACTGTTCCCACAAAGTTGGGAGCATGAAATTGCCCAAAATGTCTTGCTGATGCCTTAAGAGTTCCCTTCACTGAAACTAAGGGGTCAAGCCCAACCCCTGAAAAACAACCCCACACCATAATCCCCCCTCCGCCAAATGATTTGGACCAGTGCACAAAGCAAGATCCATAAAGACATGGATGAGTGGGTTTGAGGTGAGGAACATGACTGGCCTGCACAGAGTCCTGACCTCAACCAGATAGGACACATTTTGGCTGAATTAGAGCGGGGATTGTGAACCAGGCCTTCTAATCCAACATCAGTGCCTGACTTCACAAATGCACTTCTGGAAGAATGGCCAAATGCTTCCATAGACAAACATCCTAAACCTTATGGACAGCCTTCCCAGAAGAGTTGAAGCTGTTATAGTTGCAAAGGGTGGGCCAACTCAATATTGAACCCTATGGACTAAGACTGGGATGCCATTAAAGTTCATGTGCATGTAAAGGCAGGCATCCTCATTGCCTAGCTAGTATAACTAATATATCTGGCAAGATTTGCAATGGTGGTGGAACCCTCCTACACATAAATACTACATTTAGACAGAGGCCCTGAGTCATGTTTAACAACATAGAGAGTACAAACAACATCTCTACATGAAATGACATGCTTGGGAATTGAACTCAGGGCGCCTGCAATGGTAGATAGAATCTATGAGATTCTCAACATGAAATGGATTTATTTGATAAAGTAACAATTGCACCATTAGAATGAATGGTTGAAACTTGCACTTGGCAAAATAACTCTCCTCTTCACTCCCAAAAAATGTGTGTAAAATAACTCTCATTTTGGTATTTACTAACTACTCAAGGAATTACTCCATGAGAGTTATTTTGAGAGTTGTTTTGTGTCTGAGCATGCTCAGTTGTGCTCAGCTGTGCTCTGTGCCTAGGACTAAGGAGGCGAGGAATTTATCTTTTCAGACTTTTTAAGATATTTCATTGTAGAAATCACTTTTTCACACAGTTTAAAAGCAGATTATCTTTAAACAATATACCACATATTTTAGTACAATTTAGGGGATCAGATCATGCTCCAAACATTATTTCTATTTGCACAACTCCAGGTCTGGACTGGAGTAAGGAGTTGGGAGTTATCTGTGACCTGGGAGCTATAGTGAATTCCATTTTGAGTGTAAATCTACTCCAGAGCTATTGTGAATACAGTTTTAGCTCTATTTAGCACCATTTGCCATTTTTGGGAGCTAAATAGCTCTCAGGAGTAAATTTACTCCACTGAGCACTTTAGTAAATAAACCCCATTGTATCTAATTTTTAGGGACTCCTTAATGACTGGAATAGTACCACTGCATTGGCGTAGGGACAATGTGGTGCCCATATTTAAAAAGGGATCAAAGTCTTTACCAAGTAACTATAGGCCTGTTAGTTTTTAATTTCTATACTGTAGCTAGGAAGATACTGGATAGTTTAATAAAAGACCACACAGATGAGTTCTTGTTGGAAAAAAATGTTTTAAGCAACAGACAGCACGGCTAATGTGTAAGGTAAAGTCTACAGGCTTGGAAATATCAGTTTGAAAATGTATAAAAAGCTGGCTAAAAGACCAAATTCAGAGAGTGGTGGTTAACGATTCTTACTCTCAATGGTCTAAGGTTATCAGCGGTGTACCCCAAGGTTCAGTGTTGGGACCTTTACTTTTCAATATATTTATAGATGATATAGGGTCTGGCATTAAAAGTACCATTTCAGTATTTGCAGATGACACCAAGCTATGTAGTGGAATAACGTCCTTACAGGATGTCTCCAACTTACAAGCAGACCTCAATGCACTAATTGGGCGAATATGTGGCAAATGAGGTTTAATATTGATAAATGTAAAGTTATGCATTTGGGGGCTAAGAATATGCATGCATTATACATACTAGGGGGAGTACAACTGGGGGAATCCATAGTGGAGAAGGATCTGGGGGTTTTGTTAGATCACAAGCTTAATAATGGCATGCAATGCCAAGCTGTGGTTTCCAAAGCAAGCAAAATCCTTTCCTGTATTAAGAGAGGTATGGACTCCAGAGCTAGAGACATCATTTTGCCCCTTTACAAATCATTAGTAAGACCTCATCTGCAATTTGGGCACCAGTTCTCAAAAAGGATATTGGGTAACTGGAGAAAGTGCAGAGAATGCAAACTAAAAGAGGCATGGAGGAGCTCAGCTATGAGGAAAGATTAGAGGAATTCAATTTATTCTCTCTTGAAAAGAGGAGATTAAGGGGGGGTATGATCAACATGCACAAATACATAAGCGGTCCATATAGTGAACTTGGTGTTCAGTTACTTACTTTAAGGTCATCACAAAGGACAAGGGGGCACTCTTTACGTCTAGAGGAAAAAATATTTAATCTCCAATTACAGAAAGGTTTCTTCACAGTTAGAGCTGTGAAAATGTGGAATAGACTCCCTCCAGAGGCAGTTTTGGCCAGCAAGGTAGATTGCTTTAAAAAAGGCCTGGATTCTTTCCTTAATGTAAATAGTATAAATTGGTACTAACATTTTTAGGTAAAGTTGATCCAAGGTGAATCTCATTGCCTCTCAGGGGATCGGGAAGGATTTTTTTTCCCCCGCTATAGCAAATTGGATCATGCTTTGCTGGGGTTTTTTGCCTTCCTCTGGATCAACTGTGGGTGAAGGATTGTATATGGGATGGTATGATTATATATAATGTTTCTATTTTTTTGGTTGAACTAGATGGACTTGTGTCTTTTTTCAACCTGACTAACTATGTAACTATGTAAAGGAAAGGGTGCACATTGCATACACATGCTGTGCTGTGGATGAGGTGTTGAATCTCCAGCAGCCTCTTGCTATGAGTGAAGTGGAGAAGGGCGATGAATGCAGTGCCATGAAGAGCTTAAGCCTAGCCATTGGCAGATAAAGCTGCAGTACAGCCTAATAGCCTAGTTATGAGCAAGTGGCCATAAGCGCCCTGGGCCCATGCAGCAGCAGCATCTTCTGTATCCAGGCGTAGTCGTAGGGGATGCATACCTTTAATCTGCATATTCCATTGAAGCAGTGTATGTTTATCGGTTTGTCTGTTTTTTTCTTGACGTCCTCCCGTGCATGAGCTGCTGGCACGCCCCCCTGTGGGGCATGCATGGTGTGCTCTGTGATAACTGAGTCAATGAGACTCGGCTGATCACAGATCCTGGTCCCTTACCACGTGATCAGCTGTCAGCCAATGACAGCTGATCAGGTGATGTAAACAAAAGATCGGTAATTGGATTTTTTTCTCCTCACACTGACAGAGTCACCACCGCATCATCTGTGCCCACCAATTCCACCTGCCAGTGCATTTCAGTGCCGCCAATCAATGCCCACCAGTGCCACCTATGAATGCCCACCAGTGCATCATCATCAGTGTCACCTATCAGTGCCGCCTATCAGTGTCACCTACCAGTGCCCTTCAGTGCCACCTATAAGTGCCCTACAGTGCCGCCCATAAGTACCCATCAGTACCACCTCTCAGTGCCCACCAGTGCTGCCTCATCAGTGCCCACCAGTGCCACCTATCAGTGCCCATCAGTGCAGCCTCATCACCATACCTCAGTGAAGGAGAAAAATTACCTGTTTGCAAAATTTTATAACAAACTATAAAATGTTTTGTTTACAAAAATTTCAGTATTTTTTAATTTTTTTAGGAAAAAATAAAAACCCCAGTGATGATTAACTACCACAAAAAGAAAGCTCTATTTGTGGGGGAAAAACAATAAAAATGTCATATGAGTACAGTGTCACATGACCGCGCAATTGTCATTCAAAGTGTGATGGTGCAGAAAGCTTAAAATTGTCCTGGGCAGGAAGGGGGTTTAAGTGCCCAGTAAGCAAGTGGTTAATTACCATTGAAGTGCCATTAACCAGTTGCCGCCTGCCCAATGTCATATGATGGCGGAGTGGTGGGGCTCTTGTTCTGGGTGGACGTCACACGACGTCGCCCCAGAGGGGGCACGCAGTGCAGCGATTGCAGCCACGCCGTGTTCATACAACACAGAGTAACCCTGATCTCTGTAAAGAGCCAATGTCGCAGCTCTTTAACCATGTGATCAGCTGTGTCCAATCACAGTCGGCCACATGTAAACAGGGAAGTGCCAGTATCCATCTCTCATCGCCTCACACTGACAGAGGGGAGACCAAGACAAGTAATCAGGGCACTGATCATCAGTGTCCTGATAACATTAAAGCGCCAGCAGGGCCCAATCAGTGCCACCAGTTAGTGCCCACCAGTGCAACCAATCAGTGCCCATTAGTGATGCCAGTCAGTGCTGGCTTTCAGTGCCTGCACATCAGTGCTGCCCATCAATGCCGCCTATCAGTACTCAACAGTGCCACATATCTGTGCCACCTATCAGCACCCATAAGTGTGGCATATTAGTGCCTCTTCATCAGTGCTGCCTCCTCAGTGCCTCCTTATCAGTGCCCATCAGTGCAGCCTATCAGTGCCCATCAGTGCAGCCCCATCAGTGAAGGAGAAAATTAGTTTTTGTCAGTACATTTTGTAAAAAAAGTAAGAACTTTTTTTTCAAGTTTAGTAAAAAATAAAAAACCCAGCAGTGGTTAAATACCACCAAAAGAAAGCTCTATTTGTGTGAAGAAAATGATAAAAATGTCATAAGGGTACAGTGTTACATGACCACGCCATTGTCATTCAAAGTGCGACAGCGCTGAAAGCTGAAAAATGGTCTGGGCAGGAAGAGGATAAAAGTGCCCAGTATTGAGGTGGTTAAAAAAAACAAATGTCCTCATATCCAATTATTTTCTCTAACCAAAGTGGTGGCGCACAAGACAACAATATATTTTTTTTAAATAGTGACAACGAGTTCAGGGAGAAGATCCTCTGCTAGCTGTCACTAGATCCAGTGGATCAGTGAGATGCTACTGGAGTGGGAACATGTTACATGCTCCACCATGCTCCATGCTAAAAATGGGTGGAACCTGTAACATGTTCCTAAAAGGTGAACTTATCCTTTAACCACTTACCTACCGGGCACTGTCACCCCCTTCCTGGCCAGATCAATTTTCAGGTTTCAGTGCTGTCACATTTTGAATGGCAATTACTCAGTCATGCAACACTGTTTCCATATGACATTTTTAGCACACAAGCAGAGCTTTCTTCTATCTGGTATTTAATCACCTCTGGGGGGGTTTATTTTTTACTAAAAAAAAAAAAAGTCTGGAAATTTTGAAAAAAAAGGTTTTCTTAGCTTCTGTCCGTAACTGACAGGCGGCACTGATGAGGAAGCACTGATAGATGGCATTGATGGACACTGATGAGAACTGGTTGGCACTTATGGGGCTGCATTGATAATCATGGCATTGATTATCAGTGTAGATGTCCCCTGTGAGGATTGCCAGTTACCAGCTCAATTCTCCTCCCACTGTCACAGTGTTTGAGGAAAAGACTGCCGATAACGACAAGGCTGTTTACACAGTGATCAGCTGTGATTGGACACATGATTGATCCAGGGCCTTCTTTATTATTGATTGGACCTTGGGCAAACATTTTCTTGGGCTCCCCCTATGAAATCTTGCTCTCCATCCCAACATCCCAAAAAACAAATAAACATGCACTTATCTCAAAAACTTTAATAATGTAAAGGTAAAGAACTGGTCCACACTCACTGATTACTTGCTAGAGGTTACTGCACATCCTTACCTCTCACTGTTTGATTGCTAGAGGTTACTACACATCATTACTGCTAACTGATTGGTTGTTATAGGTTACTGCATATAATTACTGCTAACTGATTGGTTGCTATAGGTTACTGCTTATCATTAGAGTATGCGGCGCTAATATTGGTTAATAAAAGTGATGTGGAAACAGTTCATAAAGTTCATCAAAATGAATAGAGATTCATATTCTGGAAACTTTAGAAATCCAGTGGTCCAATATAATTAGATGAAGTGCCCACTCACCAGCTCTCCATGCTGTCTCGGCTAAGAGAACAGCTAAAGCATTAATGATGGAATATCTAGGGTACTCCAAATTACAGACACGTCTCCTCCTTCACGATATCTCCAGGTAGTAGAAAAAATCATATATCATAGTGCAGTATGTCCATAGAGACAATATTATAAAGTGCAACAAACACAATCCATCAAAGCTCCCATGCAAAAGAACAAAGGTGACTTCATGTGAATGAACCACCACCACACAGAATGCACACTCACCAGAAGTATACTTGGAAAAAACATGTGTGGACACTCTCTGTAGATAAGGTCCCCATGGTGGGTCTCCATTCTCATAGAACACCAAGATATCCACAGGTCTCCAGATTCATAGAGGAACAGGTGGCCATAGAATCACCAGAAACCCAGAAATTACCCAAATAAAACAAAAAGTGGCAACATAGTGTAATCCGTGCACAATTTATTAAAAACAGTAAAGCCAGCCTTGACATTGAAAATGCATAAGAACAAATGACTTACATGATAGGCACCGCCATATGCACACAGGCAATGACGGTGCTGGTGTCACAAAGCTAAAAGCAAGTTAGCAAGTCCCAGAAGTGTTGTTGGTCCTAGAGGAGGAGCACTCTTAGCACCGCTCCATAGAACTGCAGAAAATGCAACTGTCTATATAAAACAATGTAGCGGCCGACGATTGCAGGCAGTGTATGGGCCTATTTCATTGTAGGGGCCTGGAGCTGCCGCTCCAATAGCCCCTACATTAATCCGGCCCTGCTACCTAGCATCCCTGGGTTACTTCTGCCCAGGGACTCAGCGCATGCGTGCTGTGGGCGGCGGTGGCATCATTACAGTGTAGAAATTCAATCAGAGGTCAGTACTGTTAATTTGGGTTTTCTCTGTGGGCAGCTTTCAGCAGTTTCCCAAATGCTGTGTGCAATCATCACAGGTATATGCACTGCAATAACACCTTTGTGTGCTGCCTTGGTGTGATTCTATCACCTGTGCAGGTTGGCTGTCTGTGCAGTTCACACTGTAGATGTATCACTGCCTCCTACCATGTGGCCAGCCCTTGCATAGAAGGTATGAGAGGTTGTTTAACCCTTTTCTTTTCCTCGCTTGCCTGGGCACTCCTTTTGGTTTTTAACTCTTTTCTTTCTACCATATTTTGTCAATCTGACCTAGAAGAGTCCTTCTAGGTCAGATTGACAATACACAGAATGGAAGAGTAAGACTTCATTAGGTCACAACATCAACATTCTTCTTCAGATTTAGTCATCATAAGTCACCGTCAAGCTGTAGCTCTGAAGCTCTGAATCCTTCTCTAGGCGCCGCACCCATCGCCATGTCAGCCACCCCAAGAAAGGAGCCTGCTGGTAATGCAGGATTTAGGTCCCAGAGGGCAAGTCTCTGTGTGTGCCATACTATGCCCGAGTGGTTGGAGAAAAGGATGGTGATTTCCAGCAAATGGAATCTCTGGTGATGGGCGTGATGCCAGGATCCCTTAAAGAGTGGGGTACAAGCCACACGCAATGTCCAACAGCGGCGTATTTTCATGCTAGGATGGGCAGGAAGAACTGGAACTGTCCCAACCAAGCCATCCATCTATGAAGACCTCAGAAAGTGAGGCAGAGGGAGAGTCACTTTTACACATGTGCAGAGCGAAAAAAATTGTTTAGATAGGTTTTTTTTTTCATTTGTTTAATTCGTTTACGGAATCATTTTCTTTTATTTATTTTCAAATTGATTCGAAAAGTTTTTGAATCAATTTCAGATAGTTTTAGAATTTGAATCATTTTTGAATTTGAACAGTTTTCAAATAGTTTTCCAATTTCCAAGGAGAATAGGGTGGAGTGGAAAGTGGAGGAATAGAATGGAAAATGATAGAATACAATAGAGGCGAATATAGCAGAAAATCAAAGAATATAATGTGGCGGAGTGGAACAGAGCTATTTTACTCTGTTGTATTCTATTCTTTTGTTTTCTGTTATAGTCGTTTATAGTCTATTGTTTTTTTTCTGTTCTATTCCTTTGTTTTCTATTCTATTTTGTTCTCTTTGGAAATTGGAAAACTATTCAAATGCGAGAATTTTTCGAATTTGAAAACTTTTCAAATTCCAATTTGAAAACTTTTAGAATTCGAAAAGTATTTGAAAACGATTTGAAAATTATTTGAATTCAAATTTCGTCCGAATTTTTTTCTAGTTATTTCAGATTTGTTTAAATTCGGTACTAGTGTAATTGGGAAATTTGGATATATCCGAATTTCCTAAAAATTAAAATTTGTCTGAATTTTAATTCGGAATGAAATGAACTGCACATGTCTAGTCACTTTGCCCTTGTAGTGACTTTGGTCAAGGCAATGAAGGGAGCATTTACATGGGTAGAACCTGTAGAGTCTCCTGCAAAGCAAGAGGAAGTTCCTTAAACACCTCTAGAGAGAACATTCTGATTTCCCATTCCTAACAGAACTAAGGGACATCATTTTGGATGAGTGGAGCAAGGTCGTGAGGTATACCTCCTTTCTGAGCAAGATGGCCAAGCTTTATCCATTCAGGGACAAGGATGTGATGCATCAAAAGGCTGCCTCTCTAATTGTTGAAACTTTGATGAGGCAAGCAAGTATGTCGCTCTTCCTTGGAAGATGCAGTGATTGGCCTGAAAGTTGGACTGGTCTCTGGTGGCCATGTTTAAAGCGTTGAAAATGTAGAAGAAGAATGTGGACACAATAATCAAAACATTTTCAGATGAAGCAGCCAAAAACTTGGTAGTTCAGGAGCCGGAGCTGGTGGTAGTTTCTATGATGAGGCTTCATTTGAAATCATCCACATAGTAGTGATGCTCTCACTAGCTACGGCTAAGTGAATGCTATGGTCCTGGCCTTGGCTTGCTGATCCTGCCTCTAGCAGGCGTGGTGGAAGATCCCGTTGAGAGATCTTCATCAAGTTGGAAACAAGCTGAATAGCATCATAACCCAGGCCTCAGTTGACAAGTCGGGGTTTTGCCTCAGGGCTGGTGCCTGCTAGGCCGAAAGATGACATAGTATAGAAGACAAAGTTCAGAGCGTGCGGGGGTCACACGCTTTTACAGACCAGGTCAGGATTTTAGAAAGAGCTGGTGAAGTGGCCAGATATCCCCACAAATGTCTGCTAAGAGAACCTGACCTAGGTATCTGAGAAGCTGAGCTTGGGCTTCAGACTGTTGGAATGTCAAAGTGGTCATTTCAGGACAAGCATGATCCTTCATCTCAGACAGGGTAAATAGGCATATACTCTTGTATTTATATTGGCATTCATAAGGTGGGTACTAAGTAATGTATTGTGTATTCCATCTATAAATGCTAGCTGCGCCTTATCATCTGTATTCAATACTATGTTCACAAAACAATGCACATAAAGCAATGCTCATATCACAATAAAGTGCAATATATACAACAGCAAGATTCACTGCAATAAATTCAATGTCCAACGCCTGTGTTGATCATTAACATTGCTAAAATTCAATCAGTTTATGACATCAGGGGTGATCGTCCCAATTTTTTTCAATATTAAGGATCCACTGTTCTTTAAAATGAATCCCACATCTGAAGGGTTAACTGTTGTAGCTACTCCCAAGTTTATGGTGATTTATCCACACCTTCTCGTCCCCACAGCTGTCCCTTTGGGTCCCCACTTACCAGAATGCTGGTCTTTTGCACCTTCTTTCCCCACCAAGGTCAAGAAAGTGAGTGGATGAGAGAGAGACTTACAAGCTGTGCAACAAGTGTAAGCTCTCAGACAAACTGAGACACAGGCTGCTTACCCCCTGTGTGGCCTGCCTTGCACCCCCTACTTGGAAGAGCCTAGCCCCTGCATGGGCCCAAAAACTAGCGATTATTGAAAATTGAATGTACTGATTTAATTTGGGCAAAGAGCTTTTTGGCAAAACATGGTAGCGCACACCATTGCCACAAACAGTATTTTTTGCTCAACAACAGGTCAACGAAAACACGGCTGACTGAAATAACCCATACGGAAGCTGTGCAGGAGAACAGCTGAGGAACACTCAGTGATCCCTAAGGGGAAAGAAGGCGCAAAAGACCAACGTTCTGGTAAGTGGGGACCCAAAGGTACAGCTGTGGGGATGAGAAGGCGTGGATAAATCACCATAACCTTGGGAGTAGCTACAACAGTTAACCCTTCAGATGTGGGATTCATTTTAAAGAACAGTGGATCCTTAATATTGAAAAAAATTGGGACGATCACCCCTGATGTCATAAACTGATTGAATTTTAGCAATGTTATTGATCAACATAGGCGTTGGACATTGACTTTATTGCAGTGCATCTTGCTGTTGTATATATTGCACTTTATTGTGATATGAACATTGCTTTATGTGCATTGTTTTGTAAACATAGTATTGTATACAGATGATAAGGCACAGCTAGCATTTATAGATGGAATACACAATACATTACTTAGTATCCACCTTATGAATGCCAATATAAATATGATCTAAACAAATATAGCAGCAGCCAACCGAATAGCATAACGTATATATGTAAAATATACAAAAAACTCATACATAAAGAATACATTTTGAGTGCTGGGTACAGGGGTAAATTTCCTATAGCCTCTGAAAGATATAAATTACATATAAGCTTGTATTATGTAAAGTCTCTGGTGTCGCAAAGTGCTGCTGTGCCAATCCCAGATTTCAGGGCATGTACTTGCACCTCTTTATGGTCATGAAGAAGAACAGCGTGCAGAGGTCAGTTATAGACCTCACGCACCTAAAACAATTTTTATCAAAAGGAGAAGTTTATGATGGGGACTTTGTCTCAGATCCTTAGGGGGTCCAGGCAGGTGACTGGCTCATTTTCATAGACCTAAGATGCTCACTTGCATCGTTACTTGAATGACCTTCTCCTACTATCCCAAGATAGAGGGCAGCTGCTGGAGCCCAGAGCTTGGGTATTTTCAATACTCCTCAGGTTCGGCTGGCTGAATTTGGGAAAGAGCCACCTGGAGCCCACACAGGTTCTTGTGTACCCGGGGCTCAGTTTGATATAATCAAGAAGACTATTGCTTTGCCTCTGGACCCCAATGATTATCGGCACTATGGTGTCTATGGATCCAATGGTCAAATGGACACTCTGGAGAATGCGGCTCTTCTAGAAATGGTTTCTCCAGAAGTGGCAGCCAGGATGCAGAATTCAGGTCATCTACATACCCTCAGTCATGAGTACAACTGAACAACAATGAATGGTTTCTACATGTGGAAGTCTTCAGGCGGATTTTGTCACTGGGAGTCAGTCAAGAAGAATGCAGCGGGACCTGTGTGGTTCTTCCAGTTCCTCGTTTTCTATGAGGACTCAGAACAGAAGTTGTGGAGGTAGAGGCAGGGATGCCTTATTGGCCAAATAGGTCATGGTTCCTTGTGCTAGCTAAGCTCAGCTCTGTAAGCCAGAGCCCATTCCCCTCAGGCCAGACCTTCTGTCACGGGGTGCAATTCTACATCCATGTCCAGCACAGTGGCGTCTGATGGTCTGGGTCTTGAAATTGGAGGTCCTCAGCTGCTCCTCCAGAATCATCTTTGCTCTCATGAATACTAGGAGAACTAACACAAGCAAAGAAGAATCAGGTCAAATTTGGTGCAATAAATGTATGCTACTGAGGGATCATGTAATGATCCTGAAGTTCAAAATATTCTGGGCTTCCTCCAGACAGATTTAGATTTGGCCCTATTGGTGTGCTCCCTCAGAGTACAATTGTCAGCATTATCCAACGTCACAGGTGTATCCAGATCTAGGTTTCTTTTTTCCTGTCCCACAATTCTGTGAGGGAGCAACTAGGCTCAGACTTCAGAGTAAGCAGAGGCTTCCCAAATGGAACCTCCCTCTTGTTCTCGATTCTCTCTCGGGAACTGGAGCAGAGTGTTCTAGGGCTAGCTCTTTAAAAGACTTCTGTCTAATTCGCCTTTCTCGTGGCGATCACGTCGGCATATAAAGCCTCAGAAACTGTGGCATTGGCCATGGAGAACCTTTCTTAATGCTCTATGCAGAGCGAGTGGTGCTGTTACCTATGCTCAACTCAAATCTAAAGGATACATGAGAACCAAGGAATTGTTCTGCTAACCTTTAGAGTATAGACAAGGAGGACCCCCACCATGCCAACGTCCAATATATAATGGAGAGGATTGAAAAAGAGAAAAACTCCCCTCAAAAAAAGGCAGGACTTTATGGGCACAACAAGAGGCATGAATTATATAAAAAATATACTTTATTACAAAATTATAATAAAAATTGACTTGTACGACAAATAAACAAACAAGCACCCTCTACTGGACAAGGTCAGACACTACCCATATGACCAAACAAAATCGATAAACCAGCATGGAGGAAAACATGGTCCCATATCTGTGACACATACAGGATTTTTCCTTTCATTTATTGGACTACTTGCTGCACTTTAAGAATCTTACCTCTATGTTTGGTCATATGGGTAGTGTCTGACCTTGTCCAGTAGAGGGTGCTTGTTTGTTTATGTGTCGTACATGTCAATTTTTATTAGCATTTTGTAATAAAGTATATTTTTATATACAGTATCTCACAAAATTGAGTACACCCCTCACATTTTTGTAAATATTTTATTATATCTTTTCATGTGACAACACTGAAGAAATGGCACTTTGCTACAATGTAAAGTAGTGAGTGTACAGCTTGTATAACAGTGTAAATTTTCTGTCCCCTCAAAATAACTTAACACACAGCCAATAATGTCTAAACCGCTGACAACAAAAGTGAGTACACCCCTAAGTAAAAATGTCCAAATTGGGCCCAATTAGCCATTTTCCCTCCACTGTGTCATGTGACTTGTTAGTGTTACAAGGTCTAAGGTGTGAATGGGGAGCAGGTGTGTTAAATTTGGTGTTATTACTCTCACTCTCTCATACTGGTCACTGGAAGTTCAACACGGCACCTCATGGCAAAGAACTCTCTGAGGATCTGAAAAAAAGAATTGTTGCTCTACATAAAAATGGCCTAGGCTATAAGAAGATTGCCAAGACCCTGAAAATGAGCTGCAGCACGGTGGCCAAGACCATACAGTGATTTAACAGGACAGGTTCCACTCAGAACTGGCCTTGCCATGGTCAACCAAAGAAGTTGAGTGCACGTGCTCAGCATCATTGTCAGGAAGACCGTCAGCTTGATCCCCCTCAGGAGAGGCACATCTAAGGACTTTCTGGTGCCAAAACACTCAGAGCGGGTGTTGTCTGATCTACAGCATTACCCGTGTTTACCTGTTGCCTGATATCTGTTCCTGATCTTTTACCAACCCGGCTTATCCAGACTCTCCTGCTTTCCGTCTGCATTCGATCCCGGCTTGTTCCGACCGCTCTTCTGTCTGCTCCTCTGTACATCGCTGCCAGCTCGTTGCCAACCCTGCCTGCACCTGACTCTTCTCCAGTGACTGTGGCCATCCAGACCTCTGCAGCTTCCAGCTCTGCAAGTCTTCTCCAGCTTCTTCCGGACTGCAACCTTATGGCTGCACCTCTAGCCCAGCAGGTCATCTCCATCTCCAGCAATCCTACGGACCTCCAGCTGGTGGAAATCACCGGACTATCACAAGCACTCATACCTCACCGTGCTGCACCTGTGGCCGCTGTCTCACTCCCAGCGGTCCCTCGGACCAGGGTCATAGGAGAGGCCTTTCCCTGCCATCAGGCTTGCTACCTGGTACGTAACAATCATATCCAGAGGTTGTCTTTAGGAAATAGACATATGAGTGCTGCCAGCATTGCTGCAGAGGTTGAAAGGGTGGGGGGGTCAGCCTGTCAGTGCTCAGACCATACGCCGCACACTGCATCAAATTGGCCTACATGGCCAATCTGAACTTGACATCATCTGAACTTATCTGGTTCAGATGGTGTCAAGCATATGTGACAACCAGGTTAGGAGTAAAAAGACAAGTGTGTCTTGCCTACAGTCAAGCATGGTGGTGGGAGTGTCATGTTCTGGGGCTGCTTGAGTGCTGCAGGCACTGGGGAGCTACAGTTCATTGAGGGAACCATGAATGCCAACATGTACTGTGATATACTGAAGCAGAGCATGATCCCCTCCCTTTGGAGACTGGGCCGCAGGGCAGTATTGCAACATGATAACGACCCAAAACTCACCTCCAAGACAACCACTGCCTTGTTAAAGAAGCTGAGGGTAAAGGTGATGGACTGGCCAAGCATGTCTCCAGACCTAAACCCTATTGAGCATCTGTGGGGCATCCTCAATACGGGGTGTCTACGAGTTATCCCAAATCCAGACCTCTGTACGAACCGGTCAGGTAGTGGAAATGGGAGTCGAAGAAATTGTTCCGTCACCAACAGAACCTCCACTCAAAACCCAGCAATAGTACAACGTTATGACGGGACGCCGGGTCAGAGGTTTCCCTCCCCTAGTACGAGACGAAGTCATATAGTGTCATGTACAACCGTAAGTACCAAGGGAGTTACTTGACATCGAGGGGTCACGGACGTCGTGAGTTCGTCGGGGTCTTGTACTGTGAGGGTGGTGGTACGAACTGACATCCGTTCTGTGTGAACAGAAAAATGA